>NC_069413.1:1815296-1835711 GCF_026875155.1 Cherax quadricarinatus
AAAAAAGTCTCAATTGTGGGTTTGGGGATTCATTGGTACTGAATTGGCACTCCACAATGCACTGTGGCCTTCCGTTTTTTTTTTTTATACACGCACACTGAGCACACAGACCCATTCTCTAACATATAGGTCTTCAGGTTTCTCCTGCTAGATTTGAAGCGCTAGAATTTTGTCATAATATTTCAGCACCAACACTGGCTTGGAAGCCGTATAATTATGGCATCGACAGTGAAAAGGTTAAATGTTCACTTTCTTCCATTGTTGTTGGCAGCACATTTATGGTCATATATGAGGTTCATTATTTAACCAAGAATAACCCAATAAGTTAGTAAGTTTATTTAGGTACAGGATACATAAATTATCATACATAGTAACGTGTGTACATAACCCACCAGGTTAACCGAAAATAAGTCAGACAGATTAACTTGTTTTCATTGATGTCCTTGTAATATCTTGTTATTTAAACCTTAAAAGTTAAAACAGCTAAGTAACTCAACTATGTGAAAATCAGTTACAATAAAAGAAGATATACTAGGAATAAATTACACTGAGTTATTTACAATAACTTTAAAGAGAAGATCTGTTTACATTAATAGGTACATATTATGTTACAGTAGTAGGTACTAGTTTATCTTATGGTAACTATTAATTTTCATAGGCACAGATACATTTGATACCTGGAGTTTACCTGGAGTTTACCTGGAGAGAGTTCCGGGGGTCAACGCCGCCGCAGCCCGGTCTGTGACCAGGCCTCCTGGTGGATCAGAGCCTGATCAACCAGGCTGTTGCTGCTGGCTGCACGCAAACCAACGTACGAGCCACAGCCCGGCTGATCAGGAACTGACTTTAGGTGCTTGTCCAGTGCCAGCTTGAAGACTGCCAGGGGTCTGTTGGTAATCCCCCTTATGTGTGCTGGGAGGCAGTTGAACAGTCTCGGGCCCCTGACACTTATTGTATGGTCTCTTAACGTGCTAGTGACACCCCTGCTTTTCATTGGGGGGATGGTGCATCGTCTGCCAAGTCTTTTGCTTTCGTAGTGAGTGATTTTCGTGTGCAAGTTCAGTACTAGTCCCTCTAGGATTTTCCAGGTGTATATAATCATGTATCTCTCCCTCCTGCGTTCCAGGGAATACAGGTTTAGGAACCTCAAGCGCTCCCAGTAATTGAGGTGTTTTATCTCCATTATGCGCACCATGAAAGTTCTCTGTACATTTTCTAGGTCGGCAATTTCACCTGCCTTGAAAGGTGCTGTTAGTGTGCAGCAATATTCCAGCCTAGATAGAACAAGTGACCTGAAGAGTGTCATCATGGGCTTGGCCTCCCTAGTTTTGAAGGTTCTCATTATCCATCCTGTCATTTTTCTAGCAGATGCGATTGATACAATGTTATGGTCCTTGAAGGTGAGATCCTCCGACATGATCACTCCCAGGTCTTTGACGTTGGTGTTTCGCTCTATTTTGTGGCCAGAATTTGTTTTGTACTCTGATGAAGATTTAATTTCCTCATGTTTACCATATCTGAGTAATTGAAATTTCTCATCGTTGAACTTCATATTGTTTTCTGCAGCCCACTGAAAGATTTGGTTGATGTCCGCCTGGAGCTTTGCAGTGTCTGCAATGGAAGACACTGTCATGCAGATTCGGGTGTCATCTGCAAAGGAAGACACGGTGCTGTGGCTGACATCCTTGTCTATGTCGGATATGAGGATGAGGGACAAGATGGGAGCGAGTACTGTGCCTTGTGGAACAGAGCTTTTCACCGTAGCTGCCTCGGACTTTACTTGTTGACGACTACTCTCTGTGTTCTGTTAGTGAGGAAATTATAGATCCATCGACCGACTTTTCCTGTTATTCCTTTAGCACGCATTTTGTGCGCTATTACGCCATGGTCACACTTGTCGAAGGCTTTTGCAAAGTCTGTATATATTACATCTGCATTCTTTTTGTCTTCTAATGCATTTAGGACCTTGTCGTAGTGATCCAATAGTTGAGACAGACAGGAGCGACCTGTTCTAAACCCATGTTGCCCTGGGTTGTGTAACTGATGGGTTTCTAGATGGGTGGTGATCTTGCTTCTTAGGACCCTTTCAAAGATTTTTATGATATGGGATGTTAGTGCTATTGGTCTGTAGTTCTTTGCTGTTGCTTTACTGCCCCATTTGTGGAGTGGGGCTATGTCTGTTGTTTTTAGTAACTGTGGGACGACCCCCATGTCCATGCTCCCTCTCCATAGGATGGAAAAGGCTCGTGATAGGGGCTTCTTGCAGTTCTTGATGAACACAGAGTTCCATGAGTCTGGCCCTGGGGCAGAGTGCATGGGCATGTCATTTATCGCCTGTTCGAAGTCATTTGGCGTCAGGATAACATCGGATAGGCTTGTGTTAATCAAATTTTGTGGCTCTCTCATAAAAAATTAATTTTGATCTTCGACTCTCAGTCTGGTCAGCGGCTTGCTAAAAACTGAGTCATATTGGGACTTGAGTAGCTCACTCATTTCCTTGCTGTCATCTGTGTAGGACCCATCTTGTTTAAGTAGGGGCCCAATACTGGACGTTGTTCTCGATTTTGATTTGGCATAGGAGAAGAAATACTTTGGGTTTCTTTCGATTTCATTTATGGCTTTTAGTTCTTCCCGCGATTCCTGACTCCTAAAGGATTCTTTTAGCTTAAGTTCGATGCTTGCTATTTCTCTGACCAGTGCCTCCCTACGCATTTCAGATATATTGACCTCTTTTAGCCGCTCTGTTATTCTTTTCCATCGCCTGTAAAGGGAGCGCCTGTCTCTTTTTATTTTGCATCTACTCCTCCTTTTTCTTAGAGGAATAAGCCTTGTGCATACATCGAGTGCCACCAAGTTAACCCTTTGACTGTCGCAGTCGTATATGTACGTCATGGGAGATACCGTGTTTGACGTATCTATACGCATAAATTCTAGCGGCTTCAAATCAAGCGGGAGAGGGCTGGTAGGCCTACACGAGAGAGAATGGGTCTCAGTGGTCGGTGTGCACCCTGTGAAAAAAATCTGGGACTCAGCGGTGCATTGTGCGAACGCCATCTTGGTAGTCCATTTTCACCATGCCTCGCGGTAAGAAGTTCCTCACTCCTCGGCGGATTGGAGGTCTTTTGTTCCCAAGTGATAGCTCAAACAGTGATGATAGTGTCAGTGAAAGTGAATTCCCTGGTTTTGAAGCGGGTGTGACCGAGAAAATTACCCAGGATAACATAATTAGTGTTTGAAAACCCAGATGACCCACAACCATCCCCCTCTGGTGCTGGGGCCGGCTCGTTCATATTCACCTGTACCAGGACGAAAGAGGAAACTATTTCCCCGTGTACAAGACTCAGATGTGAGCAGTGCAAGTGATAGTGATAGTGATTTCAAGGTTATTGAAAGCACTTCTAGTTGTGACAGTGAGGGTGAATATTCCCCAGTGAAGCGGCAGTATATACGACGTCGCATGCGGTCTGGTAGTGTGCCATATGCTTTTCCCAAAGAGGAAGGAGTACATCTCGGAGCACATCCCGTGGCCCTACACCACGTCCTGATAGTGAAGATGACGATATTGTTTACGATGGGTATAAATGATGTGAGTGAGGCAGCAGGCGGTGGTGGTGATAGTGACGGTGCCATGAGTCATGTGACACCAGCAGCGGGCCACGCTAGTGCCCGCGCTGCTGACTCTGCACAACTACAACCCGCCTCGGCCGACCCCACACTCTCACAACCACAACCACAACCTGCACAACCACAACGACATTACAATATCCAGAACGCACCAGCTGACCGCATCTGGGATTGGCATCAAGATGACGAGTTTGTTCCCAATCCCTATGACTTTGATGAAGGACAAAGTGGAATACGGCCATCATGTACACTTGGGAACAATCCCACTGAACTGGAATGCTTTCAGTTGTTCTTCAATGAACCCCTGATGGACATTATTGTCAGGGAAAGCAATACATACTATGAGTACACCATGGCAAACACTATGCTTTCACCAAGATCACGCCTACACCAGTGGAAGGACACAACTGTGGCAGAGATGTATCTGTTCTTTGCCACAATAATGCTTATGCCACATGTGTATAAGCATAGTGTCAGCACATACTGGGCGACAGAACCGCCTGATTTCAACCCCTGCTTTCAGTGACATTATACCAGTGAATAGATTTGTGTTACTGTTACGTATGTTACACTTTTCAGACAAAACCAGGCTGACAGAAGCGACAGGTTATATAAGATCAGACGTGTGTTTATGTACCTGAAACAAAAGTGCTGTATGTATTTTTATCCCTTCAGGAAGCTTGTTATTGACGAGTCTTTGATTTTGTTCAAAGGAAGACTCTCATTCAAGCAGTATTTACCAAGCAAGAGGAACGCTTTGGTATAAAGTTATTTGTTCTGTGTGATTGCAAAACTGGTCTGGTTTTGGATATAATTGTGTACACTGGCGGTAAAAACAATGGAAGATACCAGGAAGTTACTGGGTATCTCTGGTGATATGGTTAGAACAATGATGGAGCCATATCTTGGTAAGGGCATATTTTATATACTGACAATGGTACACAAGCCCTCATACTCAGTGATTTCTTGTGAGGGGAACATGACAGATGTGTGTGGCACAGTGCGTAGAAATCGTAAACATATGCCTAGGTTCGAAGCTGGCAGTCGTAGAGGTGAAGTGCAGGTGTTTGCTGCCAATGACATCATGGCATTTCGGTGGCATGACAAACATGATGTCACACTGCTGACATCAGTTCACCGACACGAAATGGTAGAGACTGGCAAGCAGAATAGAGAGACCAATGAACCTATTGTAAAACCTGCAGCTGTGATGGATTACAACCTCAATATGCGCTTAGTGGACAAATGTGACATGCAGATTGGGTTTGCTGACTGTGTTCGCAAGAGTTATAAGTGGTACATAAAACTGTTTTTCCATCTTCTTGACATTTCCATGCTGAATGCTTATAATATGTATAAGTTGAAGACCAAGAACAAACCCAAATATGGTGAATTTTGTTTGTCAGTCATCAGACAAATAATATTCAAGTACCAAGAAACAACACCTGCAATAGACCAGCGCCCACAAAATTATCAACACATGTCCTCTCGTCTGAGGTCTGGTGATCACTACCCCATACCACTGCCTGCTACTACTGCCAAGAAAAATGCTCAGAAGAGGTGTTTTGTCTGTGGACATACCACAAAACGCCCACAAAAACGCAGAGACACTCGTTTTATGTGTGAGGAGTGTAAGACACCATTGTGCTTATACCCATGTTTCAAAGAATTCCACAAGCTGCAGCACTTCTAATAAAGTGTCCAGTGATTGTACATATGTATATATATTATAAAGCAATCATAATAAACATTTGTTTACATTGTTTGTTTGTGTAAACAAGTTTTAGCAACATTATAATGATACGAGTGTTTTTGCTATAATTGTGTTACATTCAACGAGTGTATATTTGAACATTGCACAATAATTTGGTCTCACAGGCCACAAAAGTTATGTGAAAAAATAAAATAGTGAAGAAAACAAGAAACCATCGAATACAAGTAAATAAAAGTTTACCGGGTGAGCGGCAGTCGCCGCTGTTGCCGCCAGCAGATCAATTTCAGCAAACTTCAGGACTCTATATCTCGGTAAGTACTGATGGGAAAAATTTTTTTTGGGACTAAAACAATCAGAAAAATAATCTTAACATTTTCATAAGAAAAAATAATTTTTTTTTTTTCGAATATTTTGCGACACCAGGAGACACTTCAGGATTTGGCCCTTCGACAGTCAAAGGGTTAATCTGTTCTAGGCATAAGTTGGGGTCTGTTTTGCTTAGTATATCTTCCCAGCTTATATCGGTTAGGACTTGGTTTACTTGGTCCCACTTTATGTTTTTGTTATTGAAGTTGAATTTGGTGAATGCTCCCTCGTGACTAATCTCATTTTGTCGGTCTGGGGTTCCGCGCATACATGTCTGAACCTCAGTTATGTTGTGATCTGAGTATATTGTTTTTGATATGGTGACATTTCTTATCAGATCATCATTGTTAGTGAAGATGAGGTCTAGTGTATTCTCCAGTCTAGTAGGCTCTATTATTTGCTGGTTTAAATTGAATTTTGTGCAGAGATTTAAAAGCTCGCGTGAGTGTGATTTTCATCAGAGCTGCCCCCTGGTGTTATTACTGCAACAATATTATTTGCTATATTCCTCCATTTTAGGTGCCTTAAGTTGAAATCCCCCAGGAGCAAGATGTTGGGTGCAGGAGCTGGAAGATTTTCCAGACATTGGTCAATTTTTAACAGCTGTTCCTGGAATTGCTGGGATGTTGCATCTGGAGGCTTGTAGACTACCACAATGACTAGGTTTTGGTTCTCGACCTTTACTGCTAAAACTTCCACTACATCATTTGAGGCATTAATCAGTTCTATGTAAACAAGTGACTCTGCAATGTACAGGCCAACCCCCCCTTTTGCCTGTTCACTCTGTCACATCTGTATAGGTTGTAACCTGGGATCCATATTTCGTTGTCCAAGTGATCCTTTATGTGGGTCTCAGTGAAAGCCGCGAACATTGCCTTTGCCTCTGCAAGCAGTCCACGGATGAAAGGTATTTTGTTGTTTGTTGCTGGCTTTAGACCCTGTATATTTGCAAAGAAGAATGTCATCGGACAGGTGGTATTGTTGGTACTGGGGGGGGGATTTTTTTTCCGGGATTAGTATCTGTATCTGTTGGTTTGGAGTGGAGGCCATCGACTGTGGTTCCACTCCAGGAATGACTGGATTTGGTGTACGATTTCTGCCATTTCCTGCCAGTTTTTTTTCCTTCCGGGCACTAAAAAACCTCTCCCTCTTGAGTGGCTGTGGCTACCCAGGTTTTCCCATGGCCTGGATTTTTTGTATCTTTTTGTCCCCTTTAGATGGTATGCCTGGCAATTTAAGTTATAGCACAGTCTTTCCTGTACTGAAGAGGTACACAGTTCAGGGTGAAAAGCTTACAGGAAGGGAGTTTGCATTTTCCTGTTGTCATATGGGCATGGCATTTTCTAGGGTGGTCATAGTTGCACGTCCCATCTGTTTTTCCAGATTTCCCATGCCAGCAGATACCCAGTGCATAGTATGTGCACAGGCTTGGTTTCCGTTTGCCTTGGGTTTCTGTGACTGTATTCCCCGTTGGTGCATGTTTCCCTGTTTACTTCTATCCTCCCTAGCACCAACAATGGAGCTCCCACCAGTTGTTTTTGGTAATATATCCTCACTATTGCTAGTGGAGTCCTCTTGTTTGCTATTTCCTGCGGTATTTCTAGTTTGTAATATTGGTTTTATCTTATCTTTGACTACACTTGTTTCCCTACTATGGCTCCTGTCCCCTATGAGGTCATTTATATGTATTCCTTCCTGCGTATAATTCCCGACTACCTGGACAAAATCTCCAGCTTCACCATTACTGTCTCCCAGGACAGCATCTCCAGCTTCACCATTACTGTCTCCCAGGACAGCGTCTCCAGCTTCACCATTACTGTCTCCCAGGACAGCACCTCCAGCTTCACCATTACTGTCTCCCAGGACAGCACTATCAGCCCCACATTTACTGACTACCAGGACATCACCTCCAGCCTTACAGTTTCTGACTACATGGCCAGTATGAAGGGCAGTACCATTCAGCCCAGACTTTTTATGTTCCCATCTGTTGTAGAAAGCTTCCAGGTTTTCTATGAAAGCAGCTTTGATGTTGACCTCTTTTAATACCTTTGTGATTTTAGTCCACAGATTTATCTCATTTGGGCATACCCAAAAACACTTCCCTGTTTTAATACTGCTTGTAGCTAGTTCTTGGATATCTGCACAAGGGGCATGACACCAATTTCCACAAAAATGACAATTTATGCATGTGGAAGCCCGTTTGTTTGACTGACCACAGACTACACACAGCTTCATAGTGATTTGAATGGTTGATTTACTGCAATTCTACTAGCAACCTCTTGATATTCTATTAATAACCTCCTTAAATGAAGCTCTAGCTATTTGTATTTCTGTTTCTGTTTTTGTATATTGGACAGCTTACCGTGCACGATCCTGATATATATTTAATGTTTGTATTTATAAGGGCGCCTACATCCCCATCCGTTTACAGTCTGCTTTATTGTCCAACGAAACCGTTTGAAACCAGTCAAGGGTTCGGACCAGTCAAGTGTTCGGACCAGTCGATCTGATCTGATCAGTGGGTCACTTATTTAAACCATACTGGTCGGTGATTTGAGCTAACACATGAAGGATCTACTGGAAATTATCTACCCGAGTAATATGTGATTTGATTGATACAAAAGTATAACTTGCGTGTTGAAGAGCCGGTGACTGCTGGCAACTCCTACAATGACAAACGGTCGACCTCCACCCTTGTTTATCAATCGCTGTATCTAGCTTTTCTATTTTTTTTTTTTTTTTTTTTTTTTCCGTCTCCACCACAATAAATGCTATATTATCACTATAGTTGACTGGTGCAAATTTTGGAGGAAGGACGCTTTTTCTGGAGTAATAATTTCTTCTCGTTGTGTATATTGCGACAGCTGGTAACTACAGGTTATATGAAATTCACAGTATACGTCTGGTATTTCAAGAAAAAAGAAACTAATGAAAGTCACTCCACTCCACTAAGTACCTTTATAATACTGGTTAGTTGCTACTACAACACTGTATTCTGCTATTCACTGGTATCACTAGATTATATGCGAGTACACTAGCAAGCCAGCAAGATTATTAAAAACAGCTGACCTGTGGTAAGTTTCTGGCGACTTCTGGCACCTGCCTCTATAGGCTTATCACTTCATTTACAAATTCACCTGTTTTCAAATGACACTTTAGCCTTTATCATCAATATACTAGGGAGCCACTGTAGTATACACTATACACTATGTATACTCAATGTTTTCAGGGAGACTTTCTTTCCTCTGACACAAAGTTCAATTATTATTATTTTTTCACACGGGACACAGGCCTATGATTCCCCTCTGGCAGTAAACTCTGCTAGGTAGTGCACACTAATTCTCCTTTTTTGACTTAGTATATAATGTTTTCTGCCCAAGATTGGTTCCAGGCGCTAGAGGGATGTATCGTATAGGATTGATGACACAAATTAAAGTTCTAGCACGTAAGAGCGACCGTGAAAACACCAGAAAACCCGGTCATATTTCCTCACAAACAGAACACAAAGAGTAGTAGTCAACAGACATTCTTAATTATAGTGAAAAACAATTCATTTGAATATATTAGATGAAGGTTATATTGCTACCATATTAACAATACAGTAGGGCCCCACTTATATGGCAGGATAGGTTCCAGGCTACCGCTGGAAAGTGGGCATCACCAGAAAGCAGAACGCCATTTTTTCCACTTATAAATGTATATATATGACAGATAACAAGTTTACACTAACATATATTTAAGTTAGCATACAACTAGGCATTAAAAACAATTAAAAGTAAAATACACACACAATACACTCATTACTTACCTTAAAATAAATATTTGTAGTATTAATATAAGTTAGGTGGGAGGTATGGTAGCCAGCCAGGCCACCATACCCAGTGTAATATTCTATGACATTTAAAGTGCCCTGGAGCAATAAAATGCATATGCAGTACACTCATTACTTACCATATTTTGTGGCTTATAAAATGTGACTTATAAGATTTGTTTTCATTTCAGTGGTTCGGCATCAGACATAACTGGGAGAGCTATAGCTATAGCTCCTGTCACTGACCTTCGGTTTATAGGATGCAGGGTGGTTTTTGGAGACATAGAAAAAAAAAAAATGCTTCTAATAAACCGTGAAATATGGTACCTTAAAATATTTGTAGACTTATTGTAGGGTGAAAAAACGAGGTAAAACAAATGAGAAAGAGAGAGAGAATGAGTAAATGAGAGAGGAGAGGGGATGCGGAGGATGGGAAACAAAACACGAATGCATCTGGTTATAGTCGATACACATTCTTCTACACTAACACCTCATGTTATGTTAATTTATTCTGCTGTGGGGTTTTATTTTTCATGTTTATATGTTACGTACTATGTTTATTATATAATTTTTGAAAAAAAAATATCATAGATGGATTAATGAAAGTGTTCATATTAATGTAATATATGACATTTAAAACCCCTTTGCCCTAAACAGTCCAAATGTATATATATACGTTCTTTCACCCAGTGTCCCGAATATTTTGAAAAATAAAAAAATCGTTTTTTTTTTTTTATTGAAATAAAGAGAAAAAAAATTCTTAGTGTTTTAGGATTAAAATAAAAAAAATAGAGTCAGTACTTACTGAGATATGAGGTTGCAAAGGTGGCACTTAATGCTCACCTGATGGCAACATCGAGTCCTGCACTTGACAAAGTGTTGCCCATATACCATTTTTTCTCATTTCTATATTATTTTATATTTAATTTTTATGTTCTGATTAATTACAATTTATTGTTAGTTCTTGGCATTTCATAACCAATCATTGTTCTGACACTAATGTTAGGTACTGAAATTGTAAATCTAATTGTCACAAACACATTGACAGGTGAACATTTACACCTGCCTTGGTCATTCAGTATTGTCTAGGAAATATATACAAAGTATTTATAGGTCCCAGCAGTGTTTTGGATACACAGGAGTATAGAAGAAGGTAGAAGGAAGAAGAAGGTATAAGAACATAAGAACATAAAGGAGGATCACTGCAGCAGGCCCATTGGCCCATACTAAGCAGGTCCTTTACAATCTATCCCACTAACAAAAAATTTGCCCAACCCAATTTTCAATGCTACCCAAGAAATAAGCTCTGATAACTCTAAACACTCATTTGCAAGTCTCACTCAAATCCAACCCTCTCACCTCATGCATTTATCCAACCCAAATTTGAAACTACTCAAGGTCTTAGCCTCAATAACCCAACTAGGTAGACTGTTCCACTCATCAACTACCCTATTTCCAAACCAATACTTTCCTATGTCCTTTCTAAATCTAAACTTGTCTAATTTAAATCCATTACTGTAGGTTCTCTCTTGGAGAGATACCCTCAAGACCTTATTAATGTCCCCTTTATTAATACCCATCTTCCACTTATTTCACCTCGATCATGTCTCCCCAAGGAGGAAGAAGGAAGAAGTTCCCTTGAAGCAATGTGATAAGCATCCGGGAGGGCAATGATAAAATGAGATATGGATGACATTTGATGGGCATGAGGGTACAGAGATAAGATAAGATAGTGCAGAGATAAGACGAGATAAGTTATGATGTGTGCCTCTTCAAGGGGGTCTCTTTGGCGTGGTGAAGAGGCTCTTGGTCTGAGGAATTAGACCTGTCGGTCTTCTTCCTCAGACCGAACCTAATTACCCCCAATCTCCCTCCCTATTCCATCCTCCCCATCCTCTCCTTTTTCCTTTCCTCCTCCTCCTCCCCACCCCTCCCTTTGCCCTTCCTCTTTTTGGCCTTTGGGATTTCTCCCACAGGCGCGCTAGTTCCTAGGTAGGGGAAAGGATACCGGGGTCCATCCCATTCCGTTGAGGTTCTTGGTTGGTGGCGTAGTTTGCCATGGAATCTGGATCACCTGGGGATGTCCCGATCCCTCTCCGGTATCCTGGAGTAGCTTCGGGTGTCTTTCAGGCGACGTGTGTATCTCTGGAAGCCACCTTTCGGATTCCAGGGGTGGTGGCTGAAGGAGGTATGCTTTGTGGCGGATATCGGCCGCCTCTCTTTTGTCCACCGAGGTAGCTTGGCAGATGTGAGGTTGCTATCCCGGATTGTTAGTTTACTAGCATGATGGGTAGGGTATGGCCACAGGTTCCATGCTGCATCTGCTCTACTTGCGGTGCTGAGGTCCTCTTGGGCACGGAGGGAGATTTCTGGCCCTTTCATTCCTCCTAGGAACTATCCCTCCCGGTCCCCCTTTTTTTATTCTTTTTTTTTTTTTTTATTTTTCTTTCTTCTTTCTTTTTTTTTCTTAAAAACAAAAAGAAAGAAGTAACCTAACCATGGCAGCCCTAGTCCATGAACTACTACCCCGGGCCCCTTCTTGATACCGCACCCCGTTCTGACCCCGCCTCGTCTTTGGACCACTCTTCAGACACTCCTCATGCCTCTGTACCTCTTGCCGGTGCTGTTTCCTCACCCGCTTCAGGTACTGAGGCTCGACTGACTCCTTCGATTTATCGGACCTTTACTCTCCTCTGACTGTGCTTCCGGCCTCTCCCTCTACGGTGCGGCAATTTTCAAATCGCCAACCCGTTCCACGTCGGACCAACTCTGGTCCCACACCTAAACGCCAACGACAATTACCTGCTGATGATACTTCTCACCTTCTCGTTCTTTCAGAAACGATCGACACGTCCTTCACTACCTTTCCCGCTCAGTTTCAGACTGAACAATGGACTAAATTCTTCACTTTACGACCGACTTCCTCTACTGCCTATCTTTCTGACAACAGTATTGGCAAGGCACTCTACGCCATGTTGGAAAAGATATTTCTTTTCATGCTCTTAAGAGCAGTACGCACATCATCACCATAGAGAATGCTAACCCAGGCTCATGAGCTCTCTCGTCTTTCCATATTGATACTGTTCCTGTCACTCTTGAAAAACATCATTCCTCAATTCTTGTAGTGGTACCGTCATTCTGCCCCATACCATAGTTCAACAAAATTTCCAGACATGTGGCACTGACATTCTTGAACAGCTGGAACTCCAAGATCTCCCAATCCTCAAGGTAGACACTTACGTTCTTCTGCCCGCGGGCGGAGACGATTACCCTAGCAATGTGGCTCGTTTAACTTTTGACAGCCGAGAACTCCCATCCTCAGTTTATATAGCAGGACATCGGTTACAAGTTCGAAAGGTGATCCTACACACAACAGTGTAGAAATTGCTGGCGATTTGGCCATCCAGCGAAATATTGCAGATCTATCGCCGAATGCCCAGTCTGTGGTGCCGATGACCATTCTAATACATCTTGCAATCGATCTCCCTCTTGCCTTAACTGTCATGAGGCTCACCCTTCGTACTCTCCCCGTTGTCAAGTCTATTTAAACGAGCGAGAAATCCATTACCTCAAAGAGACAGAAGGTCTCCCTTATGCCATGGCAGTTTCTCATCTCCGCCTCCAAGGGAGACTCCCACGTGTTTCTTATTCCCGTGTTTCAAAACGTCCCCCCACTTCTGGTATCACATCTTCTACACCCACCTCTGTGGTTACCTCTCCCATAGTCACTCCTGTATCTAATCCTTTTGCTGTCCTCGGCTCAGACATCCCTACTTCAATGCCTCAGTCTGATCTCGCTTCTTCGTGTTCTCTCTCACAAGCCTCAGTATCGACGAGACCTCGTACGACACCTCCTCCAATTGCCCTCTACTTCTCAAAAGTCAAAAAAGGTCCGTTAACACCTCCTACCCATCTTCCACCTCCTCATTTTACCCTCCCTGTCTCTGACCCTGGTTCTCCCCCTCTCACTGGCTCAGTTACAAGTGTAGAGGTTCACCCTCCTCCTCGTACTGTACCTTCCTCCCCTGTTCCCTCCCAAGTTTCTTCCTCTTCTGCCACCTCCCAGGTTTCTGCCTCTTCTGTCCCCTGCCACGCTTCTCCAGTTCCCTCCACCCTTTCGCCCCCCCCCCCCCCCCCTGGTACAGTCCAATACAGTTCCATCTTTACTCATCCTCCCCCTACCATTTCCAATATAGTCTCCCATACGACGTCTCTGAATTTCGAAACACTTGAAGCAATCTCTGAATATATTGCAGAGACCAAACCATCAATGGACACTGATCCACCTTCCGCTCTTTCTCTCTCCTCTGCTCCATCTGCGCAACTCCTTTCTTCACAGCGCACCATTCCTTCGCTGCTTGAACGTTTTCCACTGCCTCCGCATGTGGACTTTTCTAACCCCTCTAGTCCATAGGAACCCTTACCTGCGGATTTCAAGTATCTTTATCATTGCCAATCATGGCCTATTTACAGTGGAATATACGCGGCCTCAGGGGTAATCGGGGTGAGCTTCAGATGTTACTCTCCCAGTTTGCCCCTGTTGGTGTTTGCTTACAGGAACCAAAATTACACTCTGCTGTTATTTCTCCCATCTCAGGCTATAATTTATTATATTCTTCAGATCCTTTTCCTGATGGGACCTTTTAATGAAAGTGCCCTTCTTCTACGCACTGATATTCCTTACCATCAGCTATTTGTTCATACTTCGCTGCATTACACAGCAGCCCATATCCACTTACATAGGTGGTATAGCCTTGTTCTTTATATCTCTCTCCTTCTTGGGCATTATCTATTCCGGATATTGCCTTTCTTGTTTCATCATTACCGCCACCGATTCTGTTACTTGGTGATTTTAATGCCCACCATTTCCTCTGGGGGGGGTCTCACTGTGATTCCCGTGGAATTCAGTTAGAGGCTTTCTTGCCACCACCCTCCCCTCCATGTTTTTAAATACAGGTACTCACACCCATTTTGATCCTCGGACTCATACTCTCTCTTGCATCGATCTCTCAGTCTGCTCTTCCTCTGCTGCATTAGACTTCACTTGGTCTGTTCTCCCGGACTTACATGACAGCAATCATTTCCCAACATTCTTATTCCCCCCTTCTTTTTTCGCCACCTCTTCGACCCCACGCTGGCAATTTGTCAGGAAAAATTTGGGAAACCTTTACTCAACCTAACTGTTTTTAAAGGGGGTTCTTCTTGTCCTCCTCGATGAGCTTTTACACCTCTTCTCGTCCTCCGTTTTCCCCGCAGCTTTCTTTCTATACCCCAAACTTGGGAGGCTTTCTCAGAAATGGGGGGCCTTGGTGGTCCCCCGTTGTGCTCGTGCAGTACGTTTGAAACGCGCTGCATGGGGCAGTTATGGTACAAAAGAACCACAGGAGACTCCTTGTTTTTAAACAGAAGCTTTGGTCACTCGCCGTGTCATCCATGACCTAAACGCATTACTGGCAGATTATTTTCCCACCATCACCTCGCTTCCTCTATAGTGAAGTTGGAAAAAAGTACGAAAACTAGTGGTAAAACTCCGGGACCCGGCTCCCCTTTTTGCGGGTTGCCGGTGTTTATATAGCAAACCCACTAGATGTTGCAAAGAAAATTGGCAATCATTGGGCCGTATTTCTCAGGGGTCCATCTATGCCCCTCATTTTTTTCCTCAAAGTTGCCCGAGAGGTTAGCACCCTTTTGGGCTTTTCTTCTTAGAGAAGAACGTATAAGTGCCTTTTTACAATTCAAGAACTGGAGGCAACACTTCAGCTTGTCGTCATCGGGGAGTGGGCCCCACGACATTCATATTCGTATGCTACAACATTTTTTCATCGTCACCCTTGCAGTCCCATTACCCTTTACAATTTATTTTGGGCACAAGGAGTTCTTCCACGCTGTGGGAAAACCGCCATTGTTCCCCTTTCCCCAAAAACCCCGGCACACGGGACATGAAACCTCCCACTATGTCCCATTGCCTTTTCCAGTGCAGTTTGCAAAGTAAAGGAACGCCTATTTAAAAAGGGTTTAGTGTGGTATTTAGAGAAACCAACCCCGTCTCTCCATCTCAATATGGCTTTCTAAGGGGTGTTCTACCATAGACCCCTTTCTACGCTTGGTACGTATGTTCGTAATGCCTTTGCGAATAACCACTCAGTTTTTTGCCATTTTTTTGACCTTGGAAGGGATAGAACAACTTGGAGGGTTTAAAATTTTAGCCCAAAGCCACTCCTTGGCCTTGGGCAATCTACCTCCTTTCCCTTTAAAAACTTTTTTAACTGACAGGGCATTTCCGTGTTGGTTAATAAATGTTTCTTCCCCGGGGCTTTATCCAAGTGAAGGTGTCCCCCAGGGATGTGTTCTGAGCACAACACTTTTTCTCCTTGTTTAATGATTTGGCCTCTAGCCCCATAAAAATATTTGGTCATCACTCTATGTTGATGATTCGTATTGCCTGTGCAGGCGCTGACTGTCACCTCTTACGTTTCTCCCCAAAACATGCAGTCGACCGTTTTTCCAATTGGGCCACCACCGTGGGTTTAAAATTTTCCAGCCAAAAACCACCAAATTCTTTCACGACGCTCTGTATTTTCCGAATTCCTTTTCCTCTATGGTGTATCCCTAAAACTGATACAGTCAAGTTTCGGGGCCCCCCCTTTTTGATCGTGGTTACCCTGGAAACCTCTTGAAGGCAATTGTCACACCCGGCTGACCTTTTTAAAAACCCCCTTGCTCTTTTTCAGGGGGAGCTGATCGTCGAACCCTCCTTCGCCTTCATTCCACCCTTATTTTTCGAAATTGGTTTGGTGACCGATCTATTCAGGGGCATCTCCTGCTACCTCTCTAGCCCTTAACCCCATTCTCACCAAGGATTCGTTTATGCCTTGGTGCTTTTCGCTTTCCCCCGCGAGGCCTCTAGCGAAGCAACGTTCCATCCTTACCCATCCCGTGATGCCCATTCCTGCGCTACTATGTACGCTCTCATGATCTCCGCAATCCTTCCCTTTATAGAATGGTTTACTGATATTAGTAGACATTCTTTATTTTTTCGCCACCCCTGTTTACTCTGTCCCCTTTTTCTTTTCCTCATTGCTCTTGTCTTTTTCTTCAACTCCACCCTTTTTATGTACATGTAGCATCTCCTTTTTCCCCACCCCCTGGAAGTTCCAGCTGTTTTTAGTCTGTTCTTTTCCCTCCCCTTTTCGAAAGCCCAATGTCTACGGTCGCTTCCCGTTTTCTTTTTCTTGACCACTTTCCTCTCATTTCCCTGCCATTGCTGTGTACACAGTGGCTCAAGTCTTCTGACGGCGTAGGTTTCGCACAGTGTTTCCAGACAGCGTCGTAAAAGGGGGCTTTACTATTTCGGCTAGTATTTTTTATGCGAATAATTTTCCCATCCTTACAGCACTTATCCGTATTGATCTGTGCCTGTGTATCTTTGTGGTTGTCTCAGACCCCCTTAGTGTTTTACAGGCTATAAAAAAAATTTGATACACCCCCCCTTAGTCCCCCGTATCAATTTTTGGTACCCCGCATTTTACCAAGCTAAAGATATTGTTTTTTTTGGGCCCCTGGTTTTGCGTACGGGAATAAACAGGCAGACCTGCTGCGGGGTCAGCATACATGCCACCAGTTTTTATAGAGGTATTTCCATTTAGGGACTATTTTGCTGCAATATCTTCCCAATTCACACCCGTTGGCAAAACTTTGGGTTACTATGTTTGGCAACAAACTTCAATCTATTAAACCGAGTAGTATGGTTACTGGCCTCTTCTTATCCCCAGTGTCAAGGTTGGGAGACTATCTCCCCGTCTTCGCTTGGCCTACTCGTCTTACCAGGATATCTCAGGGAAAGAGGCGTTTGTCCTCTCTGTGGAATTGCCAAGCTCCATTTAGCGCCATTCTGTTGGCTGCCCATTTATAAACGAGCACACAGAATTTACCTCGTCGTCGTCTTCGTCCCTGTCTCTCTTTACCTTCCCTTCTCGCGAGGCCCACCTTTCTCTGGATCCCCTTTTGCTTTTTGACAACAACTGATTATTCACAAATTTTTGATACCTTCAGCCCTTTCTATTTCACTCTCTTCTACCCTCTCCCCGTACTACCCCCTGCCCCGTTGTTTTCTGTAACCTGCTGTATCCCTCCCCCTTCTGCCATCCAATACCCTCGTTTCCCTTCCCTACCCTGCAGCGCTTATACCCCTTGGGGCTTAGCGCTTTTTTTTTATTAAAAATAATAATTAGCGGTATATTTTGTATGGTTTTTGGGGTTTATATTCTCTTTTTTTTCGTCTTTTTGATGAATGAAAGATATTTTTTACAAAAAAGGAATGATTCTGTTTGTTTCATAATGAAAAGTAAAATTGAAATTGCGCTCCAGAGCGAAAAAAATTTTATTTTTTAGCGAAGTCAAAATAAACAAATGACATCACTGTCCCCAAAACCGTTGCCCCGCGTTTCCAAATTTCCCAAAATGATTTAAGAATGGGGGGTTGACATTTTTTAACAATTATTACAATAATCAGCGTCTGCATAACTGAAATTTCTATTTTTTTTTTTTGAATAAAAATTCCCAAAAGGAAGCAAGAGTAATATAAAAGGGGGGGTGTAGCTGTGACTAATGAAAAAGAGAAAAATTATTTTGTGCCCGGAAAGTCGCATTTTTTATTCTGGCCCCATTTTTAATTGGCATCTGTTGAAATTGTGTGAAAACGGCCAAAATTTCCAAATTTTTGACCACTTTATTAGTAGTTGAAAAAAGTGAAAGGCAGTTTCTTGTACTCCTTGACAGACTAGAAGTAAAAAAGTTTTTTCAGGATACACAAAAAACGTTTAAAAGTTATCAACAAGCTGTATGTATAGAAACCAGGATAACCCAAAAAAGTCAGACAAAAATGCTTATTTCCCCGTACCGGCTTGGGCTTGCCGTATATGATTTTTTGGGAAATTTTTTTTTCTCAGTTTGTTGGGCTTCTTTGAAAAATTTGGGCAGTGTATATAACGTGGACCCCGGTTAACGATTTTAATCCGTGCAAGAGGGGTAATTTTTATGCGAAATAATGTTTTGTGAATGAATTTTCCCCCTAAGAAATAATGGAAATAAAATTTAAACCGGCAAGACACCCAAAAATATAAAAAAAAATTTTTTTTCCCATGAAATATTAATTTTAATACACACAAACTGAAAAAAGGCATGCACATTACATGACACTTACTTTTATTGAAAACTGGTAATGATTGATGGGATGGGGGGAGGGGGGAGAGGTGTTTGTGTTTGAAGGGGGAAACCCCCTTTCCATTAGGACTTGAGGTGTAGTCCTTTTTGGGGGTTTCTTCCCCTTTTTTTTTAAAAGCCACTAGGGCCCGCTTCAGAGTCACTGGACTTCTTTCGCACAAGAATCTGTCCCTAGGGCCTGTACCTCTCTTCCTTTTTTCATTCCCCAAGTGTTCACAACAGTGTCAGTGTAAAAGTACCCGCAGGTTGCAATAGTGTGTGAGGGTGATTTTCATCCCTGAAGGTTTGCATTCAAACCACTTTGCACAGATTTCCTTTATTTTTGTAGTAGGCAATTCTTCAATTTCTCTCCCCTCCTTGAACCCCGTTTCCCCGGGTTGGCCTTTGTCTTGAAGTTGATCTATCAGCTCATCAGGGGTTATTCTTCATTGTCCCCCTCCCCCAACTCTTCCCACCCTCCCCACTAACCTCAACCCCAAGGATTTCCCAATGCCCAATGGATTCTCAACTGCAAAACCTTCGGGGTTGCCTAAAAAACCCTTCAAAACCCCTTTTGTTACACATTCTGGCCACAGTTTCTTCCAACAGAGTTCAGGGCCTCTTTGTCACTTCCTCCCAAGCCCTTACCTTAAGTTTACACAATTAGGGGTATTAAAGTTCTTCCCCCAAAACTCTCTTAGGTCAGTGAGTTTTGAGGTCATTACAAAGCACCTTTCAAACAGAGCTTTTGTTAAATTTCTTGAAGTTGGAAAATAACCGTGGGCCATGGGTGCAGGAGGGAGTGGATTAGGAGGCAAAAACTTGTGTAATGAATTTCATTTCCCATAAAAACGCTCGCCACGGGCTGTGGTGACCAGGGGGGATTTCAACAACCCCCCCCCCGGGGGCTTAAGTTTTAATTTCTTTCAGTTTTGGTAACTTTCCATTGGGGGCAAAGATGGTGTAACCCGTTATAGAAAAATTCCCTAGGCCCATGCCTTTTTGCCCTCCACAGCACAACAAATTATCCCGAGGACATTCTTTTTCCTGAACGCTCTGGGAGTTTCAGAGTGTTTCACATAAAGGCTTCACTTTGCAATCACCCCTAGCATTGGCAACATCAACAAAGTAAGCCGTTTTCATTTTGGGTTATTTTCCCGGGAGTGCCTTTTTCCCCCTGATAATGTAGGTTTGCTTGGCATTTTCTTCCCGAAAAGGCCCCGTTTCATCACAATTTTTAAAAACTTGTTCAGTTTTTAGTCCTTCAGTTTCTATATACTCCCTTTAATTCCTGCACATATTTTTCAGTGCTTTGTGGTCCGAACTGGCAGCCTCAACAAAGCCTTACACACTTGGATGCCCCTACGCTTCTTAAATCTCTCAAACCAACCCTTTGGGGTGGCCTTTAAAATTTATCACATATCCTAGTTGCAAGCCTTTTTTTAATTAAAAACCTCATGCAACTTCCTGCCTTTTCAATATATCGCTTTAGGACGCTATCTCCCGTGCTGTTTTTCATTTTCCACACCAATAAAGTCTCTCAAATCTTCCATCACTTGCGATCTTTGTTTCGAAAAAACGTTTAAACCTTTTGGGAAAACAGCTTCCCTTTATTGTCTTTTTGGTGCCCACAATAGTAGCGATGGTGATTGGGGTTTTTTTTACAACTTGACTAGGTCGGCAAACGCAACTTTTTTCC
>NC_069413.1:1836211-1905533 GCF_026875155.1 Cherax quadricarinatus
TCCACTTTTCTCTTACTCTTGCTCCTCTCTCCCTTCTCTTTGTCCTCCTCACCCTGCTCCTACCTCCTCGTCATCAACTTGTCTGTGATTTTTACCATTACCACTGTTATACTCCTCCTCCTACTTATGGAACAGGACATTCTGCGTTCACATGAAAGGATCGTTACCTGGTGGGAGCTCCATTGTTGGTGCTAGGGAGGATAGAAGTAAGACAGGGAAGCATGCACAACAGGGAATACAGTCAAGAAACCCAAGGCAAAACGGGAAACCAAGCCTGTGGAACATTACTAGCACTTGGTATCTGCTGGCATGGAAATCTGGAAAAAACAGATGGGACGCGCAACTATGGACCACCCTAGAAATGCCATACCCCATATGAAACAGGAAAATGCAAACTCCCTTCCTGTAAGCTTTTTCACTGAACTGTGTCCTCTTCGTACGAAAGACTGTGCTATAACTTAAATTGGCAGGCATACCATCTAAAGGGGACAAAAGATCAAAACATCCAGGCATGCGGAAAAACCTGGGTAGCCACAGCCACTCAAGAAGGAGAGGTTTTTTAGTGCCAGGAAGGAAAAAACTGGCAGGAAATGGCAGAAATCGTACAACCAAATCCAGTCATTCCTGGAGTGGAACCACAGTCATGTCCTTCCCTCCACTCCAAACCACTGATACAGATGTAATGCCGGAAAAAAAATCCCCCCCAGTACCAACAATACCACCAGTCGATAACATTTTCTTTGCAAATTTACAGGGTCTAAGCCAGCAACAAACAACCAATAAGATACCTTTCATCCGTGGATGCTTGCAGAGGCAAAGGCAATGTTTCGCGGCTTTCACAGAGACCCACATAAAGGAATCACTTGGACAACGAAATATGGATCCACGGTTACAACATATACAGATGTGACAGAGAGAAAATGGACAAAAAGGGGTGGTTGGGCCTGTACATTGCAGAGTCACTTGTTTGCACGAATGCTAAATGCTCAAATGATGTAGTGGAAGTTTTAGCGTAAAGGTCGTGAACCCAAAACCTAGTCATTGTGGTAGTCTACAAGCCTCCCGGATGCAACATCCAAGCAATTCAGGAACAGCTGTTAAAAATAGTCCACTGTCTGGAAACCTTCAGCTCCTGCGCACCAACATCTTGCTCTGGGGGATTTCAACTTAAGGCACCTAAAATGGAGGAAATATAGCATATAATATTGTTGCAGTATAATAACACCAGGAGCAGCTTGATGAAAACTCACACTCATGTGAGCTTTTAAATCTCTGCACAAAATTCAATTTTAACCAGCAAATAATAGAGTCCTACTGAGACTGGAGGCAATAAACTAGACCTCATCTTCACTAACAAGATGATCTGTAAGAAATGTTACCATATCAAAAACCAATATACTCAGATCACAAATAATTGAGTTCAGTCATGTATGCGCGGAGCCCCGGACCGACATAATGAGATTAGTCACGATGGGGAGCATTCCCAAATTCAACTTCAATACCAAAAAACTAAAGTGGACCAAGTAAACCAAGTCTAACCGATATTAAGCTGGAAGGATATACTAAGCAGCACAGACCCCAACTTATTGCTAGAACAGATTAACTCCGTGGCACTCGATGTATGAACAAGGCTTATTCTCTAAGAAAAGGAGGAGTAGATGTAAAAACAGAAAGAGGACAGGCGCTTCCCTTACAGGCGACGGAAAACGAATAAACAGCAGAGCGCTAAAAGAGTTCAATATTCTGAAATGCGTTAGGAGACAATGTCAGAAGAAATAGCGTAGCTCGGAACTTAAGCTAAAAGATCCTTTAGGAGTCAGAATTGCGGGAAGAACTAAAAAGCCTTAAAATGAAATCGAAAAAGAAACCCAAAGTATTTCTTCTCCTATGCCAAATCAAAAATCAGAGAACAACGTCCGTATTGGGCCCCTACTTAAACAAGATGGGGTCCTACACAGATGACAGCAAGGAAATGAGTGAACTACTCAAGTCCCATTAATGGGACTCAGTTTTTAGCAAGCGCTAACCAGACTGAGAGTCGAAGTTCAAAATTAATTTTTTATGAGAGAGCCACAAATTTGATGAACTCAAAGCCTAACGATGTTTATCCTGACGCCGAATGACTTCGAAGGCGATAAATGACATGCCCTGCACTCGCCCCCAGGCGGGACTCATGGAACTCTGTGTTCCTCAGAAAACTGCAGAAGCCCTTATCACGAGCCTTTTCCATCCTATGAGAGGGAGCATGGACAACGGGGGTCGTCCCACAAGGTTACTAAAAACTAACAGACATAGCCCCCATTCCACAAAGGGGGCGGTAAGCACAGCAAAGAACTACAGACCAAATAGCACTAAACATCCCATATCATAAAATCTTTGAAAGGGTCCAAGAAGCAAGATCACACCATCTAGAAACCCATCAGTTACACAACCCAGGGCAAATGGGTTAGAACAGGTCGCTCTTGTCTGTTCAACTATTGGATCACTACGACAAGGTCCTAATGCACTAGAAGACAAAAAAGAATGCGATGTATATTTACAGACTTGCCCCCCCCCCCCCCCCCCACGCCTTCGGACAAGTGTGACCATGCCGTAATAGCACACAAAATGCGTTGCTAAAGAATAACAGGAAAAGTACGGTCGATGGATCTATAATTTCCTCACCTAACATGAACACAGAGAGTAGTCGTCAAAGAGTTAAAGTCCGGGGGCAGCTACGGTGAAAAAAAGCTCCCAGTTTCCACAGGCACAGTACTCGCTCCCATCTTGTTCCTCATCCTCATATCCGACTAGACAAGGATGTCAGCCACAGCACCGTGTCTTCCTTTGCAGATAAACACCCGAATCTGCATGACAGTGTCTTCCATTGCAGACACTGCAAAGCTCCAGCGGACATCAACCAAAATCTTTCAGTGGGCTGCAGAAAACAATAAAGTTCAACATGAAAATTTCAATTACTCAATATGGTAAACATGGGGAAAATTTTAAATCTTCACAGAGTACAAAACAAATTCGGCCACAAAATAGAGCGAAACACCAACGTCAAAGACCTGGGAGTGATCATGTCGGAGGATCTCACCTTCAAGGACCATAACATTGTATCAATCGCACCCGCTAGAAAAATGACAGGATGGATAATGAGAACCTTCAAAACTAGGGAGGCCAAGCCCATGATGACACTCCCTTTAGGGCACTTTTTCTATCTAGCTGGAATATTGCTGCACACTAACAGCACCTTTCAAGGCAGGTGAAATTGCCGACCTAGAAAGTGACAGAGAACTTTCAAAGGCGCGCATAACGGGGATAAAACAACCTCAATTATTGGGAGCGCTTGAGGTTCCTAAACCTGTATTCCCTGGAACGCAGGAGGGAGAGGTACATGATTATATACACCTGGGAAAATCCAAGAGGACTTGTACCGAACTTGCAACACGAGAATCACTCACTACGAAAGCAAAAGACTAGGCAGAACGATTGCACCATCCCCCCAATGAAAAGCAGGGGTGTCACTAGCACGTTAAGAGACCATACAATAAGTGTCAGGGGCCCGAGACTGTTCAACTGCCTCCCAGCACACATAAGGGGGATTACCAACAGACCCCTGGCAGTCTTCAAGCTGGCACTGGACAAGCACCTAAAGTCAGTTCTGGATCAGCCGGGCTGTGGCTCGTACGTTGGTTTGCGTGCAGCCAGCAGCAACACCTGGTTGATCAGGCTCCTGATCCACCAGGAGGCCTGGTCACAGACCGGGCCGCGGGGGCGTTGACCCCCGGAACTCTCTCCAGGTAAACTCCAGATCTCCAGGGGATGGTCGGATGGTCAGCGGAATTAACTCAGCAGTAATTAATTTGACGATGGCAAGATAGAGGCCGGAGGTGGGGTAAGCAACACACACAAACCACCAGTACCGCTGGTGGTGGGGTAAGCAACACACACAAACCACCAGTACCGCTGGTGGTGGGGTAAGCAACCACCACAAACCACCAGTACCGCTAGTGGTGGGGGTAAAGGGCAACACACACAAACCACCAGTACCGCTGGTGGTGGGGTAAGCAACACACACAAACTACCAGTACCGCTGGTGGTGGGGTAAGCAACACACACAAACCACCAGTACCGCTGGTGGTGGGGTAAGCAACACACACAAACCACCAGTACCGCTGGTGGTGGGGTAAGCAACACACACAAACTACCAGTACCGCTGGTGGTGGGGTAAGCAACACACATACACCACCAGTACGGCTGATGGTGGGGTAAGCAACACACACAAACCACCAGTACTGCTGGTGGTGGGCTAAGCAACACACACAAACCACCAGTACTGCTGGTGGTGGGGTAAGCAACACACACAAACCACCAACACCGCTGCTGGTGGTAAGCAATACACACAAACCACCAGTATCGCTGGTGGTGCAGTAAGCAACACACACAAACCACCAGTACCGTTGGTGGTGGGGTAAGCAACACACACAAAAAAACCAGTACGGCTGGTGGTGGGGTAAGAAACTCACACAGAACACCAGTACCGCTGGTGGTGGGGTAAGCAACACGCAAACCACCAGTACCGCTGGTGATGGGGTAAGCAACACACAAAAAAAACATACGGCTGGAGGTGGGTCAAGCAACACACACAAACCACCAGCACCGCTGGTGGTGGGTCAAGCAACACACACAAACCACCAGCACAGCTGTCTTAGGTAAGAAACAACCCATAAACCACAAGAACCGCTGGGTGGGTAAGAAACACAACAAACCACCATACCGCTGGTGGGTGGAGTAAACAAACACAAACCACCAGTAGCCGCTGTGTGGGGTAAGCAAACACACACCAAACCACCTAGTACCCGCTGGTAGTGACGTAAGCAACACACACAAGCAACCAGTAACCGCCGTGTGGGTAAGCAACACACAACAACCAGTACCATTAACCCCTGTTGAGGGGTAAGCAACACACTCAAACCACCAGAACGGCTAGTGCTGGGGTAAGCAACACACACAAACCACCAGTACCGCTGGTGGTGGGGTAAGCAACACAGAAACCACCAGTACCGCTGGTGGTGGGGTAAGCAGCACACACAAACCACCAGTACGGCTGGTGGTGGGTCAAGCAACACACACACACCACCAGTAACCCCGATGGTGGTTGGGTCAAGCAAACACCACACAAAACAGCAGTACCGCTTTGTGGTGGGTTAAGAAACACACACAAACCACCAGTACCGCTGGTGGTGGGGTAAACAACACACACAAACCAACAGTACCGCTGGTGGTGGGGTAAACAACACACACAAACCACCAGTACCGCTGGTGGAGGAGTAAGCAAAACACAAACCACTAGTACCGCTGGTGGTGGGGTAAGCAACACACACAAACTACCAGTACCGCTGGTGGTGAGGTAAGCAACACACACAAGCCACCAGTACCGCTGGTGGTGGGGTAAGGAACACACAAACCACCAGTACCGCTGGTGGTGGAGTAAACAAAAAAAAAAAAAAAAAAAAAAAAAAACAACCAAAAACCACCAGTACCAGCTGGTGTTGGGGTAAGCAACACACACAAACCACCAGTACCGCTGGTAGTGACGTAAGCAACACACACAAGCAACCAGTACCGCCGGTGGTGGGGTAAGCAACACACACAAACCACCATTACTCCTGGTTGTGGGGTAAGCAACACACACAAACCACCAGAACGGCTAGTGCTGGGGTAAGCAACACACACAAACCAGCAACACCGCTAGTGGTGCGGTAAGCAACACACACAAACCACCAGTACCGCTGCTGGTGGGGTAATCAACACAGAAAGCACCAGTACCGCTGGTGGTGGGGTAAGCAACACAGAAACCACCAGTACCGCTGGTGGCGGGTCAAGCAACTCACACAAACCACCAGTACTGCTGTTGGTGGGGTAAAAAACACACACAAACCACCAGCACCGCTGGTAGTAGGGTAAGCAACTCACAAACCACCAGTACGGCTGGAGGTGGGTCAAGGAACACACACAAACCACCAGTACCGCTGGTGGTGGGTCAAGCAACTCACAGAAACCACCAACACCGCTGGTGGTGGGGTAAGTAACACACAAACCACCAGTACCGTTAGTGGAGGGGCAAGCGGCACACACAAACCACCAGTACCCCTGGTGGTGGGGTAAGCAACACACACAAACCACCAGAACAGCTTGTGGTGGGGTAAGCAACACACAAACCACCAGTACCGCTGGTGGTGCGGTAAGCAAAACACACAAACCACCAGTACAGCTGGTGGTGGGGTAACACAAAAACCACCAGTACGGCTGGTGGTGGGTCAAGCAACACTCACAAACCACCAGTACAGCTTGTGGTGTGGTAAGCAACACACACAAACCACCAGTACGGCTGGTGGTGCGTCAAGAAACACTCACAAACCACGAGTTCCGTGGGTGGTGGGGTAAACAACACACACAAACCACCGGTACCGCTGGTGGTGGGGTAAGCAACACACACAAACCACCAGAACCACTGGTGGTGGGGTAAGGAACACACACAAACCTCCAGTACCGCTGGTGGTGGGGTAAGGAACACACACAAACCACCAGTACCGCTGGTGGTGGGGTAAGCAACACACACAAAAGACCAGTACCGCTGGTGGTGGGGTAAGCAACACATAAACCACCAGTACTGCTGTTGGTGGTGTAATGAACACAAAGAGACCAACAGTACCGGTGGTGGTTTGGTAAGCAACACATTCAAACACCAGCACCCATCGTGGTGGGGTAAGCAACATACACAAACCACCAGTACCGCTGGTGGTGGGGTAAGCAAAACACTCAAACCACCAGTACCCATGGTGGTGGGTAAGCAACACAGAAACCACCAGTACCGCTGGTCGTGCGGTAAGCAACACACACAAACCACCAATACAGCTCGAGTTGAGTCAAACAACACCCACAAACCACCAGTACCGCTGGTGGTGGGTCAAGCAACACAAACAAACCACCAGTACCGCTGGAGGTGGGGTAAGAAACACACACAAACCACAAGGAAAGCTTGTAGTGGGGTAAGAAACACACAAAACCACAGTACCCCGCTTGGGTGTGGTAAGCAACACACACAAACACCAGTACTGCTGGTGTTGGGTCAAGCAAACAACTCACTAACAACCAGTACCACTGGTGGTGGGGTAAGAAAACACACACAAACCACCAGTACGGCTGGTGGTGGGCAACCAACACACACAAACCACCGGTACCGCTGGTGGTAGGGTAAGCAACACACACAAACCACCAGTACCGCTGGTGGTGGGGTAAGCAACACATACAAACCTCTAGTACCGCTGGTGGTGGGGTAAGCAACACACACAAACCATCAGTACCGCTGGTGGTGGGGTAAGCAACACACACAAAAGACCAGTACCGCTGGTGGAGGGGTAAGCAACACAAAGAGACCAACAGTACAGCTGGTGGTGGGGTAAGCACCACACTCAAACACCAGCACCCATCCTGGTGGGGTAAGCAACACACACAAACCACCAGAACCTCTGGTGGTGGGGTAAGCAACACACTCAAACCACCGGTACCCATGATGGTGGAGTAAGCAACACAAACAAACCACCAGTACCGCTGTTGGTTGGTAAGCAACACACCTAACCCACCAGTACACCAAGGGGGTGTGGTAGGCCAAAACACACAAGCAATCAGTACTGCTGGTGGTGGTGTAAGCAACACACAAGCCATCAGTACTGCTGGTGGTGGGGTAAGCAACACACAAACCACCAGTACCCATTGTGGTTGGGTAAGCAACACACACAAGCCACCAGTACCGCTCGTGGTGGGGTAAGCAACACACACAAACCTCCATAACAACTGGTGGTGGGGTAAGCAACACACACAAACCACAAGTACCGCTGGTGGTGGGGTAAGCAACACACAGAAACCACCAGTACCGCTTGTGGAGGGGTAAGCAACACACACAAACCACCTGTACTCTTGGTGGTGGTGTAAGCAACACACACAAACCACCAATACCGCTGGTGGTGGGGTAAGCAACACACACAAACCACCAGTACCACTTGTGGTGGGGTAAGCAACACACAAACCACCAGTGCCCATGGTGGTGGGGTAAGCAACACACATAAACCACCAGTACCGTTGGTGGTGGGGTAAACAACACACACAAACCACCAGTACCGCTCGTGGTTGGGTAAGCAACACTCACAAACCTCAAGTACCACTGGTGGTGGGTAAGCAACACACACAAACCACAATTACCGCTGATGGTGGGGTAAGCAACACACAAAAACCACCAGTAACCCGGCTGGTGGTGGGGGTAAGGCAATCACACACAAACCACCACCAGTACTCCCGTGGTTGGTGTAAGCAACACATCACAAACCACCAGTACCGCTGGTGGTGGGGGTCAGCAACACACACAAAACCAACCAGTACCACTGGTGGTGGGGTAAGGAACACACACAAACCACCAGTACCGCTGGTGGTGGGGTAAGCAACACACAAACCACCAGTACCGCTGGTGGTGGGTCAAGCAACACACACAAACCACCAGTACAGCTGGTGGTGGGGTAAGGCACACACACAAACCACCATACCGTCTGGTAGTTGATCGATAAGCAACAACACACAAAGCAAGCCAGTACCGCCCGGTGATATGCGTGGGGTAAGCCACCACACAAACCACCATTACTTCTCGGGTGTGGGTCAAGCAACACACACAAACTCACCATAGCGGCTAGTGAGCTGGGGTAAGCAACATACACCCAATCAAACCAGCAACACCGCGCCAGTCTGGTGCGGTAAGCAACTCCACAAAACCACCAGTACCGCAGTGGTGGGGTAATGGGCAACACAGAAAACCACCAGTAACCCCGCTGGTGTGTGGTATGCAACACACACAAACCACACAGAACGGCTTTGAGGTTGAGGTAAGGCAACACACAAAACCACCAGATAATAACTATGAATAATAACAAACAAGTAGACTACCCTGACTTCCGGCCAAACATAGCCGGGAAAAATAATGTAAGGGATCCTGGGAGTAGATGTCTGAGGATCTCACTTTCAAGGATCACAACAGGGCCACGATAGCACGGCAAAGAAAATATAGGAGGATAATGAGAACTTTTCAAAACGGAGAGAAGCCAAGCCCATAGATGATCCTTTTTCAAATCACTTTAGTTCTCGGATTCTACTAGCGGAATACTGCTTACATTAACATCACCATACAAAGCCGGTGAACTCGCAATCTAGAGAGTACTGTGACAAATCCTTTACTGCACGTATAAGTGCTGTCAAGCACCATAACTACTGGGAACGCTTGAACCACTTGACTAAGTACTGCGTTGAACGCAGATGGAGAGATATTATCACTCTAATCCAAACACTTGGAAAATCTTGGAAGGAATGGGTCCCAAATCGCACAGAACACGAGAAATCACTCCCAATCGAAAGTAAAGAACTGGTCAGCGATGCAAAATGCCGCCAATACAAAAAGTATAGTGGCGGCGCATTGGTACACTAAGGAGCGAAACACCATAAGTGTCCGCGGGCCCAAAACTGTTTCAACAGCCTCCCATAAAGCATTAGGGAATAGCCAATAAACCCCTGGCAGCCTTCAAACAGGAGAGCTGACAGATACCTAAAGTCTCAGTGCCACGGGATCAGCAGCGCGGGCTGAGGCGCGTACGGTCGACTGCGTGCGGCCAGCAGTAACAGCCTAAGTTGATCAGGCCCTGAATCCATCGGGAGGGCCTGGTCATGGACCGGGCCGTGGGGGCGATGATCCCGAATAACCTCCAGGTAACCTTCCAGGTAACACCTCCAGTACCGCTGGTGTGCTTGCTAAGCAAGAACATGCAAACAGTTACAGGTTCTGTTCATCCCAGTCATCTGGGCAGACGTAGTACTCTACCTGGGTCTGGTTGCTGGTCTACCAACCTACTACCTATATATATATAATATATATATCTATATAGTCTCATATCATATAATAGTATCATGATATATATATATAGTATAATATATATATATATATATAAGATCGGTGCCGAATTATGTAGAATCACATCACGATTCAATTTAGCAAGAACACATTTAAAAATTAGGTCCTTTACTAAAAAATTCTCTTTTAACGTTTAAAGATATAATTTTTTTCATTAAGGTTGATGTAAAAATTATATAATTTTTGCACCAAAGTGAACTTAGAAAACGTACCTATCTTATTAAACAACCAAGAACAATTATTTTAGCCCTAACCCAACTAAATATATTTTAGATTATGTTACAGTAATTTAATACTAAACAAACACATTGAAATATTATTTAGTTTATCGTTAGGTTCGAGAATGATTTGGGCGAAATTATTACATACTAACAAAATTTTTCAAATTGTCCTAGTATGCAAAATGTCAGCGTTGCAATTATAAGCCTAGATCGCAGAGTTACTTGCTATTTCGGCAACGATCACAGATATATTATTATATATATATATATAGGTATATATATATATAAATACATAATAAGTATATTATCATATAATATATATCTATATATATATAGGTCGAGCCGAATAAGTAAAACTGGTCATTACAACGAACTCATTTAAAATTAACCCTCTTCCTAAAATTTTCTCTTATACGTTTAAAGAGTATAATTATTTGGGTTTTCATTAATGATGATCTAAAAATTTATAATTTTTGGACCAAAAGGAACTTAGAAACCCTTACCTAACCTTATTATAATAAGCGCAATTTAATTTAGCCTTATCCCAACTAAATAATATATTAGATTTGTATTTACAATAATTTAATACTAAAACAAACACAGTGAAAAAATTTTCTTTCCTTAGGGACTTTTCAGAATGATTTTCGGGAAATTCCTGCATACACAAATTTTCACTTGTCTTATATGGCAAGATGGCGCGTTGCAATTAAGCCAAGATCGCAAGATCTGCTATGATCGGCACTACCTATAAGTATAATAATTTCTACAGGGGCGTGTTTCCCGGTTTAAGGAAGGCCCTTCTACAGGCGGTGTATCCGGTCTAGGACCAGCACGGCTGAGGTCACCCTTTCACACCTGGGTGTTATCTTCCGGTTTGACCGATGACCCTCGCCCTCGTAGGACTACCTCACCCTTTCCCCACAGACCCGTACCCCGGCGGTCCCCCCCTCTCACGACCCCCCCCCCCTTCGCGTACTGCCCCTTCTTTCCGCGACCCTCACCGCCGTCGCGCCGCGCGCCCCGCCCGCTAGCCTTCCATGACCCCCCGCCCGCGCGCCCGGCGCCGCGCTGCCCGCCCCGCGCGTGCTGGAGCCGCCCGCGCACGTACGCGTGCCACCCCTCGCAACCACGCACTGAGGGTTCCTTCTGTGCTGCGCCATTCTGCAGCGTTCATCCGGATCGCCACCTCGTGGGGCTATGCGCCTTACGAATTTTTGTTTCCGAGATTTTTCTTCGAAATTTTTTTTGAATTTCATTTTCTTGTGCTCTCCATCTCCTCGGATCAAATATCTTCTGCGAGTCCCCCCCTCCACTTTCCACATTCACCCCCATCCCAAAAATTTCGTCGATATTACCTACGTTTTTGGAACTTCCCCCCTATGGGGGTTTTCTGAAATTCTCCATCTCCTTGGAATCAAGGGTTCTTGAATTTCTCCATCTCCTTGGATCAAGGGTTTTGAATTTCCCCCTATGGGGGTTTCGAAATTCTTAGATCTCCTCGGATCCCCCCTCCCACTTTCAATCACCCCCCCCCCCCCCCAAAATTTCCTCGGAATCAAAAGTCTCCATCTCCTCAGATTCAAGTTTTTTGGATTCCCCCCTATGGGGGTTTCGAAATTCTCCATCTCCTCGGATCAAGTTTTTTGGATTCCCCCCTAAGGGGGTTTCGAAATTCTCCATCTCCTCGGACAAATTTTTCTCGAAATCAAAGTTCTCCACTTCAAACCTCCACATCCCAAAAAATTTCTCAATAATCAAAGTCGCCACTTCCTCATCTCCCCCTCCCCTTTCACCCCCCAAACCCAAAAATTTCTCGATAATACAAGTTTTTGAGGATTTCCGCCCCCCTCATGGTGGTTTTCGAAATTTCACCATCTCTCCCCGATCCCAAGGTTTTTGGATTCTCCCCTATGGGTTTTACTTCGAAATTCGCCCATCTCCTCAGGGATCAAATTTCTCGATAATACCAAGACTCCATCTCCTCAGATCAAATTTTTTTGGATCCCCCTATGTGGGGGTTTTCGAAAGGTCCCATCCCTTGGATCAAGGTTTTGAATTTCTCCAAATCCTTGGATCAATTTTTTGGGTACCCCTCTTTCACCCCCCCCCAAAATTTTCTCTACATACCATGAAGTCCCATCTCCGCGGATCAAAGTTTTTTTTGGAATCCCCCCCTATGGGGAGTTTTCGAAATTCTCCATCTCCTCGGATCAAAAGTTTCATCGACAATACCATGACTTCCATCTCCTCGATCAAGTTTTTTGGATCCCCTCCTATGGGGTGTTCAAATTCTCCTTGGATCAAGTTTTTCTTTTTGGATTCCCGTCCCCCCTATGGGGTTTTCGAAATCTCCACTTCCTCGATCAATTTTATTGAATCCCCCCTCTGGGGGTAAGCATGGCTTACTACAGTCTAAAACAATCTTCCCTTATTATTTTCAAATGAACTAAAAGGTTCCTCTCATAAAGTCAAATGAGCTAAAAGTTTTCCATCTCATTAAGTCAAATGAACTAAAAAGTTTCCTCTCCATTAAGTCAAGATGAACTAAAAAAGCGTTGTACTCTACATACTTCGGCTCAGTGACGTCAGTATTCCACTCATGAAGTTAAATGAACTAAAAAGACCCAGCCACACAGGTTGAATCTTGTCTAACCCTTTTACCCACCCTCCCAAACCCTCACACATCCAACCAACACCTCACAATTATTCACTCATAAACCCCCAATTTTTTTCTCGTTTTAAACCCTTTTAGTTTCATTAAATTAAATAAGGGGACACATGCATCAAAAGTCACCACATCTCTTAATCCACTTTCGTTAAATTCACTACTCACAATTTACATATTAGGGGCGAAGTTAATAACGCACTTTTACTTTGGAACATCTTCAAAACACGTCATAAATCATTTGAATACTCACAAAAAAACCTTATACATTTCCAAACAACACTGAAAACTCCAAACAGCATTCGAGACACCCCCAAATCACCACTGAATACTCCCAGAACACCTTCATAAGTACTCGTGCACATCCATTTTGAACACCTTCATAAGTACTTCTCATAATCATTGTACACTTAAAAACACCTTGAATAACCTCAAAACACCTTTGAATAACTCCATAAACTCCCTTGAAACACCTTCAAAACAACCTTTGAATAACCTCAAAACAACCTTTGAACACCTTCAAAACACCCTTGAACACCTCAAAACACCCTTGAACACCTTCAAAAAACATCATTTGAACACCTTCATAAGTACTCTCATAATCATTTGTACACCTTCAAAAAACACCTTTGAATACTCTCATGAAACACCCTTGAACAGACCTTCAAAACACCTTTGAATTACCTCAAAACACCTTTGAACACCCTCAAAACACCCTGATCACCTTCAAAAAAAACTTTAACACACTCAAAACACCCTTGAACACCTTTGAACACCTTTGAACATTTCCAAACCAACACGAAAACACTTCCAAAAACACCATTTGAGTACTCCCAATTACACCCACTGGAATACTACTAAAACACCGCTGAATTCAATCAAAAACCCTTAACACCTTCAAAACACCTTGAACACAAACCTTTGAACATCACAACAACACATTTGAGTACTCCCAATTACACCACTGATACTACTAAATCCATTCAATAAAACCCTTCAACACTTCAAACACCCTTGAACCCACCTTCAAAACACTTTGAAACCTTCAAAACACCTTTGACATTTCCCAAAACACCTTTGATACTCCCTTCAAAACAACTAAAAACACCGCTATTAATCAAAACACCCTTCAACAAACCTTCAAACCCAACACCTTCAAAACACTCTTGAACACCTTCAAAACACCTTTGAACACCTTGAACCTTCCAAAAAACACATTTGAGTACTCCAATTACACCACTGAAACAACTAAAACACCGCTGAATTCAATCAAAACACCCTTCAACCCCTTCAAAACCTTAAACACCTTCAAAACACCTTTTCAAAACACCTTTGAACATTATACCTACAATCAAAACACCTGAAACACTTCCAAAAAAAACAAATATACCTCCCAATTAAAAAACCCAAAACAGAATACTACAAAACACCCTGAATTCAATCAAAACAACACCCAAAAAAAAAAACCCAAAAAAAACCTTGAAACACCTTCAAAAACAACTAACAAAAACATTTGAAACCCCTCAAAACACCTTTAGAATAACTCAAAACACCTTTAAAACACCTTCAAAACACCCTTGAACACCCTTGATCACCTTCAAAAAAAAACATTTGAACACACTCAAAACACCTTTGAACACTTCCAAAAAACACAATTTGAGTACTCCCAATTACACCACTGAATACTACTAAAACACCGCTGAATTCAATCAAAACACCCTTCAACACCTTCAAACACCCTTGAACACCTTCAAAACACTCTTGAACACCTTCAAAAACACCTTTGAACATTTCCAAAACACTATTTGAGTACTCCCAATTACACCACTGATTACTACTAAAACACCGCTGAATTCAATCAAAACACCCTTCAACACCTTCAAACACCCTTGAACACACTCAAAACACCCTTCAACACCTTCAAAAACACCTTTGAACACCTTCAAAACACATTTGAACACATTCAAAACACTCTCATAATCATTTGAACACACTCAAAACACCTTTGAATAACCTCAAAACACCTTTGAACACCTTCAAAACACCCTTGAACACCCTTGATCACCTTCAAAAAAACAACATTTGAACACACTCAAAACACCTTTGAACACCTTTGAACATTTCCAAACAACACTGAAACACTTCCAAAAACACCATTTGAGTACTCCCAAATACACCACTGAATACTAAAACACCACTGAATACACTCAAAACACCACCAAAATCACCATAAACTAAGATCAACACCCACATCCCACAACACCCACAACCCACAACACCCACAATTTTTTCTCGTTTTATCTAATTTCATCAGAAAGTCACAACACCCACACCTCCCATTTTTTTCTCGTTTTAACTAATTTCATCAGAAAAAGTCACATCAACAACCCACTTATAACGTCTTGTTTCGGTATCACAAGTTTCGACAACAACACCCACCTCCCCACAACACCCTCATCCCACATCCCACACACACACACAGACCACACACAGCACACACACACCCTAACTACCTAACCTACTTATCCTAACCTAACCTAGTCATAACCTAAACCTAAAAACATACCTAACCTAACTCTAACCTAACCTAACATTTACCTAACCATTACCAAACTAACCTAACCTAACCTAACCTTTACCTAACCTTTTACCTTAACTAACTAACCTTTGCCTAAGCCATTACCTAACATAACCTAACCTATCTTAAACCTAACCCAACCTAACCTCAGCCGAACTTATCCAACTAACCTAAAATTTTTGGAACACTCCAAAAAATACATTAGAGTACTCCAGAATACTTTGAACGGACTCCCATTTTTGGATATTTCCAAATTAGGTTTTGAAAACTTTATCGTAAAATCGAACATTATTTTCATGTTGGTAAACACACTCATGTAGAAATATTCTCGATTTTCCGAATAGAAACACTTCTCGCTCTGAGAGACTCATTGTGGGTCCCCCCTTCCCCATGTCCCCCCACAACACCACTGGGTAATGCGGTTCACACCCAAAGGTGTAATTAAGATAATCATGAACACCTGCGCCAACTCAGCGACAGACGACGCCCCTGGAAATGCGGGTAAACATCCAAGTTAGAAAATCCATCTCTTTTCCCAACCAAACGTCCTATCCTAACCTAACCTAACCTAACCTAACCTAATTCCCTAAACCTAACCAACCTCACCTAACCGAACTAACCTCACTCCATCGAATCACCTCTTCCTAACCTTAACCTAACACCCAACCTAACTCCATCAAAAACACCTCTATCTAACCTAACTAACCTATCCTAACCTAACCTAACTCCATCAAACACCTCGAATACTACCTAACTTAACCTAACCTAACCTTACCTACCACCGAACCTAACCTAACATAACCTAACTCTATCCTAACCTGTCCTAACCAAACCTAACTCTATCCTAACCTAACCTAACCTATACCTAACCTAACTTTATCCTCTAAGCTAACCTAACCTAACTTATCCTAACCTAACCTAACCTTACTTATCCAAACCTAACCTAAAATAAACTAACCTAACCTAACTATCCTAATCTAATTAACCTAACGCTAAACCTAACTTATCCTAACCTAACTGAACTATCCTAACATAACCTAACCTAACCCTAACCTATCCTAAACCTAACTAACTCCATCAAGACGCCGCGAATACCACTAACTAACCTACCTAACCTACCTAACCTACCGAACCTAACCTAACTTAACCTAACCTATCCTAACCTGTCCTAAGAACCTAACCTAACCTATCCTAACCTAACCTAAACCTAACCTTAACCAAACCTTATCCTAAAGCTTGACTAACCAAACTATCCTAACCTAACCTAACCGCTAACTTATCCTAACCTAACCTAACCTAAAATAAACGAACCTCACCTAATAACTTATCCTAATCTAATCTAACCTAACCTAACCTAACTTATCCTAAACCTAAAACCTAACTTATCCTAACCTAACCTAACCTAACCTAACCTAAATTAACCTTACCTAACTTATCCTAACCGTACTCACTTTACTTTTGAACCACCTTCAAAACACTCTCATACACATGTGAGACCGCCCTTTTCCTCATATCGTTCATCCACAACCTTTATCATCCTCACTACAGAACAACCCCAAGAATTACTTCGAACACTCTCCATAAAGCATTTGAGTACTCACATAAAAACACTTTTGACATTCCAAACACCACTGAAGCCTTCCAAAATATCATTTTGATTACTCCCAAATAATATTTGACAGCTCTAATTTCTCTACACTTACACATTTCATTAAATACTTCTCATCCCCCCAAACTCCTCCCCTCAATTCTCGGAGACTTTACAACATTAGAACAAATAAAAAGCTAACTCATACACTTATGACATGAGACATTACCAATATCTAAACACACTGACTAACTTTGAACCAACTCTGAACACCACTGATCTTCTTTCAAAAAAAGCTCTGCACATCATTTGAAACACCTCAAAAAAAACACACAATCAACACCTCCGAAATACTCCAAAAAAACACTACGATTACTACCAAAACACCACTGATACTACCAATCACCGCAAAATGCATCCAGAAACTAAGTTTTAACGGTCACCATCTTAACATCCTTTTATAGAAATCCCCTCAAGTCAACTATAACCAAGAACTCCCTCTAGCCCATTTTGACGCATAAAAAAAAAGCAATGAACACAACCTAATACGCAAACACTTAGTACATGATCACCATCAACTGAAAACATATCTTGTACACACACATAATATAAGACAATCACCAACTACAATCACCCATGTTCATACTACCTCAAAAACACTAATATCACAGAAAACAATCATTTTTATAAACTTTCACCACACACACAAAAAAAAAATCATATTTGACAATATCTAAGCGCACTCACTCACTACCCACCAACACACATTGTCCTGCACCCTCACAGGACCGACGAGCTCACCTCCAGTGACGTCACACTCCCATTGTGTTACTTGGTGGTTGGTAACATCAACCTGTTGTACCCTACATTATCTAAGAACACTATATCCAAGACGAATTAACCAGATTTTATGATCCCCAACACCAGATCACAGAAAAACAACACATTTTTTATAATTATTCACCAAAACAAAAATCACGATCACCAAGAGCCGTGGACGGTATACAAAGCCATGGCTCTTCTGCATTGTTTCAAAACGTGAGGTTTGAGAGTTGAAGGAGGAGGTCTTGCTTCTCCAGGAGGAGATTAGGAGGTGAATGGTCCACCTCAATGGGTCTGGGAGAGAGTGTGAGGTGGCTGGGTTGTGGGGAATGAGACCTTCTAGCATGAGTGAGTCTGTCTCTCGCTGTGGATGAGGCTTAGTTGGGGAGGTAGCAACGGCTACCAGCATGAGTGCAGCCCAGCACCCTACTTACAATGCGAGTTGCTCACAGTAATGGGAGGGCGCATCAGAGTAAGGAATTAAGAGTGAAGATCTGAAGTAGGTAATCTCTTCTCTGTTCTCCAGATGATGTACTTCAGTGGCCCAAGTGAAGGTAAGGTACTACTGCCCCCTGCTAATGACGGTAAGCGCATTCTTGTGGTTAGTTACCTCAGGTAAGATATATTGACCGTGCTTTTTTTGTTAATAGGAATAAGAAGAATAGAGATAGATTGTGCTTTCCCTGGAGCTGGTGTTGGGGACATTGTCATACCAGGCTGGATAATATCATGTCAGGTAATGGAACAAGTCCCCATTGATCTGACTCAGTGCTGGTGGAGAATGATATTGTGAAGGGTATGAGAGTAAGAGCTGCAGATAAGTACAGGTCAGCTACTAATTTCATTAAGTCTAAGGGAGATCCAAACATATGTAGCATCTTGCCTAGAAGGGAGTAGGAAAATGAATGGTTGTCTAGGGCAATTGGTGTAAATTGCTGGCTATACAGATTACTGCAAGGAACTTGCAATCCCATTCATTGACAACTGGAACAACTTTTATGGCAAACATGATATTATGCAATGGGATGGGGTACATCTCTCTGGGGCAGGGGTGGTAGCACTTGCAGACGTCGATTGAGAGAAAGGCCATTGTGAAATGCCTATGATTTTAAACTGATGGAAGATAGAGGTATGGGTGTGTGTGGGACACAAGGCAGGTTGCAACACTATGGTTGGAAACAGTAAATGTATAAAAAGGCATTCAGCATGAAGTTATAGAAATAAAGACAATAGAACAGGTCACAAACAAAGGGGGAACATCAGAGGCAGCAAGGGAACTAGCTCCCTGAAGGTTTTACTATACGAATAGCAGGAGTGTTAGAAAAAAGATATATGAACTAAGATTAATTGGCAAGTGCAGGAAACATAGATATTATAGCTATAACAAGACCTGGCTCAATCTGAAAAGATAGATAGATGCCCTCTGAATTCACATACAAGGCTATAAATTATTCACACTGACAGGGTCAACAGGAAAGGTGTGGAGTACGAAGTATGTCAGAGACAACTTAAATTGGTTGTTTTCGACAAGATATTAAATTAGACGCGTCAGCCACTGAATCTGTTGGTTACAGCTTCTCGAGGGCCGAGAAAAACTAGATTTTGGGAGTGATTACAGGGCCCCCAAATCTTGATAGGGAGTGCAGTAAACTTCTATGGGACGAAATTCGTAAAGGCATCTACATACGAAAATGTTGTGTCACTGGAGATTTTCAACTATAGACAGATTTGACTGGAGCAATTTGTCAGAAATTTAGAGTCGGGTGACTTTCTTGACACGATCCAGGATTGTTTTTTAAAAAACAGTTTGTGACAGAGCCAACTAGGGGGAAATAACCTCCTTGACTTGGTTCTTGCCAGTAGGGAAACAACTAATTAAATAATCTTGAGGTTAAAATGATGCGCTTGGGGGAGAGTGATCCACAAATCACTCAGTTTTAATATATCATTGAATTCCCCTAATAATGGCAATCAAGTCTCCGTCCCTGACTTTCGCTTGGCTGAATTCATAGGGACTGAAAATTACTTAGGTTGGGCTGAACAGGATGACCTGACTAAGGGGGTCCAGGTAGGCGGTGCTGGTTGCCGATATGATGCTTCCGCAGGGCATAGTTTCTAGCTGCTACAGTCAAAATTATGTTTCCAAATAGGGAAATCAGATCAAACAAAAATTAATATCTAAAATTGGATGAACAATAGATTAAAATATCTGATTTGTGTCAAAAGAAGAGGCATATATAAGCAAATCATAAGAGGAGAGGGCAATTAATAAATCGATAAATTCAGTTAAAAGAGAGAAATAAAAAAGGGAATTAGAAAAGCAAAAAGAGATTATGAAGGTTAAAGTTGCAAAAGAATCGAAGACTATAACCCAAAAGTGATTCTTTCAGTATACAGAAGTAGAACAGGACAAGATAGGCCCACTCAAAAGTCCTCCGGTTCAGCTCACTGTCAGTATAAGGAAATGTGTATAGAATATTTTTAACACATACTTTCCTCTCATTTTTACACAGGAGTGATACCAGCGATATTCCAGTAATGATAAATTATGTAAACAGGACTATAATAAAACTGGTGCACTATTAGGGTCACAAGTGACATGGTCCATAGGCAAATAGATAAATTAAAACCTAACAAATTCCGCCCAGGCCCCTGATGAACTATGCAATGGTTCTAAAGGAATGTAAAGAGGAGCTTAGCACACCTTGGCTAATCTTTTACCAACATATCACTACAAACTGGCATGGTGCCAGATAAGTGTGAAATGGGCAAATGTGATACCTATTTTCAAAACAGGTGACAGGTCCTTACTCGAACTATAGACCAAAAGCCTAAACCCTCCATAGTGGGAAAATTTATGAATCAATAATTGCCGAGGCATTTTCGGTAAGCCATCTTGAAAAGCATAAATTAATCAACGAATCTCAGCATGGTTTAACAGGGGCGTTTCCTGCATTACGAATTTATTAACTTTTTTCACTAAGGTATTTGAGGAGGTATATCAGGTAATGAATATGATATTGTGTATATGGACTTCATTAATGCTTTTTGACAGGGTCCCACCATCAGAGACTAATTGAGAAAATTAAAGCACATGGAATAGGAGGAGAAATTTTTCCGGATAGAGGCAATGGTTGGACAATAGGCATCAGAGAGTTTGCATAAATGGGGAGAAATCAGAGTAGGGGAAGCGTCACGAGCGGTGTTCCACAGGGTTCAGTGTTGGGCCCCCTGCTGTACACAATCTACATAAACGACAATAGATGAGGGCATAAAGAGTCGACCATCGCAAGTTTGCCGATGACACCAAAAATGCCCGTCCCGAATTCATTTCCTGACGAGGACATTCGAGCACTCCCAGGAATATTTGTATAGACTGATGCAGGTGGTCGGAGAAGTGTCAGATCAGTTTAATATAGACAAAATGCAAAGTGATCTAAATGTGACATGCAATAACCATGCCACATATAACTAAATAATGTAGATCTAATATTACGGATTGCGAAAAAGATTATGAGTTTCTTGGTTAGGCAGTAATCTTGAAACCAAGACAACAGTGGCATAAGTGTTCGCTATAAAGCTAATAAATCCTGGCTTCATATCAAGAAGCATAAATAAATAGGAGTCCCTCAGGTTGTTCTTCAACTCTATACATCCTTTGTTAGGCCTCATTTAGATTAAGCTGCACAGTTTTGGTCACCGTATTAACAGACTTTATAAATTTCTCTGGAAAAATGTACCAAAGTAGGATGACAAGATGATCCCATTTAATCAGAAACCATCCCTATGAGGATAGACTAAGGGCACTGAAACTGCACTCCTCTAGAAAGAGTAGAATTAGGGGGGATATATTGATGTAAAATGGAAGACAGGAATAAATAAAGAAGGGGATGTAAATAGTGGTGCTGACAATATCTAGCCTAGACAGGACTCGCAGCATGGTTTTAATTTTGGAAAAATTCAATTCAATTCAGGAAGGATATAGTAAAAGTACTGTGTTTGTAATAGAGTTGTGGATGAGTGGAACAAACTCCCAAGTACCGATATAGAGTCCAGAACGATGTGTAGCTTTAAAAATGGGTTGGATTAAAATACATGAGTAGATGTGGGTGGGTGTGAGTTAGACCTGATTAGCTTGTGCTAACAGGTCGGTTGCCGTTTTCCTCCCTTAAGTCAATGTGACCTGACCCTGACTAGGTTTGGTGCCTTGGCTTAAGCCGGTAGGAACTTGGAAACCTTGCCTCTCATGGGCCCAGTAGGCCTTCTCAGTGTTCCTTTCGTTCTTATGTTCGTATGTTCTTAATATCACACCAAAAAATCTAAGATCATGATTGCATCTCAAAAACTAAACTATGATCACTGAAAACACTTATTTTTTTTAAACATTCGCACAAAAATAAAACATACACAAAAATACCACAACAACCTTCCACCAAACATCAACACACCTTTCAAGGCAGGTAAATTGCCGACCTAGAAAATGTACAGAGAACTTTCACACGGCGCGCATAACGGAGATAAAACTCCTCAATTACTGGGAGCGGCTTGAGGTTTTTCTTAACCTTATTTCCCTGAACGCAGAGGGAGAGATACATGATTATATACATCCTGAAAATCCTAGAGGGACTAGTACCGAGAACTTGCCACACGAAAATCACTCACACGAAAGCGAAAGACTTGCAGACAATGCACCATCCCCCCAATGAAAGCAGGGGTGTTCACTAGCACGTTAAGAGACCATACAATAAGTGTCCAGGGGCCCGAGACTGTTCAACTACTGCCCCCAGCACACATAATGGGGGATTACCAACAGACCCTGGCAGTCCTTCAAGCCTGGCACTGGTGACAAGCAACCAAAAGCCAGTTCCTGATCAGCCGGGCTGTGGCTCGTACGTTGGTTTGCGTGTAGCCAGCAGCAACAGCCTGGTTTTCAGGCGCTGATCCACCAGAGGCCTTGGTCACAGACCGGGCCGCGGGGCGTTTGACCCCCCGAAACACTCTCCAGAGCTGAGGCACTATGCAACAATAACATCTATAACAAACATGAGCACTATAACAAATCCTAACACAAAAAAAATAATACACAACATGGCCCACATATAATACATTTTCAATTGCAATTTTAAGACATGAGACATACACACCAAATCTAAGACTTCACCCTCCACTAAGACATACAAATCACGGCGCCTAAAACTCCTTCCTTATTCATTTCCGTATATCTCCTAGAGAACCGTTTTAAACCCGCGACGGATCCATCACGACGGAAGGAGCTTAGAAGGAACCCTCACCACTCCCAACACCACCTACTACACTTCTGGCTCCTACGTCGTGATGGATCCCGTCGGGTAAACGTCTCTAGGAGATAATACGGAATGAATAAGGAAGGAAGTTCTAGGTGTGTTATGTCTTAGTTGGAGTGAATGTCTTAGATTTGGTGTGTATGTCTCATGTCTTAAAATTTGCAATTGAAATGTATAATATGTGGGTGTCCCCGTTTATTATTTTTTTTTTGGATAGTGATATGTTATAGAGCTCATGTTATGTTTAGATGTTGGTGGAATGGTTTGGGTATTTTTGGTACGTCTTATTTTTGTGGCGAAGTTTAAAAATAAGTGGATTTCAGTATCATAGTAGTTTTTGATATGCATGATCTTAGATTTTTTTGGTGATCTTTGGTAATTAGTGGTTTAATAGATGACGGTAAACATGATAGGAAAATGGTGATCGTGATTTTTTGGTGTGAAATAATTATAAAAAATGTTGTGTTTTTCTGTGATCTTGGTGTTGGGGAACAATAAAATCTGGTAATCGTACTGGATAGAGTGTTCCTTAATAATGTAGGGTAACAACATGTTATGTTGCCAACCCACCAAAGTAACACAATTGGAGTGTGACCGTCACTGGAGTGAGCTCGTCCGGTCCGTGAGGTGAGACACCGTGTGTTTGGTGGTAGAGAGTGAGTGCTCTTAGATATGTCAAATATGATTTTTATTTTTGGTGTGTGTGTGGTGAAATGTTTAATAAAAATGATTGTTTACTGTGAATTAGTGATTTTTGAGGTAAGTGAGAACATGGGTGATAGTAGTTGGTTGATTTTTGTCTTATATTATGTGTTGGTACAAGATATGTTTTCAGTTGATGGTGATCATGTACTAAGTTTTTGCGTATTAGTTGTGATTCATGCTTTTTTTTTATGCGACAAATGGGAGGGAGTTCTAGGTTATAGTGATTTGAGGGCTTTCTATAAAAAAGGATGTTAGATGGTGAGTAACTTAGTTTCTGGGGATTTTGACGAGATTGGTATATTCTGTGTGAATTGGAGTAATCAGTAGTTTTTTTGGGAGTATTTCGAGGTGTTTGAAGGTGTTTTTTTTTTGAAGGTGTTCAATATGATGTGCAGAGCATTTTTTGAATAAGATCAGTGGTGTTCCAGAGTGGTTCAAAGTTAGTCAGTGGTGTTAGATTTATGGAATTGTACCCATGTCAAATGTATGATTAGTTTTTTTTTGTGCTAATGTTGTAAAGTCCTGGAGAATGAGGGAGGAGTTTGGGGGGATGGATTAATTTAATGAAAGTGTAAGTGTAGATTAATTAAGCTGTCAAATCTTATTTGGTAGTAATCAAAGATATTTTTGAAGTGCTTCATGGTGTTATTGGATAATATATAGATTTTTGTAGAGTAGTTTCGTGTGAGTACTCAAATCTTTGTTTGAGAATATGCGGATTGAGTTGGTCGAAGGTAATCACGGGGTTGTGGTGATATGCGGTACAGTGAGATTGATAAAGGTTGTGGGTGGAGAGATAAGAGAAAAGGGGTCTCAAATGAATGTATGAGAGTGTTTTGAAGAGTTCAAATTAAAGGGAGTAGGTTAGGATAAGTTAGGTTTAGGTTTATTTTAGGTTAGGTTAGGTTTAGGTTAGGTTAGGATAAGTTAGTTAGGTTAGGATAATTAGGTTAGGTTAGGTTTGATTAGATTAGATAAGTTAGGTTGAGGTTCGTTATTTTAGGTTAGGTTAGGTTAGGTTAGGGATAATTAGGTTAGTAGGAATAAGTTAGGTTAGGTTAGCTTAGGATAAGTTAGGTTAGGTTAGGTTAGGTTTAGGTTAGGATAGTTAGGTTGGTTAGGACAGGTTAGGATAGGTTTAGTTAGGTTAGGTAAGGTTTTGGTAGGTTAGGTAAGGGTAGGTTATGTTAAGTTAGAGTATTCGAGGTGTTTGATGGAGTAGGTTAGGTAGGATAGGTTAGGTTAGGTTTAGGATAAGGTGTTTGATGGAGTTAGGTTGGGTTAGGTTAGGTTAGGTTAGGTTAGGATAGAGGTATTGATGGAGTTAGGTTAGGTTTCGGTTAGGTGAGGTTAGGTTAGGTTAGGAATTAGGTTAGGTAGGTTAGGTTAGTTATGATAGAACAAGTTGGTCTGGAAAGAGATGATTTTCTTTACCTTGGATTTACCCCGCATTTCAGGCGTCTGTCTGTCCTGAGTTGCGCAGGTGTTCAGAATAATCTATAAATCTACCTGGTGTGAACCGCCTTACCCATGGTTTGGGGGGGAAGGGTGACCCACAATGAGTCTCATCAGAGCGAGAAAGGTGTTTCTATATTCGGAAATCGAGTATAATTTCCTACCATTGAGTGTGGTTTACCAAACAAGAAAATAATGTTCGATTTTACGATAAAGTTTTTCAAAACTAATTTTGGAAATATCCAAAAATTGAGTCGTTCAAAGTAATTCTGGAGTACTCTAATGTATTTTTTGAAGTGTTACAATAAATTTTAGGTTAGGTTTAGGATAGGTTCGGCTAGGTTAGGTTGGTTTAGTTAAGATAGGTTAGTTAGGTATTAACTGGTAGGCAAGGTTAGATTAGGTTAGGTAAAGGTTAGGTAAAGGTTTGTTAGGTTAGTGTTAAGTTAGGTAAAGGTTAGGTAAAGGTTAGGTTTAGGTTAAGTTAGTAGGCTAGGTTAGGTTAGGTAGGCTAGGTTAGGATAAGTTAGGTTAGGCTAGTGTTAGGGTGTGTTGTTGTGTGTCTGTGTGTGTGTGTGGGATGTGGGATGTGGGTGTTGGGGGATGTGGGTGTTGTGTCGAACTAAGAGGATACAGAAAAGACTTATAATTGGTTGTTGATGTGACTTTTTTCTGATGAAATTAGTTAAAAGGACGAGAAAAAACATGGAGGTGTGGGTTGTGACTTTCCTGATGAAAGTAGATAAAACGAGAAAAAATTGTTGGGTGTTGTGGGTTGTGGGTGAGTGGGATGTGGGTGTTGATCTTAGATTATGTGATATTGGAGGTGTTTTGAGTGTATTCTAGTGGTGTTTTAGTATTCAGTGGTTGTATTTGGGGAGTACTCAATGGTGTTTTTGGAAGTGTTTCAGTGATGTTTGGAAAAGTTCAAAGTGTTTCAAAGGTGTTTTGAGTGTGTTCAAATGTTGTTTTATTTTGAAGGTGTTCAAGGGTGTTTTGAAGGTGTTCAACAGGTTGTTTTGGAAGGTTTATTCCAAAGGTTATTGAGTGTGTTCGCAAATGATTATGAGAGTTTTTGAAGGTGTTCAAAGGTGTTTTGGAGGTTATTTCAAAGGAGTTTTGAGTGTGGTTTCAAATGATTAATAGAGTGTTTTGAAGTTTCAAAGTGTTATTGAAGTTGTTCAAAGTGTTTTGAAGTGTTGAGGTGTTTTGAGTGTGTTCAAAGGGTGTTTTGAAAGGTTTTGAAGGGTGATTTGATTGAATTCAGCGGTGTTTTTAGGTAGTAATCATGTGTAATTGGGAGTACTCAAATAAGTGTTTTGGGAATGTTCAAAGGTGTTTTTGAATGGTGTTCAAGAGTGTTTTGGAAGGTGTTCAAAGGTGTTTGAAGGTGTTGAAGGGTGTTTTGATTGAATTCAAGCGGTGTTTAGTAGTATTTATCAGTGGTGTAAATTGGGAGTACTCAAATTGTGGTTTTTTTTTTTGGAAGTGTTCAAAGGGTTCAAAGGTGTTTTGAGTGTGTTCAAAATGTGTTTTTTTTTTTGAAGGTGATCAAGGTGTTCAGGGGTGTTTTGGAAGGTGTTCAAAGGTGTTTTGAGGATTTATTCAAAGGTGTTTGAGTGTGTTCAAAAAGGTGTTTTTTAAGTTTTTGAAGGGTGTTTTGAATTTGAATTCAGCGGTGTTTTAGTAAATTGCAGTGGTGTAATTGGGAGTACTCAAATTGTGTTTTTGGAAGTGTTTTCAGTTGTTTGATTGAAAATGTTTCGAAGGTGTATTTTGAAAGGGTTCACGAGTGTTTTGAAGGAGTCAAAGGTGTTTTGAAGGTGTTCAAAGGTGTTGTTGAAGTGTTTAAGTTTTTTTGGATTGAATTCCAGCGGTGTTTTAGTAGTATTCGTGTTGTAATTTGGAGTACTCTCAAATTGGTGTTTTTTTGAAGTGTTTCAGTGTTGATTGGAAAGTTCCAAGGTGTATTTTGAAAGTGTTCAAGAGTGTTTTTGAAGGAGTTCAAGGGTGTTTGAAGTAGTTGAAGGGTTATTGATTGAATTCAGCGGTGTTTAAGAGAGTAGTATTACAGTGGTGTAATTGGGAGTACTCAAATATTTTTTGGAAAATGTTCATGGGTGTTAGTGGATTGGTGTTGTGGGTGTTGTTGTCGAACTAGAGAAAAAACAGAAAAAAGATGTTATAAGTGGGTGTTTTGGGACTATTTTCTGTGAAATTAGCTAAAACCGGAGAAAAAATTGTGGGTTGTGGATGTTGTTGTTGTGACTTTCTGATGTACTGTGTCCCCCTTTATTAACTTTAATGAACTAAAAGGGTTAAAACGAGAAAAATTGTGGAGAGTGTTGTGGAGTGTGGTGTGCGTGGTTTAGGTGTCTATAGAGTTTTTTTTTTTGTGAAAATCTAGGTTACAGTGATGACATATAGTTAAAACAGAGTAAAAATTGTTGGTAATTGATGAGGGTATTGTAGTCCGAATTTAGAGTTTACCGAAAAAAAGATGAATATTAAGTGGGGTTGTGATGAAATTAGTTTAAAAACGAAATTCAAAGGTGTTTTGAAGGTGTTCAATGGTGTTTATGTAGTAAGATCAAATGATTATGAGAGTGTTTTTGGGGGTGTTCCCAAATAAAAGTGTTTTGAGTTTAGTTTTTTTGATAATGTTGTGAAGTCTGGCGACTGAGGGATTGAGTAGTAATTTAATGAATGTTTAAGGCAGATAAATTAGAGATTTCAAATCTTATTTGGAGTACCAAATAGTGTTTGGAAATGTTCAAAAGGTGTTCAAAAGGTGTTTGAGTGAGTTCAAATGTTTGTGTATTGAAGTTGGTTTCAAGGTTTTTGAAGTGTTCAGCATACAGGAGTGTCTTTGAAGGTGGTTCAAAGTGTTTTTGAGGTATTCAAAGGTGTTTTTGAGTGTGTTCAAATGATTATGAGAGTGTCTTTGAAGGTTGTTTTTGAAGGTGTTCACAAGGTGTTTAGTGAGTATTCAAAGGTGTTTTTTGAAGGTGAACAAATGATTAATGAGAGTACTTATGAAGGTGTTCAAATGATGGCAAGATTAATTATGAAGTTGTTCTGTTCTGGGAGTATTCAGAGGGATTTGGGTGTTCGAATGATGTTTTTGGAGTATTTCAGTGTTGTTTGGAAATGTATACAGGTATGTTTTAGTGAGTATTCCAAAATGATTTATGAGAGTGTTTGAAGAGTTCAAAGTAAAAGTGCGTATTTAACTTCGTAATAATTACAATTGTGAGTAGTGGAATTTAACGAAGGGATGTAAAGCGATGAGGGTGACTTTCTGATTGCATGTGGTCCCCTATAACTTAAATGAACTAAAAGGGTTAAAACGAGAAAAATTGGGGGTTTAGATGAAAATTGTGAGGTGTTGTTGGAGTGTGAGGGTTAGGAGGGTGGGGAGGAGGGTTACTTTTCGTGGAGTGACCTGAGATTAAATAGTTAAAAATGTCTAGACTTTGTGTTGTAAAGAATTGTGGTATTAACGAAAAAATGTTCCTTTCTGATGTACTGTGTCCCCTTATTAACTTGAATGAACTAAAAGGATCGACAAGATTCAGCCTGTGTGTGCGTGACGTCACTGCTATGTCCCCTTATTAATTAAAAGGGTATACAAGATTCAACCTGTGTGCTGGGTCAACACGTGACGTCACTGACCGCCGAGTAAACACCTTCATTAGACTCTGTAGTAAAGCATGGCCCCCATAGGAGGAGTCTATTTTGAATGCTTATACCCAGAGGGGGGGGTTCCAAAACTTGATCCGAGGAATTTCGAAAACCCCATAGGGGGGAATCCAAAAAAACTTGATCCAAGGAGATGGAGAATTTCGAAAACCCCATAGGGGGGATCCAAAAACTTGATCCGAGGAGATGGAGTCATGGTATTGTCGAGAAAATTTGATCCGAGGAGATGGAGAATTTCGAAAACCCCATAGGGGGGATCCAAAAAACTCGATCCGAGGAGATGGAGTCATGGTATTGTCGAGAAAATTTGGGGTGAAAGGAGGGGTACCCAAAAAAACCTTGATCCAAGGAGATGGAGAATTTCGAAAACCCCATAGGGGGGAATCCAAAAAACTTGATCCGAGGAGAGGGAAAAGTCATGGTTTTGGGTTGGAAAATTTTTGGGGTTGGGGGGTGAAAGTGGGAGGGGGTTTCAAGGAGATGGAGACTTTGATTTCGAGAAATTTTGGGATGGGGGGTGAAAGTGAGAGGGGCAACCTCAAAAATTTGATCCGAGGAGATGGAGAGCACAAGAAAATGAAATTCAAAAAAAATTCGAAAAAAATCGGAAAAAAATTCGAGGCGCGGGGGCGATCGGATGATGCTGCAGAAGGCGCAGCAGAAGGCGCGGGGCGGGGGTCGTGAAGGGGCGGGCGGATGCGCGGGCGGGCGCGTGCGGGGGTCGCGAAGGGCGCGGGCGGGGCGCGCGGGCGCGTGGGGCGGGGGTCGCGAAGGGGCGCGGGTGGGCGCGCGACGTGACGGCGGGTCGCGAAGGGGGGGTTTTGGGCGGGGTATTGTTGGGGGGGTCAAGGGTGAGGTAGTCTCGAGGGCGAGGTCATGGTCAAACCGGGAAGTAACACCTAGGTGTGAAAAGGTGACCCTCCAGCTGCTGGTCCTAGACCGGAAGGGATGCCTCAGTGGAAGGCCTAAACCAGAAGGGATGCCTCAGTGGAAGGCCTAAACCGGAAGGGATGCTCCAGTGGAAGACCTTTTTCCGGAAGGGATGCCCCAGTGGAAAAATCGACTACTGACATGAACTACTTCAATGTGTGAGTAACTTTTCAGACGTCTTTACTGATATTCCAGGTGTTACCTCCACGGTAGTCCATAAGATTGACTTAGTGACGGACAATCCTATCAAACGAAAATTATACCCACTTCCAGTTCACCTTAGGGATGCATTTGACCGAGAAGTAGACAAATTATTAAAACTGAAGATCATTGAACCTTCAGTATCTGCATATTGCTCACCAGTAGTCATGGTTAAGAAGGAGGATAATTCATATAGACTTGCTATTGACTTCAGAGACCTTAATGCTATAACTCGGTGGGATGTGAGCCTTGCCCTTAATAGATAGCGATCTACACAAAATTTTATGACTCTTCCTTCTTTTCAGAGATTGATATTGCGCAGGCATATCATCAAGTAATGTTTAAAACCTTCTTCAAAAGGTACACCCCTTTTTTACACACCCAAAGGTGATGGAATTAAAAATATTTCCCCTTTTGGTTTTGGTAACTCCCTGTACTCCTACGTGAGATATGAGAAAGGTCTTGGGTAATATGCAAATGTTTCATTTTATTTTGATAACATTTACGTAACGACATCCAGTGGGGCGAACTACCCAAAACTTAAAACATTTTTTGCGTGGTTACGCTCGCAGGGCCCATGCCAAGCCAAAGAAATGTTTCCCTTTGGGGTTAACAAGTTTAGATATTTTGGATGTACTTTCTAATAAAAAATTGCAGCCCCTCCCCAGTAAAAATCAAGCTTTATTAATTTAAATTCCCCAAAACCCAAAAAGTCATGCGTGTTTTTTTTTGGTTCGTAAATTTTTTTTGACGGGTTTTTCCCCAACCCTTTTGATTTACGGGGTTTATCCCACTTCCTTAAAAAGTCTGGAAGGAACCTCTTTAACTTTCCCCGTAGCTCGGGAAAGTTTAAAGAGATTAAAAACTCTTTTCGAAAGACCCCTTTTTAAGATTCCGTATTTAATAAAACATTTTGTTTGAGAACTGATGCCTCCAATACTGGCTTAGGTGCGGTGTTACTACAATACCATGATGGTACTCCCTTCCCTGTATGCTTCCTAAGCCGGAAACTCCTTCCCACAGAAACGAGATACTCCACCATAGAAAAGGAATGTTTAGCCCTTGTGTGGGGTATCTCCAAACTTAAATTTTATTTGCTGGGAAAAGAATTCATTTTAGAAACTGACCACAAACCTTTGATATTCCTAGAAACTTTTAAGGGAACCAACAGTCGCCTCTTGAGGTGGACATTGGCACTCCAGGCTTTTAAGTTCCATATTGTGTATATCAATGGTTCATCCAATTATTTCTCTGACTGGTTAAGTCGTGACAGTCAGTAGAAGATTTCTTGCCTTACGCGACTTCCACGTGTTAGAACTTTTTCCTCGCCTATTCTTCTTATACTCCTTGACTATAAGTCTTGGTATGGGGGAGTGTGACAGAAAAGTTCAATAGATAGGAGTAGCGAGGGAATATATAGTAACAATAGTTTCATTGCCGGCTACTTGTTAAGGTAGGGTAAGTCAAGCTCCCGCTATTCCCGCCTTTTCTCCCCCACCCCTAAAGTGATAGTTTGATTGCCGGCTGCTTGTTAACGTAGGGTCAGTCTAGCTCCCACTATCCCTTCCCCTCCCTCTTCCCCCCCCGAAAGGTGACGTGTGGGGCTCTGGTAAAACAGTAAATCACTCGACTCACAGCTCCCAACACTACTGTAAGTACATGCCTGCCTTGTATTCTAGGTGGATATATTGGTTGAAAGACTTCCCCTTTTGACCAATATATAAACTTGTCCTTTCAGTCTTGCTCTAAGTTGTCTGTTGTAATATTCACCACGTCTTTAGGTATTGTACTTATCATGGGAGTGAATTTCTTAAGCAGTGGGTAAACTTCTATCATTCTTTTAGCTTTGATGACAGAGAGGGTCACCTGTCAATACGAGTGTAAACTGACGGAGACGGACTAAGTCCTGGAGACGTCCCATATTGGATTTACTTGCACTGTGCACTTGTATGAAAGGATCAGGACATAACCCCTCATCATTACAGCGGTCAAGACTGATATCTCTGTCATCGGGAAAGATACATATGGCCACTAGAAACGAGCCAATGTGGGTTGTCACAAATAACAACTGCGACCCCCCCCCCCCCCCCACCCCACCATCATCAGCAACGGATTCTATTGCAACAATACAAGTGGTCACCAACACCGACACCAAGTTTTTAGCGTTGATTCAGATATCATTTATATTTTTCATTTTTCATTTTCTTTCATGTAGGATCAGTATTTCATATTTATGTGTTTTTATATTTCATATTTCTTAATAATAATGTGTTTATATTGTTCCAGCTTTTGTTACTTTTTCTATTCATTAATTTCCTGAGGAAGTGCAAGCCTTAGGATACTGTCTGAAGTTGTTACAGGGTGGAGTAAGCTTCACAAGTGAGGACCCTTGCCAGCGATACATCTTGGAATCAAATATTCATTCCATTCGAATCTACCATTGGAACTTCAAACGCGCATAACCACAGTTTGGTTACCACCAGCCGTGAGTAATCGTTCTCTTATGGTTGGGACTACAGTACAGGTATTTAAAGATTTGGGATGCATTGTTATAGTCTTCAATTATTGTAAGTTCAAGTCAGGCTAGGATTATAATATTCAATTCTGCCACCTTTTGGAGCTTGAAACACTTTGGAGCGATTGACTCTAGGGACCCGAGATTTTCCAGAGACCAAAATTTGTTTCATTGAGCTCTTTTTTAATATCAAGGGACACTGTCGTAGGACACTCTTATTTGTTGGTGTGAAGATTTGGATGTCAAGGGACCCCATTCTTTCTTACTGTTTGCTCGGAGCCGCTTGAAGCCTCGTTTTCATTAATACATATTGTTTAATGAAGCAGGGATCGATGCCCCTGTTTTGTTTTCAGTATGAGCGGAGCAGGAATTGAAAACCTCTGTTTTCTTTAATACCAGTTTCATTTTCCCTGGTAGTTTAAGTTATTCTTGCAATATAGAGGAAATACCAGTTATTTGGATGAATGCTGGAAGTAAGTTAGGAATAACAGGGAAAAATTTAAGTAGAATCTTCATTAGTGCTAAAATCCAGGAAAAGAAATTGGAAAAGGAGGAGTAGAGAGAGAATCGAAAGAGAAGACACAAAAGGGCTGATAGACTTGTTCGATGTGAGAGAGCTAAAGTACGTGAAGAACAAGTTAAATTAATGGATATTGAGAAAAGAGCAAAGGACAGAGAATATGTGTTAAAGGGAGAGAGAAAGGATCGCGCCACAGGCAAACCTACACGTACATGTCGCCATGAATTAGAGAATTAAAAGTTATTTCTCACTACAGCAATTAGATGAAGAGTTATGGAACAACATGCAGCTAGTGCACATATTCCAACAACTAATTTTATCCTCCCTTCACAGAGGGAGGAAAGACATAACTTCATACATTATCATGAGTTTGAAAATACGCTTCCCTCTGTGAATGGCCTGCTGACAACCTGGGAGCTACCAGGTTAGGGAATGTTATTTTCTGGTCACCGCTTTGAATATCTATCGCATTTGTCGCTGGATTTTAATATGTAATTATAACCTTACTGGGAAGAAGGCAATCCTTAAAGCATATCAAAAACCACTAATTCTTACAGTGAAAGATTTCAGGAATGCCACCATACAGCCTGGCCAGAATCTTTCAGCAGTTACAGGTAACCTCTTTTCGTTTGTTCGACTTTTGGATAGAGAGTTCAGGAGATTGACGCAGTTATGAATTCTCTTAGAGGACTTCATGGTTGCTGACCAGTTCCTCACAGCTCTTCCCCATCAGATAAGAAACATTTCTCAGTGACGTAACCTGATTTAAAGCTGAGGAAGTTGCTGAGGCTGCTGACTGTATGCTGAGGCTCTCAATTCCTATAAAGACCTAAAGGATCGAACCCTAAGGGTCTGGGTTCATCAGAACCTTAAAAGATTCAAAGCCTCTAGTGGAAAGTAAAATGAACTTCTTTTATTCCTGGTTTGTCATTTGTGTGGTGTTAAGGGACATAAACGTCCAGATGTCCTTTAAGAAGGTCCAAGAAGTTGGAAGATGTTTTTAAAGACTGTAAATGACCAAGCCACCCTTTGTTCAGGAACAGTTAATGGACTAATGTATCTACCATTTTACGAGACACTGGATGAACATGTATATTCATTCTGATAAGCTGCTCCCTAATCTTAAAGAAACTCATTTCCTTGCTATACTTTCAGACTGCTTGAGCCGTCAGAACTTTTCCTACCATCGTTGTTACATTAGGCTATAATGGTTCCCAGGTTGGTCTGAAGCCGTTTTACTAGCTCCCATCACTTCTTGCTCCGTTCTAATAGGTATGTAATAGGTGCAATTCTTCCTTCTGAGGTGACCTTTCATGACGAAAGATGGGACATAGGTGTTTCCAAATCCTCTTTCTGTTAGAGTAAGAGACAGTCCTCGAAAGTTCAGATGAGACATTGTCCTCGTGAGTTTCATTATAGGGAATTTAAACCAGTGATGCTACTCTCGAAAGCGAGGAAGTAGGGATACATGTTCACTGTTAGTTGAAAGTGAAGATATCCCTTACGATACTATAAATGCTCTTGACTTGGGCTCAGACAACAGCACAGGCTTCTCTTACTGTCCATCTTTGATTTTTCCCTGGACTTCAAGCTTTAGATATATCAAAGGACTCTTTTGTCCATTACAACGTAAATTGCTCTTCTCCAATTCCAGAATTGCCATAATGCCGCTAAACAAAATCAAGTTATCCAAAGGAAAAAACTTTTCATATAAATTTGAAATATATAAAAGGGTATCTTGTACAAGTCAGTATTCAAAATTAAATTCAGATGAGACATAGATATTCCATCTTAGTTGTTCCATAGTCATTGCAGAGAGACTGTCTTAAAAATGTGTCTCTCATGACCTGCCAGTGGCCGGACATTTCTCGCATCGTAAAATCTTAAATAAAATTAGGGGAAACCTATTTTGTGGCCAAAAATGTCCTCAGATTTCACTGCCTATTATAGATCGATGTAAAGTTTGCCAAATGTTTCATTCCTCCCGAGGTACCAGGAGAGAGTACCCTATGGTTCATAAAATGCCCGTCTTTACGGTACCTTTTGAAAGAGGTTTTTTTAGCTATTTGACATCGTTTGGTCCTTTATCTTCCACTTTTCATCTGGGGGACATAGATATATATTAACATTAGTTGATTATGCTTGAGTTTCCATGAAGCGTTCTTTAAAGAACATAACTACTACAGAGGTGGCTGAAGCACTTTTGTCCATCTTTCTCCAGTGTGGGCATACCTAGAGAAATTTTGTCTGAACCGTGGGACACAATTCACCATCGGACTTAATGCAACATCTATAACCACTGCTGGGAGTGATGCCTCTCTTCACAACCACCCTATTCATCCCAGCTGTAATGGGAGGATTGAGGCCAGCATTCGATTCTTCAAGTCCATTTTAAGGAAATTTGCCTCCTTAAACTAAGAAGTGGCATCGTTACCTACCCTGTGCTTTGTTTGCCACTGAGGGAAGTTCCCAGTGACTTACGGGTTTCACCTTTTGAACTTCTCCTATGGTAGACAGGCCAGTGGCCATTGTCTCTATCCGTCATGATTATGGACTATGAGATTCTGGTTAAATGCTGAGGTTCAGTCTTCTTTTCAGTTTCTCCTTGACTTAGATCCAAACTTGTGGAGACCTCTCGGACATAGTTTCGAAAAACTTAAGTCTTTGTCAATTAAGCTTGTCAATGGACCAGTACAAACGTATTTTGATTCCAAAAAAGTCAGAGGAGAAGTTTTTAAATGTAGGAGGATGAAGTTAGTTCTGGTACTTTTGCCTATAAAGTCAAATAATTTTATTAGTATAGCATGGAAAGGTTCCTATATAAAAGTATTAAAAATTTGTGGGGAAAGTGACTACCTCAGAGAAGTCAAGGGGAAGGAAACCTAAGCTTCTATTCATATCATCATCCTTAAGAAATATTACCGAAGTAATTTGGTTAAGCTGCTTTAATAACTTTGGACTTTGTTTTCCACACGAACTTGATAAGACAACTGAAGAATGTAAAGTGTGTGTAATTGACACCCTCTAAACTCAGACTATGATTGATGAAACTACATTGACTTGGTGACTCTTGACACTCGGACGCAACCAACATTAATATTAAATGAATCCTTGGGAATGACCATAAGAGACATGAAACTACTTCCAATGTGTGAGTAACTTTCAGACGTCTGTACTGATATCCAGGTGTTAACTTCCTACGGTAGTCCATATGATTGACTTTAGTGACGGACAATCCTAATCAAACGAAAATTATACCCACTCCTCCAGTTCACTAGGGATGCATTTGACGAGAAGTGACAAATTATTAACTGAAGATCATTGAACTTCAGTATCTGCCCTTATTGCTCACAGTAGTCATGGTTAAGAAGGAGGATAATCTATAGACTTGCTATTGACTTCAGAGACCTTATGCTATAACTCGGTGGGATGCGGAGCCTATGCCCTTAAAGATAGCGATCTACACAAATTTTATTGACTCTTCCTTCTTTTCAGTATTGATATTGCGCAGGCATATTCATCAAGTATGTTAAATCCTTCTTCTAAGCAGTACACCGCTTTCCTACACACCAAGGACTGATGGAAATATAGAACTATTCCTTCGGTTTGGTAACTGCCTGTACTACCTACGTGAGGACTGATGAGAAAGGTCATTGGGGTAATATGCCAAAATGTTTCTGTTTATTTCTGGATAACATTTACGTTAATGAAACATCCACGTGGGGCGAACATATCCAAAACTTAACATCAGTTTTGCGTATAGGTTACGCTCGCATGGCCTACTGCCAAGCAAAGAAATGCTTTCCTTGGGTATAACACGATTCAGATATATTGGGACTGATATCTTTCTAATAACACTCTGCAGCCTCTCCCAGTAAGATCATAGCTTTATTAGAATTTAATTCCCCCAAACCAAGATGCTCCTGCGTAGTTTTCTTGGTTCCCTGTAAATTTTTATGACAGGTTTATATCCCGAACCTTTACTGATCTTACAGGCATCTTATGACTTCCTTAAAATGTTGTGAAGGAACCTCTTGGAACTTTCCGACGTAGCTCGGGAAAAGTTTAATGAGATTTAAAAGCATCTTTTCGAAAGAACCTATACTTTAAGCTTTCCAGATATTAATAAAAACATTTTGTAGAGAAACTGATGCCTCCCATACGGCTTAGGTGCGGTGTTACTACATACATGATGGTACTCCCTTCCCTGTATGCTTCTAAGCCGGAAACTCCTTCCCGCAGGAAACGAGATACTCCACCATAGAAAAGGAATGTTTAGCCCTTGTGTGGGAGTATCTCCAAACTTACATTTTATTGCTGGGGAAAAGAATTCATTTTAGAAACTGACCACAAACCTTTGATATTCCTAGAAACTTTTATGGCGAAGCCAACATTCGCCTCTTGAGGGTGGACATTGGCACTCCAGGCTTTTAAGTTCCATATTTGTGTATATCAATGGTTCATCCATTATTTCTCTGACTGGTTAAGTCGTGACAGTAGTAGAAGATGTTATTGCCTTACGCGTACTTCCACGTGTTAGAAGAACTTTTTCCTCGCCTATTTTTTATACACCTTGACTATAAGTCTTGGTATGGGGGAGTGTGACGGAAAAGTTCAATAGATAGGAGTAGCGAGGGAATATATAGTAACAATAGTTTCATTGCCGGCTACTTGTTAAGGCTAGGGTAAGTCAAGTCTGCTATTCCCGCCTTTTCTCCCCCACCCTAAAGTGATAGTTTGATTGCAGGCTGGCTTGTTAACGTGGGTCAGTCTAGCTCCCACTATCCCTTCCCCTCCCTCGTCCCCCCCCCGAAGGTGACGCTGTGGGGCTCTGGTAAAAATCAGTAAATCACTCGACTCACAGGCTCCTCTACACTACTGTAAGTACATGCCTGCCTTGTATTTTTTCTTTAAGGGGGTTTGGATTTATTGGTTGATAGCTTCCCCTTATGACCAATAATAAACTTAGTCTTTCAGTCTTGTTTGTACTCTAGTGACTGTTGTAATATACCACATCTTTTAGGTATTGTAACCTTATCATGGAGAGTGATTTCTTAAGCAGTGGGTAACCTGTACTATATCTTTCCAGCTTGGATGACAGAGAGGGGTAACCGTCAATCAATGAGTTAAACTGACGGAGGAAAGACTAACGTCCTGGAGACTTCACCATATTGGATTTACTTGCCTGTGCACTTGTATGAAGAATCAGGACATTAACCCCCCTCTCATTTACAGCGCGTCAAGAACCTGATCTCCTGTCATGGGAAAGATTATTACGGCCACTAGAAGGAAGCCAGTGGGTTGTCACCCACAACTGCGACCAGTTCCCCCACATCATCCAGCAATGGCTTCTATAGCAACAATATGCAGTGTCACCAACACCAGACACACAAGTTTTTAGCACTGAATTCAGATAATCATTTTATATTTTTAATTTTCAAAAACATTTTTTTCATGTTAGGATCAGTATTTCATATTTAAGTGTTTTATATTTCATATTTCCTAAATAATAAAGTGTTTGTATTTGTCAGTTTTTGTTCTTTTTCTATTCATTAATTTTCCTGAGGAGGAGCCAGCCTTAGTAATACTGACTGAAGTTGTTAACAGGCTGGTAAGCTTCACCACTTCCTGAGGACACTAACATTCTTCTAGCCTTGCCCCCGGCGGACTCTAATATTCTTCCTTGCTGAGGACACTAACATTCTACCTTGCTGAGGACACTAACATTCTACCTTGCTGAGGACACTAATATGCTACCTTGCTGAGGACACTAACATTCTACCTTGCTGAGGACACTAACATTCTACCTTGCTCAGGAAGCTAACATTCCACCTTGCTGATGACACTAACATTCTACCTTGCTGAGGACAGTAACATTCTACCTTGCTGAGGACACTAACATTCTATCCTGCTGAGGACACTAACATTCTACCTTGCTGAGGACACTAACATTCTACCTTGCTGAGGACACTAACATTTTACCTTGTGAGGACACTAACATTCTACCTTGCTGAGGGCACTAACATTCTACCTTGCTGAGGACACTAACATTCTACCTTGCTGAGGACACTAACATTCCACCTTGCTGAGGACACTAACATTCTACCTTGCTGAGGACACTAACATTCTACCTTGCTGAGGACACTAACATTATGCCTTGCTGAGGACATTAACATTCTACCTTGCTGAGGACGCTAACATTCTACTTGCTGAACGACACTACATTCTACCTTGCTGAGGACACTAACATTCTACCTTGCTGAGGACACTAACATTCTACCTTGCTGAGGACACTAACATTCTACCTTGCTGAGGACACTAACATTCTACCTTGCTGAGGACACTAACATTCTACCTTGCTGAGGACACTAACATTCTACCTTGCTGAGGATAATAACTTTCTACCTTGCTGAGGACACTAACATTCCACCTTGCTGAGGACACTAACATTCTCCATTGCTGAGGACACTAACATTCCACCTTGCTGAGGACAAAAACATTCTACCTTGCTGAGGATACTAACGTTCTACCATGCTGAGCACAATAACATTCTACCAAGCTCAGAACACTAACATTCCACCTGAGTACACTAACATTCCACCTTGTTGAAGACACTAACATTCTACCTTGCTGAGGACACTAACATTCTACCTTGCTGAGAACAGTAACATTCTACCTTGCTGATGACATTAACATTCTTCCTTGCTGAGGACACTAACATCTTTGCTTCATGAGGACACTAACATTCTACTTTGCTGAGGACACTAACATTCCACCTTGGTGAGGACAGTAACATTCTACCTTGCTGAGGACACTAACATTCTACCTTGATGAGGACGCTAACATTCTACCTTGCTGAGGACAGTAACATTCTTCCTTGCTGAGGACACTGACATCCTTGCTTGTTGAGGACGCTAATATTCTACTTTGCTGAGGACACTAACATTCCACCTTTCTGAGGACACTAACATTCCACCTTGCTGAGGACTCTAACATTCCACCTTCCTGAGGACACTAATATTCTACCTTGCTGAGGACAGTAGCATTCTACCTTCTGAGGACACTAACATTCTACCTTGCTGAGGACAGCAACATTCTACCTTCTGAGGACACTAACATTCCACTTGCTGGACGGGACACTATGCATTCTACCTTGCTGAGGGATTACTAACATTCTACCTTACTGAGGACACTAATATCCTTCCTTGCCGAGGGCACTAACATTCTACCTTGCTGAGGACACTAACATTCTACCTAGCTGAAAACACTAACATTCTACCTTGCCGAGGAAACTAACATTCCAACTGTCAAGATACTAACATGCACCTTTGCTGAGGACACTAATACTCAAACTTGTAGGCCAAGTTGCATTCTACCTTGCTGACGACAGTAAACATTTCTACCTTTTTGAGGGCAGCACATTCTACACTTGCTGAGGACACTAACTTTCTTCCTTGCTGAGGACATAACATCGTGCTTGTTGAAGGGACACTAATATCTACTTTTGCTGAGGACACTAACATTCCACCTGCTGAGGACACTAACATTCCACCTTGCTGAGGACTCTAACATTCCACCTTGCTGAGGACACTAATCAACCTTGCTGAGAACAGTAACATTGTACCTTGCTGAGGACACTAACATTCTACCTTGCTGAGGACAGTAACATTCTACCTTGCTGAGGACACTAACATTCTTCCTTGCTGAGGATACTAACATCCTTGCTTGTTGAGAACACTAACATTCTACTTTGCTGAGAACACTAACATTCCACCTTGCTGAGGACACTAACATTCTACCTTGCTGACGACACTGACATTCTACCCTGCTGAGGATACTAACATTCTACCTTACTGAGGACACTAACATCCTACCTTGCTGAGGACACTAACATTCTACCTTCCTGAGGACACTAACATTCTACCTTGCTGAGGACACTAACATTCTACCTTGCTGAGGACAATAACGTTCTACCTTGCTGAGGACACTAACATTTCACCTTGCTGAGGACACTAACATTCTACCTTTCTGAGGACATTAACATTCCACCTTGCTGAGGACAAAAACATTCTACCTTGCTGAGGACACTTACGTTCTACCTTGCTGAGGACAATAACATTCTACCTTGCTCACCACACTAACATTCCTCCTAGCTGAGTACACTAACATTCCACCCTGCTGAAGACACTAACATTCTACCTTGCTGAGGACACTAACATTCTACCTTGCTGAGAACAGTAACATTCTTACCTTTCTGATGACCTAACATTCTTGCTTGCTGAGGGCATACTAACCTCCTTGCTTGTTGAGGACACTAAATTACACCTTGCTGAGGACCACTTAACATTCTACCTGCGAGGACAGTTAACATTCTACCTTTGATGTGGAAGAAGCTAACATTCTACCTTCCTGCTGAGGACAGTAACATTCTTCCTTGACTGAGGGACATAACAGCCTGCGTGTGAGGACATAACATTCTACCTTGCAGAGGCACTAACTATTCTACATTGGGAGGACACTAACATTCTACCTTGCCGAGGAAATTAACATTCCACCTTGCTCAAGATACTAACATTCCACCTTGCTGAGAACACTAATACTCTACCTTGCTGAGGACAGTAACATTCTACCTTGCTGACTACAGTAACATTCTTCCTTCCTGAGGTCAGCAACATTCTACCTTGCTGACGACAGTAACATTCCACCTTGCTGAGGACACTAACATTCTATCTTGTTGAGGACATTATCATCCTACCTTGCTGAGGACACTAACATTCCACTTTCCTGAAGACACTAACATTACACTCTGGCTGAGGACACTAACATTCCACCTTGGTGAGGACTTTAACATTGTACTTTGCTGAGGACACTAACATTCTACCTTGCTGAGTTCACTAACATTCCACCTTCCTGAGGACACTAACATTCCACTTTGCTGAGGGCACTAACGTTCCACCTGGCTGAGGACACTAACATTCCACCTTGCTGAGGACACTAACATTCTACTTTACTGAGGACACTAACATTCCACCTTGCTGAGGACACTAACATTCCACCTTGCTGAGGACACTATCATTCCACCTCTCTGAGGACACTAGCATTCCACCTTGCTGAGGACACTAACATTCCACCTTGCTGAGAACACTAATATTCTACCTTGCTTAGGACAGTAACATTCTACCTTGTTGAGGACACTAACATTCTTCCTTGCTGAGGACTCTAACATCCTTGTTTGTTGAGGACACTAACATACTACTTTGCTGAGGACACTAACATTCCACCTTGCTGAGTACACTAACATCCTACCTTGCTGAGGACTGTAACATTCTACTTTGCTGAGGGCACTAACATTCCACCTTGGCTGAGGACATTAACATTCCACCTTGCTGAGTACACTAACATTTTACTTTGCTGAGGACACTAACATTCTACCTTGCTGAGGACACTAACATTCTTCCTTGCTGAGGACATTAACATCCTTGTTTGTTTAGGACACTAACATTCTACCTTGCTGAGGACACTAACATTCTTCCTTGCTGAGGACATTAACATCCTTGTTTGTTTAGGACACAAACATTCTATCTTGCTGAGGACACTAACATTCTTCCTTGCTGAGGACATTAACTTCCTTGTTTGTTTAGGACACTAACATCCTACCTTGCTGAGGACACTAACATTCTACCTTGCTGAGGACACTAACATTTTACCTTGCTGACGATGCTAACATTCCATCTTGCTGAGTTCACTAACATTCCACTTTGCTGAGGATACTAACATTCCAACTTTCTTAGAACAGTAATTTTCCACCATGCTGAGGACAGTAACATTCTACCTTCCTGAGGCCAGCAACATTCTACGTTGTTGAGGACAGTAACATTGTACCTTGCTGAGGACAGTGACATTCTACCTTGCTGAGGACGGTAACATTACACCTTGCTGAGGACACTAACATTCCTCCTTGCTGAGGACACTAACGTTCCTCCTTGCTGAGGACACTAACATTCCACCTTGCTGAGCACTGGAACATTTTACCTTGCTGAGACCAGTAGCATTCTACCTTCCTAAGGCCAGAATCATTCTACCTTCCTGAGGAGAGTAACATTCTACCTTCCTGATGACAGTAACATTCTACCTTGCTGAGCTCAGTAACATTTTGAACTTGCTGAGGAGAGTAACATTTTACCTTGCTGAGTCCAATAACATTCTACCTTCTTGAGGCAAGTAAAATTCTACCTTTCTGTGGCCAGTAACATTCTACCTTCTTGAAGACAGTAATATTCTATCTTTCTGAGGTCAATAACATTCCACCTTGCTGAGTACAGTAATAATCTATCTTGCCGAGGACAGTAACATTCTTCCTTGCTGAGGTCAGTAACACTCCAGCTTCCTGAAGCCAGTAACATTCTACCTCCCTGATTAAAGTAACATTCCACCTTCCTGAGGCCAACAACATTCTACCTTGCTGAGGCTAGTAACATTCCACCTTCCTGAGGCCAATAACATTCTACCTTGCTGAGGCTAGTAACATTCCACCTTCCTGAGGCCAACAACATTCTACCTTGCTGAGGCTAGTAACATTCCACCTTCCTGAGGCCAATAACATTCTACCTTGCTGAGGCTAGTAACATTCCACCTTCCTGAGGCCAACAACATTCTACCTTGCTGAGGCTAGTAACATTCCACCTTCCTGAGGCCAATAACATTCTACCTTGCTGAGGCTAGTAACATTTTACCTTGATAAGTTCAGTAACATTGCAACATTCCTGAGGCCACTAGCATTCTACCTTCCTGAGTACAGTAACATTCCACCTTCCTGAGGCCAGTAACATTCTACCTCGATGAGGCCAATAACATTCTACCTTCCTGAGACAATAACATTCCACCTAGCTGACGCCAGTAACATTCTACCTTGCTGAGGCTAGTAACAGTCTACCTTCCTGAGACAGAAACATTCCACCTAGCTGAGGCCAGTAACATTCTTCCTCCCTGAGACAGTAACATTGCACCTTCCTGAGGCCAGTAACATTCTACCTTGCTGAAGCTTGTAACATTCTTCCTTCCTGAGACAGTAACATTCCACATTGTTGAGGCCAGTAACATTCCACCTTGATGAGGTCAGTAACATTCCACCTTGCTGAGGACAATAACATTCCACCTTGATGAGGACAGTAACATTCCACCTTGCAAATGCCACTAACATTCCACCTTCCAGAGGACAGGAACATTCTACCTCTCTGAGGACAATAACATTCCACCTTCCTAAGGCCAGTCACATTCTACCTGGCTGAGGCTAGTAACATTCTACATTCCTGAGACATTAACATTCCACCTAGCTGAGGCCAATAACATTCTACCTTCCTGAGACAGTTACATTCCACCTTGCTGAGGCCAGCAACATTGTACCACATTGAGGATGTTAAAATTCTTCCTTGCTGAGACTCATAACATTCTACTTTGCTGAGGCCACTAACATTCTAATTTGATGAGGCAAGTAACTTTCTAACTTGCTGACGTAAGTAACATTCTGCCTTGCTTAGGCCAGCCAAATTCTACCTGAGGCCAGTAACATTTTACCTTGCTCAGGCAAGTATCATTCCACCTTGCTTAGGCCAGTAAAATGCATTATTCTTGAAGTCAGTAACATTCCACCTTGCTGAGGACAGTAACATTCTACCTTGTTTAGGACAGTAACATTCTTTCTTGCTGAGGCCAGTAATATTCTACCTTCCTGAAGCTAGTAACATTCTACCTTCCTGAGGCAAGTAACATTCTACATTGCTAAGGCCAGTAACATTCAATCTTGCTGAGGACAGCAACATTCAACCTTCCTGAGGCCAGTAACATTCTACGTTCCTGAGGTCAGTAACATTCTACATTGCTGAAGCCAGTAACATTCCACCATTATGAGACCAGTAACATTCTACTTTCCTGAGGACAGTAGCATTCTACCTTCCTGACGAAAAATAAATTCTCCCTTGCTGAAGCCAGTAACATTCCACCTTGCTAAGGACAGAAACATTCTACATTTCTGATGCCAGTAACATTCTACCTTGCTGAGGCCAATAACAATCTCCATTGCTGAGGCCGGAAATATTCCACATTGTTGACGGCAGTAACATTTTACCATGCTGAGACCAGTAATATTCCACCTTTCTGAAAACAGTAACATTCTACTTTGCTAAGGCCAGTAACATTCCACCTTGCTCAGGCCAGTAACATTCCACCTTGCTGAGGCCAGTAACATTCCACCTTGCTGAGGCCAGTAACATTCCACCTTGCTGAGGCCAGTACCATTCCAACTTGCTGAGGCCAGTAACATTCCACCTTGCTGAGGCCAGTAACATTCCACCTTGCTGAGGCCAGTAACATTCCACCTTGCTGAGGCCAGTAACATTCCACCTTGCTGAGGCCAGTAACATTCCACCTTGCTGAGACCAGTAACATAGCACCTTCATGAGACCAGTAACATAGCACCTTCATGAGACCAGTAACATAGCACCTTCATGAGGCCAGTAACATAGCACCTTCATGAGGCCAGTAACATAGCACCTTCATGAGGCCAGTAACATAACGCCTTTCTGAGGCCAACAACATAGCACCTTCCTGAGACCAGTAACATAACCTTCCTGACCAGTAACATAGCACCTTCCTGGGGCCAGAAACAACCCTTCAGGGGCCAGTAACATAGCATTTCTGAGGCCAGAACATACACCTTTGAGGCCAAACAAGTCAGAGGGGTAACATAGCCCTTCATGAGGCCATACATGCACCCTCATGGGGCCCCAGTAACTAGCACCTTCATGGGGCCCAAAACATACCCCCCCTTCATGAGGCCGAAACAAGCCCCTTTGGAGACCAAACATACACCTTCATGAGGCCAGTAAACATAGCCCTTCATGAGGCCGAAACATAGCACCTTCAGAGACCATAACATAGCACCTTCATGGGCCAGTAAATAGAAAACCTTTCTGGGCCCAAATAAAAGCCCCCTTCATGAGGCCAGTAACATAGCCCCTTTGCGGGAACCGTAACATAGACCTTATGAGGCCAGAAACCCCATAGCATTGCTGGACCAGTAACATACACCTCAGGGGCCAGTAACATAAAGCATTTCCCTGGGGCCGTAACAAAGACCCCCGGGGCCAGTAACATAGCCCTTCATGATCCAGTAACATAGCCCTTCATGGACCTAACATAGCCCTTCATAGGCCGAACATAGCCCCTTCATGGGCCAGAAACTAGCCCCTTTTCTGAGACCGAAACATAGCCCCTTTCCTGAGGCCAGTAACTAGCACCTTCAGGGGCCAAAACATAGCCCCTTCCGGGAAACCAGTAACATGCACCCCCCCTAGACCATAACAAGCACCTTCCTAAAACCAGTAAAATAGCACTTCCTGGGGCCCCAGAAAACATAGCACCTTCATAAACCCCAAACATAGCACCTTATAGGCCAGTAACATAGCATTCATGAGGCCAGTAACATAGCCCCTTCATGGGCCAGAACAAAGCCCTTCATGAGGCCAGTAACATACACCTTCTGAGGCCGTCCCATAGCCCCTTTCATGGGGCCAGTAACAAGCCCCTTCATGAGGCCAGAAACAAGCACCTTCATGAGACCAGTAACATACCCCTTCATGAGAAGTAAATACACCTTCAGGGGCCCCAGTAAATAGCACCTTCCGGGGCCATAAACAAGCACCTTCTGAGGCCAGTAACATAGCACCTTCATGACCCAGAAAACAAACACCTTCATGAGACCAGAAAACATAGCACCTTCTGAGGCCATAACTAGACCTTCATGAGGCCAGTAACATAGCACCTTCATGAGACCAGTAACATAGCACCTTTCTGAGGCCAATAACATAGCACCTTCCTGAGACCAGTAACATAGCACCTTCATGAGGCCAGTAACATAGCACCTTCATGAGGCCAGTAACATAGCACCTTCATGAGGCCAGTAACATAGCACCTTCATGAGGCCAGTAACATAGCACCTTCATGAGGCCAGTAACATAGCACCTTCATGAGACCAGTAACATAGCACCTTCATGAGGCCAGTAACATAGCACCTTCATGAGGCCAGTAACATAGCACCTTCATGAGACCAGTAACATAGCACCTTCATGAGGCCAGTAACATAGCACCTTTCTGAGGCCAATAACATAGCACCTTCCTGAGACCAGTAACATAGCACCTTCCTGAGGCCAGTAACATAGCACCTTCCTGAGGCCAGTAACATAGCACCTTCATGAGGCCAGTAACATAGCACCTTCTGAGGCCAGTAACATAGCACCTTCATGAGGCCAGTAACATAGCACCTTCATGAGGCCAGTAACATAGCACCTTCATGAGGCCAGTAACATAGCACCTTGCTGAGGCCAGTGACATAGCACCTTCATGAGGCCAGTAAACGACGGAGCTTTAAGCACCCAGGATAACCCAGGACAGGTAGGGTTAAACACACAGGATAACCCATGATAGGTAGTGTTAGACACCCAGGATAATCCATGGTAGGTAGTGTTAGACACCCAGGATAATCCATGGTAGGTAGTGTTAGACACCCAGGATAATCCATGGTAGGTAGTGTTAGACACCCAGGATAATCCATGGTAGGTAGTGTTAGACACCCAGGATAATCCATGGTAGGTAGTGTTAGACACCCAGGATAATCCATGGTAGGTAGTGTTAGACACCCAGGATAATCCATGGTAGGTAGTGTTAGACACCCAGGATAATCCATGGTAGGTAGTGTTAGACACCCAGGATAATCCATGGTAGGTAGTGTTAGACACCCAGGATAATCCATGGTAGGTAGTGTTAGCCGCTCAAAATAAAACATAGTAGGTAGTTGGTTTAGAAAGACACGTAAGCAAACACTATGACATATTTATTAGAAAAACGTTTCGGTCCTGGGACCTTGATCACTTCTAACATACAGAGGTAGAAAGGCATTATATATATAGGCGGAGAGTGAGGTGTGACGCACGTGACCTGAATAATGTCATAAGAACATAAGAATGGAGGAACACTGTGGAAGGCCTACTGGCCCATGCGAGGCAGGTCCTTATCAAAACAACCTCTACCTATGATAGACGGTAGACGATGAAATCATGTGACTCCTGTGTTGTTGGGTTGGTGCTGCTTAAGTATCATGTATGCCAATGTTTTGAAATTTTGTAGTTTCCAGTGTTGCGTTCTATAGTGTCGGTGACGGCGATTAGTGAGGCTTCTAGGCACCGTCGGCGTCTGAGGTCTGGTTCGGTGAGAACGAGTTGTGCCTCATTCCAGTTCATCAAATGCCCCGTGGAGTCTCTGTGGAGGACACAGGCGTACCTTACATCGTCTCTGTTAGAGGCATTTCGATGCTCATTCAGGCGGACTGCAAGATCTCTGCCTGTCTCGCCTACATATTTCTTAGGACAGAACCCACAGGGGATAGTGTAGACGCCTGCTGTAGAAGTTAGAGGTGTGGGACTGCGTTTCGTAGTGAGGTCTTTGATAGATGATGTGTTTATGGTGGAAACGTTGATGTTACTCATAGCAAGTGCCCGGCGAGTATTCGTGGCAACATCACCATCTTCCTATACACTAACCGTCACCGAGACAGAAGCCCTCAGCCTAGGGCTCAAGTTTACTACCGGCATCAACAAGAAACATAATCTGGTGGATATGGTAACCAAGAACCAACCTTTTGGAGACTCCGAGTTTCAAAAAGGCTTTGTTCAAGGAATTATCACTGCTGCAGCTACTGAGCCTTCAAGACCGGTCATTCCCAGAAGATACATCCAAGCACTCAGGGACTTGGCCAACAACGATGATATCGTCATTACAACCGCCGACAAAGGAGGTGGTGTGGTGTTACTCAACACTGTCGAATACAACAATAAAGTTTTAAATCTTCTCAACGATGTCAACACATACCAGCCTGTATCGGAATCAGTGCTACTTCAAAGTACCCAGACTTTTCTTCAAAAGGCTCGTAGCATCTTACGAAAATCAGAACAAGGCAAAAAACTACTTAAACTTTTACCAGGTCAACCGAAACCAGCACGTCTGTATGGCCTTCCTAAGACACACAAACCTGGCATCCCACTACGGCCTATCACTTCGGGCATAGGGAGTGCACCACACAGACTAGCCGGCCACCTTGCCAAATACCTTTCAGCGCTTCTGGGCACCATCAGTCAAGCCCACCTCAAGCACTCAGTGACCTTCTCTCTCCGAATTTCCAACCTGAATGTCAAAAACAAAAGCATGGCTTCCTTCGATGTCACAGCCCTCTTTACCAACGTTCCTACTGACGCTGCAATCAACATTCTGAGACAGAGGCTCACTGAAAACCACGACCTCCCTTTACCTCTTCTAGACTTCATCAATCTAGTGGAACTTTGTGTTAATTTCAACTTCTTCAAGTATCAGGACAACTGTTACAAACAGTGCTTTGGGATGGCAATGGGCAGCCCGCTCAGTGCTGTGCTTGCCAACCTCTTCATGGAAAACCTGGAGACAGAGAAATTCAGCACCCTCATTCCCAACACCATTACCTGGCTAAGATACGTTGATGATGTATTGGTTTTCTATCCGAGACGTCTCAATATCCAGGCCCTTCTCAACAAGATCAATGCAGTTGAACCATCAATAAAGTTTACACTTGAACTCGAAAATGATGGCAAACTTCCTTTCCTCGACGTTCTACTGTGCAGATCTCCCGACAGTGACAAACTTCTCTTCAAAGTGTATAGAAAACCTACCAACAAGGACGATCTTATACACTTTTATTCACACCAAGACACCCGCACTAAGAGAGGAGTCCTCATTGGCTTCTTCTTGAGAGCTATTCGCATCTCCAGCCCTTGTTTTCTAGAAGAAGAATGCACTTACATAACACAAGCCTTTACACGTCTTCAGTTCCCACCTTTCTTCATCCGAGATTGCAGACTTAAGGCACAAGCTATTCTCAACAAACCGTCCATAGAACAGCCCCCTAAGCAGTTCATAGTACTCCCATGTGGTGATGTTGCCACGAATACTCGCCGGGGACTTGCTATGAGTAACATCAACGTTTCCACCATAAACACATCATCTATCAAAGACCTCACTACGAAAACGCAGCCCCACACCTCTAAACTTCTACAGCAGGCGTCTACACTATCCCCTGTGGGTTCTGTCCCAAGAAATAGTAGGCGAGACAGGCAGAGATCTTGCAGTCCGCTTGAATGAGCATCGAAATGCCTCTAACAGAGACGATGTAAGGTACGCCTGTGTCCTCCACAGAGACTCCACGGGACATTTGATGAACTGGAATGAGGCACAACTCGTTCTCACCGAACCAGACCTCAGACGCCGACGGTGCCTAGAAGCCTCACTAATCGCCGTCACCGACACTATAGAACGCAACACTGGAAACTACAAAATTTCAAAAACATTGGCATACATGATACTTAAGCAGCACCAACCCAACAACACAGGAGTCACATGATTTCATCGTCTACCCGTCCTCATCATAGGTAGAGGTTGTTTTGATAAGGACCTGCCTCGCATGGGCCAGTAGGCCTTCTACAGTGTTCCTCCATTCTTATGTTCTTATGACATTATTCAGGTCACGTGCGTCACACCTCACTCTCCGCCTATATATATAATGCCTTTCTACCTCTGTATGTTAGAAGTGATCAAGGTCCCAGGACCGAAACGTTTTCTAATAAATATGTCATAGTGTTTGCTTACGTGTCTTTCTAAACCAACTTGTCGGTATTTATTACCAAGGTTTATACCATGGTAGGTAGTGTTAGACACCCAGGATAACCCGTGGTAGGAAGTGTTAGACACCCAGGATAACCCGTGGTAGGAAGTGTTAGACACCCAGGATAACCCGTGGTAGGTAGTGTTAGACACCCAGGATAACCCGTGGTAGGAAGTGTTAGACACCCAGGATAACCCGTGGGAGGTAGTGTTAGACACCCAGGATAACCCGTGGTAGGTAGTGTTAGACACCCAGGATAACCCATGGTAGGTAGTGTTACACAACCACGATAACCCATGGTAGGTAGTGTTAGCCGCTCAAGATTACCCATGGTAGGTAGTGTTAGACACCTTGGATAACACATGATAGTTAGTGTTAGATACCCAGGATAACCCATGGTAGGTAATGTTAGACAACCAGGATAACAAATTTTAGGTAGTGTTAGACAACCAGGATAACCCATGGTAGGTAGTGTTAGACAACCAGGATAACCCATGGTAGGTAGTGTTAGACACCCAGGATAACCCGTGGTAGGTAGTGTTAGTCACCCAGGATAACCCATGGTAGGTAGTGTTAGACACCCAGGATAACCGATGATAGGTAGTGTTGGACACCAAGGATAACAAATGGTAGTTTGTGTTAGACAACCAGGATAACCCATGGTAGGTAGTGTTAGACACCCAAGGTAACCCGTGGTAGGTAGTGTTAGACAACCAGGATAACCCGTGGTAGGTAGTGTTAGACACCCCAGGATAACCCATGGTAGGTAGTGTTAGACACCCAGGATAACCCATGATAGGTAATGTTAGACACCAAGGAAACCCATTGGTAGGTAGTGTTAGACACCCACGATAACCCGTGGTAGATAGTGTTAGACACCTCAGGATAACCCATGGTAGGTAGTGTTAGCCTCTCAAGATAACCCATGGTAGGGAGTGTTAGACACCCAGGATAACCAATGAAAAGTGGTGTTAGACACCCAGGATAACACATGATAGCTAGTGTTAGATATCCAGGCTAACCCATGGTAGGTAGTGTTAGACACTCAAGATAACCCATGGTAGGTAGTGTCAGACACCCAGGATAACCCAGGGAAGGTAGAGATCGACACTGAAGTTAACCCGTGGTAGGTACTGTTAGACACCTAGGATAAGCCGTGGTAGGTACTGTTAGACACCTAGGATAAGCCGTGGTAGGTACTGTTAGACACCCAGGATAACCCACGGTAGGTACTATTAGACACCCAGGATAACCCATGGTAGGTACTGTTAGACACCCAGGATAAACCATTGTAGGTAGTCTTAGATACCAAGGATGACCTATGGTAGGTAGTGTTAGACACACTGGGTAACCCATTGTAGGTTGAGTTAGACACTCAGGATAACCCATGGTTGGAAGTATTTGATACCCAGGATAACCCATGGTAGGCAGTATTAGACACCCAGGATAACCCATGGTAGGTGGTTCTAAACAACCAACATAACCCATGGTAGGTAGTGTTATCCATCCTGGATAACCTTTAGATAACCTTTGCTGACGCGAGTAACATTTCACAATGCAACGACCAGTAACATTCTTTCTTGCTGAGGAGAGTAACATTCTACCTTGCTCAGGCGAATAACATTCTACCCTGCTGAGGCCAGTAACATTCCACCTTGCTGAGGCCAGTAACATTCCACCATGCTGAGGCCAGTAACATTCCACCATGCTGAGGCCAGTAACATTCTACAATGCCAAGGACAGTAACATTCCACCTTGATGAGGACAGTAACATTTCCCCTTATGAGGCCAGTACTCTTTACCTCCTTGCTGAGGATAGTAACATTCTTCCCTGCTGAGGACAGTAACATTCTAAATTGCTGAGGCCACTAATATTCTACCTTGCTGAGGCTAGTAACATTCTATGTTGCTGAGAACAGTATAATTCTACCTTGCTGAGGCCAGTAACATTCCACCTTGGTGAGGCCAGTAACATTCCACCTTGCTGAGAGCAGTAACATTCTCCATTGCTGAAGTCAGTAACATTCCATCTTGCTGAAGACAGTAACATTCTACCTTGTTGAGGCCAGAAACATTCCACCTTGCTGAGGACAGCAACATTTCACCTTGCTGAGTCCAGTAACATTACACATTCCTGAGGACAGTAGTATTGCACTTTTCTGAGGCCAGTAACATTCCACTTTGAAGAGGACAGTAACATACCACCTTGTTAAGGGCAGTAGCATTTTACCTTTCTGAGGACAATAACATTCCACCTTCCTAAAGCCAGTAACATTCCAATTTGCTGGGGCCAGTAATATTTCACCTTGCTGAGGCCAGTAACATTCCGCCTTGCTGAGGACAGTAACATTCTACCTTACCGAGGACAGTAACATTCTACCTTCTTGAGGCCAGTAACATTCCACATTGCTGAGGCCAGTAACATTCCACCTTGCTGAGGACAGTAACATTCCACCTTGCTAAGGCCTGTAACATTCCACATTGCTGAGGACAGTAACATTTCAACTTCCTCAAGTAAGTAACATTCCACATTGCTTAGGACAGTAACATTCCACCTTCGTGAGGCCAATAACATCGCACTTTGAAGAGGACAGTAACATTTCAATTTGCTGAGGACAGTAACATTATACCTTGCTGAGGACAGTAACATTCTACCTTCCTGAGGCCAGCAACATTCCACCTTGCTGAGGCTAGTAACAATTTACCTTACTGAGGCTAGTAACCTTCCTCTTTGCTGACACCAGTAACATTCTACCTTACTGAATCCAGTAACATTCCACCTTCTTGAGGCCAGTAACATTCCACTTTTCTGAGGACAGTAACGTTCCACCTTGCTGAGGACACGAACATTCTATCTTTCTGAGGACAATAACATTCCACCTTGCTGAGGACAGGAACATTCTATCTTTCTGAGGACAGTAACATTCTATCTTCCTGAGGCAAGTAACATTCCACTTTGCTTAGGCCAGTAACATTTTTCTTTGCTGAAGCCAGTATCATTCCATCTTGCTGAGGACAGTAACATTCTACCTTGCTGAGGACAATAACATTCCACCTTGCTGAGGACAGTAAGATTCTACCTTGCTGAGGCCACTACCATTCTACCTTGCTGAGGCCAGAAACATTCCATCTTGCTGAGGACGGTAACATTCAAACTTGCTGAGGCCAGTAACGTTCCACTTTGCTGAGCCCAGTAACATTCTACCTTCGTGAGGACAGTAACATTCCATCTCGCTGAGGACAGCAACATTGCACCTTGCTGAGGCCTGTAACCTTCTATTCTGCTGAGGTCATTAACGTTCCACCTTGCTGAGTACAGTAAACGAGGGAGCTTTAACCACTCAGGATAACCCATGGTAGGACTAGGTAGTGTTAAATACCAAGGATAACCCATGGTAGGACAAGGTAGTGTTAAATACCAAGGATAACCCATGGTAGGACTAGGTAGTGTTAAACACCAAGGATAACCCATGGTAGGACTAGGTAGTGTTAAACACCAAGGATAACCCATGGTAGGACAAGGTAGTGTTAAACACCAAGGATAACCCATGGTAGGACAAGGTAGTGTTAAACACCAAGGATAACTCATGGTAGGACTAGGTAGTGTTAAACACCAAGGATAACCCATGGTAGGACAAGGTAGTGTTAAACACCAAGGATAACCCATGGTAGGACTAGGTAGTGTTAAACACCAAGGATAACCCATGGTAGGACTAGGCAGTGTTAAACACCAAGGATAACCCATGGTAGGACTAGGTAGTGTTAAACACCAAGGATAACCCATGGTAGGACTAGGCAGTGTTAAACACCAAGGATAACCCATGGTAGGACTAGGTAGTGTTAAACACCAAGGATAACCCATGGTATTATCGTAGGGGTTCTTAAAAGGAGTTATCGAGGGTTGAAGGTAGACACACTTGTTGGATTGGAAAGTAACTGCCTTTATTACACAGCATCACAAGCCACCACTATCCTAAACAATGCTAAAAGTCTATCAGTACTTAACTACAACATCAGGTCCTTAAGCAAACACTATGATGACCTCCTGGCACTCCTTGAATCACTAAAGACACCCTTCTCCTGCATTATTCTTACTGAGACCTGGCTTAAGCAGGACACAATAGATATCTACCCTCTACCAGGATACACAGCAATTCACAACTGCAGAACAAACCAAGTTGGGGGTGGTATTGCAATCTATTACTCTAACCAATTATCTTGTATTAGCACCACTTGCTTTAGTGATGAATATGGTGAATACATTTTTGCTAATTTTACTGTAAAAAAACCTTAAGACGCCTATAACAATCGTGCCATTTACCGGATACCTCACACAAACATCCCAAATTTCAGTGAGAAATTAAAGTCACTAATAACAAACAGACAAATGAATAAGCACCACCTTCTCTTAGCTGGAGACTTCAACATCAACCTTGGCTTACTAGATGATCACCTGTAACTGATTTCATCAAAAATATGAACAACACACTTCTCTCATACCAACAATAACTAAACCAACCAGGCTCACTAAGACAAGTGCAACCATAATAGACCACATATGGACCAATATACTAGCCCCCCTTAAATCAGGGATAATCACAGATAGCACTACAGACCACTACCCTACCTTCCTCCTGACAAACATTAGTAAACCACCACTTGAATACAACAAAGTCTCTTTTAGACTCCATGACGAGGCCTCAGTAAGGAAGTTCACAGCTGACCTAGAGACTTTTGACTGGCCTACAGAATTCTCCAAGGCCAATGGTATTGATGACTGGACAGACATTTTTCTTAACAAATTACTTAGACTATACAACAAACATTGTCCTATAAAAACGAAACAGATCACAAAAAAACGGCTTGGTTGCCCATGGCTAACCAGCACCATTCTGAAATCCATTGACAAGAAACACCAATATGAAAAGCAATATAGACAGGGCTTAATACACCAAAGATATTCTTAAACACTATTCATCAGCTCTCACCAAAGTAATAAAGAAAGCCAAACAACTATACTACTCCAGTAGATTCACAGACACTAGAGGAGATATAAAAAATAACTGGAAAACACTCTCTCAGATTCTAGGGACCCACAAACTGAGAAAAACCAAGAATATTGTCCTAACTAAACCTAATGAAACACCACTACATCCCACTGACACAGCTAACAAGATAAACGACTTCTTCTCAACCATAGGATCTAATCTCGCCAGTAAAATCCCACATACCAATGCCCATGCCGGGGACTACCTAGATGGGAATTTCCCTAATTCCTTCTATCTTGCACCAACTGAGCCCATGGAAGTCACCGAGATTATAAAGTCACTTAAAAATAACTCGGGGAATCTGTCTCATGTCCCACCATTACTGTACAAGCGAGCGGCCCATGTCCTTTCGCATGCTATTTCATTACTTTTTAACAAGTCACTAGAGACTAGCACCTTCCCGAAACTACTCAAGAGGGCAAGGGTTACCCCAATACATAAAGGTGGTGACCCTACAGACTTAAACAACTATAGGCCAATATCTAACTTACCATTGCTATCCAAAATCTTTGAGAAACTCGTGCACAGGAGACTGTATTCATTTATAACAGCTCAAAACACATACTCAACCCCTGCCAATTTGGATTCAGGAAAAATAAAAGCACTAATGATGCAATCATAAAAATGCTAGATCTGCTGTACACAGCATTGGAAAATAAGGAATATCCACTAGGAATTTTTATTGACCTAAGAAAAGCTTTTGACACAGTAGACCACGACATCCTACTCCACAAACTTGATCATTACGGTATAAGAGGCCATGCACTTGCTTATTTCAAATCTACTTTTACTAATAGGTATCAGTATGTCACCATTAAAGACACAGCATCAGCAACACGGCCAATTGATACTGGAGTTCCGCAGGGAAGTGTCCTTGGTCCCCTGCTCTTCCTCACATATCCCAAACGTATCCCAACACCTGAAACCCATTCTCTTTGCTGACGACACGACTTATGTCATCTCTCACCCTAATCTTGCCACCCTCAACACCATTGTGAATGAGGAGCTGATCAAAATATCGACTTGGATGACAGCCAATAAACTTAGGCTTAACACTGACAAAACCTACTATATTATGTTTGGTAGCAGAGCAGGAGATGCACAAATTAACATTAAGATTGACAACACGCTAATTACCAGAAAATAATGGGGGCAAATTCCTAGGCTTATACCTTGACAACAACCTGAATTTCAGCACCCATATCCAGCATATAACCAAAAAAGTATCCAAAACGGTTGGGATCCTCTCCAAGATACGATACTACGTGCCGCAAAATGCCCTTCTCACACTATAACCACTCACTTATTTATCCATACCTCACCTATGCTATTTGTGCTTGGGGATCAACTGCAGCAACACACCTAAAGCCAATAATAACCCAACAAAAAGCTGCAGTAAGAATAATCACTAAATCCCATCCCTGGCAACACACCCCCCCACTCTTCATAGACCTAAACTTACTCCCTGTTCAGTACATCCACACTTACTACTGTGCAATCTACATCTACAGGGCCTTAAAACTCTAATATCAACCTTGACCTAAAATGCTTTCTTGATAGTTGTGACAGAACCCACAGGCATAACACCAGACACAAACATCTCTACGACATTCCCCGTGTCCGACTAAACCTTTACAAAAATTCAATGTATGCCCTAAAATCTGGAATACCCTACCTGAGAACTCTAGAACTGCAGACACATTCATCACCTTCAAACTACCATTAGAAAACATCTTATCTCCCTGATACAACCCCGTAACTAACTACACGAATACCACCTGGTGGTTCACACTTACACTCACTCACTCATTTGACCATAAACAGAAATATTAATCTCAATCTTAAAATAATGAATCCTGTGATACTCCAATACTGAAACTATGTACTGTGCCAAAACAAAAGCATTCACATTGCTAAACTCACAAACTAGTATTTAGTCACTTAGCCATAATACCAACTTACCTCATAATTTGTAATATTTTACAATTAAGAATAAAACTAAGTCTGCCCGAAATGCCTAGCCATGCTAGGCGTTCTAGTGGTACACTCTGTAATCACTATTTTACAACATGTAAACCACACAATAACCAAATTTCTGTAAAATCAACATTGTAATCCTTATAGAGAATAAACTTTGAATTTGAATTTGAATTTGAATTTGAATATATTGTCAGACTGTGATGATGGGAAATGGAGCCCAGCCTTCTGCCTTGTCCTAGCCTATGTCAAACGCCGACTGAGAGCGAGGTAGCTCGCCTCACACTCACACTGCATCCCGTGACGTCATACAGTCACAGGCCTAAGGGGTCTTCTGTATAAACACATGGATGATACTAATATGCTATACAACACAGGGATCAGCAACTATGCTGACAGCTCTGTCATGTTACGTATGTCGTCTCGACATACACTACTATCTATAGGCTGAACAGGCAGGTTGTTCTGGGCTGATTCTATACAATAACAAATTCATATATAACTTAGAACTAATGGATGGTATCATAATGGATGATAACAAAATGAGTTTTACGTAATGCATTACAAACTATAAGAACAAATCATTGTACAATATGGATGGAATTGATCGATCGTTCTGTATTCATGCACTCTACGGATTCTGAGGAAGAATAAATATATATATTCAAGGTGAAATTAACAGCAAAGGCATCTGGTGTGCACTCAGATCATTACTGTCAAATTCTCAGAATACGGATGGAACGTGAATACAAAAAAAAAAATTCTGAAAAACTAATCAGCTAATAACAAACAGTAGACAATTTACTTCATCTCGGACATCTAGTTATACAAACTATGTACATTTAAGCCCAATTCTGCGAGGATAAGATTTACATATGCAGAATGGTTATCATCTCTGGGAGGATCGAATTCCTCTGCAATGGCTAACACATGCCTTGACTGAGGGAGACTTGAACGAGTATCTACAAAAGATACTTGTGGGTTTCTCATTACTTGTCGAGTACGCAAGGAGTAACGACATTCAGGTTGATTATCTGACCGAGTATCTGAGGTAGAGGGTACAGAGTCAAGAGGATTTTCAGCATCTGTCACATTAGTCTGGGTAGCAATATCATCAACATCGCATACTAATTTCATATGATCTAAATGCGATTCTTTGTACTTACCAGTACTAATTTCTCTAACCTTATACTTATTACCAGAGATATGTTCTACAACTCGATAAGGGCCAACAAACTTTTGATAGAGCTTAGGCATTGCGGATGTTTCGTTGAAATTTGTCAGCATTACTCTTGAACCTACTTTGACTTTTGATGGCTTAGCATGGCTATTAGTTACTCTAGTAAATTCTGCTGTTGATTTGTGAAGTGTTTCACGGATTCTTCTAAAAACACTTTGAGCCATGCTGGTACGAGTTGCTATGAAATCATCAGGGTTGTAATTAGGTTTTGGAGTGGAATATAACAACTCAGGGAGCATGGACACGGGGGTCGTCCCTCAGTTACTAAAAACAACAGACATAGCCCCACTCCACAAAGGGGGCAGTAAAGCAACAGCAAAGAACTACAGACCAATAGCACTAACATCCCATATCATAAAAATCTTTGAAAGGGTCCTAAGAAGCAAGATCACCACCCATCTAGAAACCCATTAGTTACACAACCCAGGGCAACATGGGTTTAGAACAGGTCGCTCCTGTCTGTCTCAACTACTGGATCACTACGACAAGGTCCTAAATGCACTAGAAGACAAAAAGAATGCAGATGTAGTATATACAGACTTTGCAAAAGCCTTCGACAAGTGTGACCATGGCGTAATAGCGCACAAAATGCGCGCTAAAGGAATAACAGGAAAAGTCGGTCGATGGATCTATAATTTCCTCACTAACAGAACACAGGGAGTAGTCGTCAACAGAGTAAAGTCCGAGGCAGCTACGGTGAAAAGCTCTGTTCCACAAGGCACAGTACTAGCTCCCATCTTGTTCCTCATCCTCATATCCGACATAGACAGGGATGTCAGCCACAGCACCGTGTCTTCCTTTGCAGATGACACCCGAATCTGCATGACAGTGTCTTCCATTGCAGACACTGCAAGGCTCCAGGCGGACATCAACCAAATCTTTCAGTGGGCTGCAGAAAACAATATGAAGTTCAACGATGAGAAATTTCAATTACTCAGATATGGTAAACATAAGGAAATTAAATCTTCATCAGAGTACAAAACAAATTCTGGCCACAAAATAGAGTGAAACACCAACGTCAAAGACCTGGGAGTGATTATGTCGGAGGATCTCACCTTCAAGGACCATAACATTGTATCAATCGCATCTGCTAGAAAAATGACAGGATGGATAATGAGAACCTTCAAAACTAGGGAGGCCAAGCCCATGATGACACTCTTCAGGTCACTTGTTCTATCTAGGCTGGAATATTGCTGCACTCTAACAGCACCTTTCAAGGCAGGTGAAATTGCCGACCTAGAAAATGTACAGAGAACTTTCACGGAACGCATAACGGAGATAAAACACCTCAATTACTGGGAGCGCTTGAGGTTTCTAAACCTGTATTCCCTGGAACGCAGGAGGGAGAGATACATGATTATATACACCTGGAAAATCCTAGAGGGACTAGTACCGAACTTGCACACGAAAATCACTCACTACGAAAGCAAAAGACTTGGCAGACGATGCACCATCCCCCCAATGAAAAGCAGGGGTGTCACTAGCACGTTAAGAGACCATACAATAAGTGTCAGGGGCCCGAGACTGTTCAACTGCCTCCCAGCACACATAAGGGGGATTACCAACAGACCCCTGGCAGTCTTCAAGCTGGCACTGGACAAGCACCTAAAGTCAGTTCCTGATCAGCCGGGCTGTGGCTCGTACGTTGGTTTGCGTGCAGCCAGCAGCAACAGCCTGGTTGATCAGGCTCTGATCCACCAGGAGGCCTGGTCACAGACCGGGCCGCGGGGGCGTTGACCCCCGAAACTCTCTCCAGGTAAACTCCAGGTAAACTCATAGGGTAAACGCTTGTCTACCCTATACAATGCATAATGTGGAGTATCACCTATGGAAGCATTGTAAGCAGAATTTATGGCACATTGAACATCTGGTATGACTTCATCCCAAGTTTCACTATTGGGGATGATAGTGGCTCTCAGGACATCAAGTACTTTCTTATTGGTTCGTTCGGCTAACCCATTGCTGGCAGGATGATGAGGAACAATGGTGGATTTAGAGATCTTGTACAAAGTACACAAATTTTCAAGAATCTCATTACAGAATTCACCTCCATTATCTGTTACTAAGGACTTTGGGGTGGTATGCCTGCAGATAATGCGTTCTTTAAACGCTTTAGCTACTGTCTCAGCAATAGGAACTAACTCACAATATCTGGTGAAATGGTCTACCATAACACACAGATGTTTGTTGCCTTGGAGGGAACATTTAAAATTGGTTAACAAGTCAAGGGCAACTCTTTCCCACGGTTCGCTAGTGGTTGGGTACACTTGGATTGGATTAGGACCATTGACATTTTCTTTATGTTGCATACAAACACTACATTTCTTAACATACTCTGAAATGTCATTTGCCATACGGGGCAAAAAGTATTTCATTTGGTTGTTTCACAAAGTTCCAACCAGGGGTGCAAACCTGGTGACATGAACCAGTGTAAGCTACGTTCCTAGTGACTGTGGAATTAAACTGGTACACCTTTCTTGGAGTACCCAATTTGCCGTTCGATACAGTAATTTCTTGGCTCTTTACAAAGTCATAATGGGGTGGGGTTTCACAAAAAGAATAAGATCTTCCTGGAGAGGTCGAATCACCAAACACAAGGGATGGGTTCTTTTTACGGGGAGGAATGCAAAATCGGGGGAGTGGATGACCCCCCCCGTTAAAAAAAATTTAACGCTAAAACGAATATGAGAAAGGAAAACGAATTCTATCTCAAAACGAAGACGGGAGAAAATAAAAAAACCGGTAACAATGCTGATATTCAATTGAGTCGCACACAGTGACACGAGGTATCAGTATAAAGAAATACTCTTACAACGTTAGAACACTGAAAGTTACCGAGAAAAAACTTTTTACAACACTGATTACTGTCAAATAGGATGGGTCACAATGAAAAAAAGGGACAACAACAACCCTCAAGTGAAACAACTAGCCACGAAAAGTCCTTTTTTGCAACGGCTTGGGCATCAGCAAGAGATGGCATAAAATCTTTTCAAATAAGTTTTCTCAAAGCGTCCCCTGGGAAGGAAAGAGTACTTGAAAAAGGCCATCGCAAGGTGTATCCAGAAATATCCCGCGTGCACATATTTTGGCTGGGCCCCGGGGCAGGGGTGACAGTATTACTAGTGCCTGACCCCTCGGGACGTTAATAAGTAAACAGGATCTATAGGAAATTAATTGAAATTCACTTTCGCAGTTTAACAAATCTCAAAACAAGCTGTGAGAACAAAAAACGGTCAAGGTAAACCCAAAGGGTAACCCATGGAGGACTAGGTAGTGTTAAACACCGAGGATAATGATGGTAGGACTAGGGAGTGTTAAACACCAAGGATAACCCATGGTAGGACTAGGTGTGTTTTTAACACCCAGGTAACCCTGGGAGGGGCTAGGTAGTGTTAAACACCCCGGATACCCATGGTAGGACTAGGTAGTGTTAAACACCAAGGAAACCCCCGGTAGGAAAGGTAGTGTTAAAAAAACCCAAAGGGTAAATCTGGTAGGACTGGTGTGTTAAACACCCGGGTAACCCCTGGTAGGATAGGGAGGTTAAAAACCAAGGATAACCCATGGTAGGCTAGGTAGTGTTAAACACCAAGGAAACCCCTGGGGAGACTGGTTGTTAAACACCAAGGTAACCCAGGTAGGGCAAGGTAGTGTTAAACACCAAGGTAACCATGGAGGCTAGGTAGTGTTAAACACCAAAGGGTAACCCAGGTGGACTAGGTTGTTAACACCAAAGGGTAACTCATGGTAGGGCTGGTGTGTTTAAAAACCAAGGATACCCATGGTAGGACTAGGTTGTTAAACACCCAAAGGGTAACCTGGTGGCAAGGTTGTTAAACACCAAGGGGTAACCCCTGTAGGACTAGGGATGTTAAACACAAGGATAACCAGGTGGACTAGGTGTGTTTAAACACCAAGGATAACTCATGGGAGGATAGGGAGTGTTTTAAAAAACCCAAAGGGTAATCAGGGGGGGAAAGGTAGTGTTAAACACCAAGGAAAACCCTGGTAGGATAGGAAATTTAAACACCAAGGATAACCCATGGTGGGGACTATTTAGGTTAAACCCAAGATAACTATGGTAGGGACTAGGTAGTGTTAAACACCAAGGATAACTCATGGTAGGACTAGGTAGTGTTAAACACCAAGGATAACCCATGGTAGGACTAGGTAGTGTTAAACACCAAGGATAACTCATGGTAGGACTAGGTAGTGTTAAACACCAAGGATAACCCATGGTAGACTAGGTATTTAAACACCAAGGATAACTCATGGTAGGACTAGTAGTGTTAAACACCAAGGATACCCATGTAGACTAAGGTAGTGTTAAACACCAAGGATAACTCATGGTAGGACTAGGTAGTGTTAAACACCAAGGATAACCAATTGAACTAACAAAACCAGATGAACCCCAACTCCCACCAACTGAAACAGCAAACACTCATTGATTTCTTCTCCACCATAGCTCATTTACCCTCTGCCACTATTACAACCCAGGAGTCCCAAAGGCCTGTTATCCTGGGTGTAAAGGGAGCAAAATAAACACAGTAGAAAAACTTTTGACTTGTATTATCCTTCACCAATTTAGAACAGAAGTATGTACACTATATACACTATGTACAACAATAGGTACCAGTGCACTCCACAGTAAGCAAGACAGAATAGAAGCCATTAGAGAGCAGACCGTGCTTCAATCAGGTCTAGTAATGGGAATGACAAGGGCAGACAGGTGAGTGGTACCCACAACACCTCAGTGATTGCCAAAACCATCTTCTCATTGGCTGGAACCTGGGTACTGATTGAACGACGGGGCCCCATCATCAACCCTAGTACCTGGTTCACTGGTTGGGGGAGATAACCTTTCAATGAGGGTGTGTACATGCGCCGAATAAAGGTTACATACTCTTTGCATGCCACAGTCACTCTTACTGCTCCATGAGCTTTATCATACCTCTGCTTAAAGTGTTGGGAGGGTTCGTGGAGATGTGATGGTTGGAGTTAAAACACCCTTGTTGGATGGTAACACTTATATTAGCAGAGTGTGAGAGGGGAGCCCAGACTGCCTGTGTTGCCTGTTCGAAGACCTAAGAGCGGAGTGAGGAGGAGGCCAAGAGCACAGCGCTCACATGCGGCATCACGTGACATCACACAAGCTAGTAACTGAGCCTAGCAAGGGGTCAACTATGTAAACCATATGGATGGTACTATGATAGATAACATATACAGTGGACCCTCGACTAACGCTATTAATCCGTTCCTGAGAGCTCATCGTTAGTCAAAATTATCGTTAGTCAAGTAATTTTCCCCATAAGAAATAATGGAAATCAAATTAATCCATGCAAGACACCCAAAAGTATTGAAAAAAAAAATTTAACACATGAAATATTAATTTTAATACACACAAACTGAAGAAGACATGCACAGTTACATGACACTTGCCTTTATTGAAGATCTGGTGATGATTGATGGGATGGGAGGAGGGGAGAGTGTTGATGGCGTTAGTGTTTAGAAGGGGAATCCCCTTCCATTAGGACTTGAGGTGGGCAAGTCCTTTTTTGGAGTTACTTCCCTTCTTCTTTTAATGCCACTAGGACCAGCTTGAGAGTCACTGGACCTCTGTCGCACAACATATCTGTCCATAGAGGCCTGTACCTCCCGTTCCTTTATGACATTCCTAAAGTGTTTCACAACATTGTCAGTGTCACAATTAAACACTTGTTCAGGTTTGAATTCTTCACTGTCTATGTACTCCTTGAATTCCTGCACATATTTTTCAGCTGCTTTTTTTATCCAAACTGGCAGCCTCACCATGCCTTATCACACTATTTATGCCACTACGATTCTTAAATCTCTCAAACCAACCTTTGCTGGCCTTAAATTCACTCACATCACCACTAGTTGCTGGCATTTTTCTAATTAAATCCTCATGCAACTTCCTAGCCTTTTCACATATGATTGCTTGAGAGATGCTATCTCCTGCTATCTGTTTTTCGTTTATCCACACCAATAACAGTCTCTCAACATCTTCTATCACTTGCGATCTCAGTTTCAAAAAACATAGTTGCACACCTTTGGCAAGAACAGCTTCCTTGATTTCCGTTTTTTTAGCCACAATAGTAGCGATGGTTGATTGGGGTTTTGTGTACAGCCTGGCCAGCTCAGAGACACACACTCCACTTTCATACTTAGCAATGATCTCTTTCTTCATATCCATAGTAATTCTCACCCTTTTTGTTGTAGGGTTGGTACTAGCAGCTTTCTTGGGGCCCATGGTGACTTATTTTGCAGGTTGCAATCACTAAAAAAGGCTGTGATAATATGAAATGTTCCGATTGTATGCTTGGAAGCGACCACAGTGGCTGGCTGGCTTGTAAACACTGGCCAGAAGTGGACGCGTCTCAGACGGAACGAATAGTGTTGGTCGAGTTTTTTAGCGCTAGTCGAGACAAAAATTTTGCATTAAAATGTATCGCTTGTCGGATTTATCGTTAATCGATGCCATCGTTTGGTCGAGGGTCCACTGTACATATACAGGGGATCAGCAACTATGCTGACAGCTCGGTCATGTTATGTATGTCGTCCCGACATATAATACTATGCTATAGGCTGAACAGGCAGGTGGCTCTGGGCTGATTCTATACGATAGCAAAGACATATGTAACTTAGAACTAATGGATGGGATTGTAATGGGTGGTATCATAATACATTACGAATTATAAGAACAAATCATAGTATAATAAAAGATGGAATTGATCGATCGATCTGTATTCATGCACTCTACAGATTCTGCAGATGAATATATATTTACAAAGGTGAAACTAATTAACAGCAAAGGCAGATCTGGCATGCACAGATCATTACTGCTAAATTCTCAGAATTCGGAGGGAATATGAACACTAAAATAAAAGATCTGAAAACTGATTAGCTAATAACAAAACACACAGTTTGACAACTTCATTCAACTTGAACATCTAATTATACAGGCTATGTACATTTAAACCCAAACTCTGCGAGGGTAAGATTTACATATGCAGAATGGTCATCGTCTTTGGGAGGATCGAATTCCTTTGCAAATGGCTAAACACATGCCTTGACTGAGGGAGATCTGAATAAGTATCTACTAAAGATACAGCTACATTCGCTAGTGGAACTGTGGAATTACTAACTGGTATACTCATTCTGCTTGGAGTACCCAACTCGGCTATTCGATACAGTAATTCTTGGCTCATTACAAAGTCACTAATGGGTGCTGGTGGCTTCACAGTCAGAACAAGATCTACCTGGAGCAGGAATCGAATCACACCAGACCACAAGGGATCGGCTCTTTCTTACTGAGGAATGAAAAACTCGGTGGAGTGGATGACTCTCCCCGGTTGAAAAAAATAAAGCTATAACAAGCAATATGAGCAAGGGAGAATGGATCATACTATCTCTCACTGCAAGCACAGGGAAAAAAGAAAGGAAAAATGGTCGACAATATTGCCATTCATTCTGAGTCACACACAGTGACACAAGGTATCAGCTATAAAGAGACTGTACTTAGAAAACTTTAACAACATGTGAAAGATTTAACTCGAGAAACAACTTTTTCATTGCACCAATTACTGGGGCAACTAGGATAGTGAATCACCATCTGGAACACAAGTGTGGAAATTTATTCGGTCCTAAGTTCCACAGGACAGATACGCGTACAAAGATCCCAACATGTCATGGATGAAAAGGCAGGGTCAGATGGCTCTTACACCCACCCAAAACACACACACACACACACCCGGGTTGGCGAAGGTGGTTGGAAGGTACTTCTTAATTGAATAGATTTACCCTTCAGGGAAGAAGTAGGCAGTTTATACTGTCAGTACACTAATATCAGGATTAATTGAGGCAACTATAGATAATAATATTGTAGACCTAAGACCTTAACGTAGGTAGTAAAATGTCAATAATGTAGTGGAGTGGAGTGACTTTCATTAGTTTTCTTTTTTCCTTGAAATACCAGACGTATACTGTGAATTTTCATATAACCTGTAGTTACCAGCGGTCCGCAATATACACAACGAGAAGCAATTATTACTACAGAAAAAGCGTCCTTCCTCCAAAATTTCCACCAGTCAACTATAGTGATAATATAGCATTTATTGTGGTGGAGACGAAAAAAAAACTAGAAAAGCTAGATACAGCGATTGATAAACAAGGGTTGAGGCTCGACCGTTCATCATTGTAGGAGCTGCCAGCAATCACCGGTTCTTCAACACAAGTTATACTTTTGTATCAATCAAATCACATATTACTCGGGTAGATAATTTCAAGTAGATCCTTCATGTGTCAGCCCAAATCACCGACCAGTATGTTTTAAATAAGTTCCCCACTGATCAGATCAGACTGGTCCGAACCCTTGACTGGCCCAAACCCCCTTTTGACTGGTTTCAAACGATTCTTTGGACAAAAGCAACTGAAAAGGATGGGTTGTAGGCCCCCTTATCAAACACAAACAATAAATATAAATCAGGAATGTACACAAAGCTGCCAATTTAAAAGACAGTTAGAAATAGAAATACAAAAAAGCTAGAGCTTCATTTAAGGGGTTATTAATAGAATATTCAAAAGGGGTCTAAATAGAATTGCATAAATAACCCCAAATCATTATGAAGCTCTGTGAGTCGCGTCAATCAAACAAAAGGGGTTCCACAGGGGTAAATTTATTTTTGTGGAAATTTGGGGTCACGCCCTTGTGCAATATCCCAAAACTAGCTAAAGCGTATTAAAAAAGGGAAAAATTTTTGGGGATGCCCAAAAAGAGATAAAACTGTGGGCTAAAAACACAAAGGGGATTAAAAAGGGATAACACAAAAATCTTTCAAGAAAACCTGGGAAGCTTTCTACAACAGATGTGAACATAAAAAGTTGGGCTGGAGGTACTGCCCTTTTAAATGGGGAAGTAGTCAAAACGGGGAAAAGGGTGGAGGTGTGTCCGGGGGGTCAGTAAATGTGGGGCGAAGTGCTGTCCTGGGAAAAAATTTGGTGAAGCTGGAGGGGGTGTCCTGGGTAAACAGTTAAAGGTGAAGCTGGAGGGGCGTCCTGGGAGACAGTAATGGTGCAAATAGAAATACCCACGGGAAAATAGAAAAACAAAGGACTCCACTACAATAGGAGGATATATTACCAAAAACAACTGGTGGGGCTCCAGTGTTGGTGTAGGGGGGATAGGAATAACACAGGAAAACATCCCCAAACAGGAATACAGTACAAAAACCCCAAGGCAATGGAAACCAAGCTGTGCAAATATATGCACTTGGTATTGCAGGATGGGAAATCGGGAAAAAAACAGACGGACGTGCAAATATGACCACCCCAGAAAATGCCGTGCCCAATGACAACAGGAAAAAGCAAACTCCCTTTCCCGTAAACTTTTTACCTGAGATGTGTACCCCAATACAAAAAGACGTGCTATAACTTAAATTGCCCGGGACACCATCTAAAGGGGAAAAAAAAAGTTTCAAAAAATCCCGGCCAGGGAAAACCGGGGACCCCAGCCCACCAAGAGGGAGAGGTTTTTCGTGCCAGGAAAGGAAAAAAAAATGGCAGGAAATGGCAGAAATCGTACACCAAAAAACCAGTCATTCCCTTTTGGAACCCCATCGTGGGCCCCCACTCCAAACCAACAGATACAGATACTAATCCGGAAAAAAAAAAACCCCCCCCCCTACCAAAAATACCCCCAGTCCGATGACATTCTTCTTTGCAAATTACGGGCTAAAGCCACAACAAACAACAAAAACCTTTCATCGGCTGCTTACAGAGGCAAAGGCAATGTTTCGCGGGTTTCATGAGCCCACAAAAGGACACTTTGGGCAAAGAAGTATGGATCCCAGGTTACAAACCTTACAAGTGACAGAGTGAAAAGGAAAAGGGGGGGGGGTTTTGGCCCGTACATTGCAGAGTCACTTGTTTGCAAGAAAAAGCTTAATGCTCAAATGATGTATGGGAAATTTTTGCATAAATGTCGAGAACCAAAACCTAGTCATTGTGGTAGTTACAAGCCCCTGGATGCAACACCCCCAATTCCGGAACAGCTTTAAAAATTGACCACTGTCTGGAAAAACTTCCCCTCGTGACCCAAA
>NC_069413.1:1906033-1954240 GCF_026875155.1 Cherax quadricarinatus
TCTTTTTTCAGTGTTTATAACTTTTGTGCTTATTTTTATGTCTGTTGTGTTGTGTTCATTTTTTTTATATATACTTGAGTAAGTACTTTAACATTTTTCCCTGTTGTGTGCAATATATAAGCAGTATAAACTTGTGTTTACGCTTCACAATTATCATGTGTTCACAGTACTGTGTTCCTTGCACAGTAAGTTATGAAGTAAAATAATTCAGTAACTGTTATCTTGTATTCTGCATCACAACTCAGTGTTGTCTCAGTTATTTTTTTTCCCAGCATTTGTGTATTCTTGCTGAATTTTTTTATTAATTCATTTTCCATTTTTCTGTGTGTTGAACATTCTTTTGTGTTAATTCTTTTTATTTAGCCACAGACAATAGTACCATTATTTTGTTTGAAGCAAGACAATTATTTTAATTTTTTGTCAACACAAGATCTTATTGCAAGAAAATTATTATAGTATTGTGCATATATTGATGTGTTGTTCCTGCTTCATTGTACGTGTTAACCTTTCTCTGTTTTGTAATTTTTTGCCATCTATTATTTTTTATATTTCATTGAACAAATTCACTCTTAGTGCAATTTTTAACTTCTTTTTTAAAGTAAATCATTCTTTTGCTTGTCCAGTAAGTGTTGCTTAAGCTGCAGTTAACAGTTAAAGTGTTCACTCAGTTCATTCCTTGGTAATTTTTTTATTGTTTGTGTAAACTGCATTTTCTTGTGTGCATTTTTTTTATTATTGCAATCTTGACTCATTCTGCAATGACTCTTGTGCAAGCATTGTGCTGCCATTAATCTCTTTCTTTCAGAAATTTTTTATGTAGTGTAGTGTTGTGCAGTAATTTTTGATTAGTGATTGTTATTTGCAATATTGCTACAGTTTATTTCAGTGCAACATTCTGTGATTTCAGTTTTACATTTCTTGTTCTGTGCTTAATGTTTTATTCTTTGTGTGTCATTTTATTTTTTTTAGAGAATTGCTTTCCCAGTCCATTTTAATTTTTTGCACAAGATTTATTGATTCTATTTTATCATTTTTGATTGGTTTATTATTTATTGTTGAATTTCTTTATTGAATTGAGAGTAAAGACAACTCACTGTGCCATTAATTCAAATTAAAGTAAATTTGAGTAAATTTGATTTGAGTAAAGTATAATTTCTCTTGATTATCGAAGTGTTGCTTATCCAGTTGAGTGTTTTATGTGAGTTTTCCTTGCTCTACAGTGTCACTTGTTATTTTTTCTTTACTTATGCAGAATATTTAAGAATTTTCTTCCCATTTAAGCTTTTATGTCCTTGAATAAGTTCCCTGAGAAGATATCCCAGTCACTTTTGAATGCTTACTTAGTGTATCATGCCAGTCAAAGTCAATGTGAATCAGTCGACAGTCCCAATCTCCCCTTACTGACTGAAAGACAATACCTAGTCCTTGAGCTATATGTTTGTTCTCACAGCTTGTATCTGAGATTTGTTAAAGTGCTGCGAAATGTGAAGTTCAGATTAAGTTCCTGTAGATCCATGCATTACTTATTAACGTAGTCGAACGGTCAGGCACTAGTCATGCTGTCACTCCTGTCTGGAATCCAGCCACAATATCGTGCACGCAGGATAGTGTAGTTACCTTGGGTTTCAGAGGAACCTCAGACAACCCTGGGTGCTGAGACTACTATCCCTGTGATGGCAACTTGTTCAAGTAGCCGTTCCTTCCATGGGACGCTTTGTGAAGAACGTTACTTGTAATGAGTTATGTAATCTCTTGCTGATGTCGCAAGCCAATGCAGAAAGACGTTTCTGTGGCTAGTGTACTCACTTGAGTGTTGTTGTTGTTCCTTGTGAAAATTTGTCTGGACTGCCTCCATGTGAGTTGTCTACCCTGGCAAGCTCTGTTGACACCGAGCCCTGAGGTCGGTACCTCAGCCTCACAAGTGGCTTATAGGACAGATTTTCATAAATGACTGATGTTGCAAGAAATCTCGCCTGCATGCACTTATAAAAGACTAACTTACTTGGTGTTGGAGAATATGTCCCGATCTTCAACCTCCCTAAGCTTTAGCCCCTGTGGACTTCTCAGAACCATGTGCAACCAGGAGCCTTAATTTCTGCAATATTCAGTCGATATTAGTGACCTGCCTGCACCTCAGAAATTCTTGTTTCCAGGGGGTGTGTATCCCCTAGTATAACTATACAGAAATGGACACTAGCTTCTAAGCCTGATTGAGTGATGCCGGTATGTACTGGTCATGAACTGCCACCTGCACAAAGGCCCACAGCTCAACTCACTTGCAATTTTCCCCAGAAACTGGACAGAATCCCGCAGAAAAAAGGGAAGTCTCGTTTTACTGTGTGGGCCTGACGGAGGAGGTCATCTACATTGCATCGAGGTGCCTTAACCAGATTTCCCCAGGTCTAGTATGTGAAGGCACGTGGGGGTGCCGCCTGCTGATCACTTCACTTGTTGCTCCGACGGTGTCTGGTCTTAGAAGAAAGGGCACCACGGTCTCAAACCCATGCCCCAGTATTCAAACTTGGGCTGCCAGTTCTCCCTGGTTAACATAACTTAGTGTTTGCCTACATTATCGGCCTATTACTACCTACGTTAAGGTTTTAGGTCTGCATTATTATTATCTACAGTTGCCTCAATAATCCTAATATTAGTGTACTGACAGTATAAACTGCCTACTTCTTCCCTGAAGGGTAAATCTATCAATTAAGAAGTACCTTCCAACCACCTTCTCCAACCCGGGTGTGTGTGTGTTTTGGGTGGGTGTAAGGGCCACCTGGCCCAGCCATTCATCCGTGACATGTTGGGATCTTTGTACGATGTATCTGTCCTGTGGAACTTTAGGACCGAATAAATTTCCACATCCTCCCGCCGGCGAAGGTAGGCGCTAAGTCTAAATCAAGTCTGCCTCCCATAGACCCTCCCAGTGGATCCAGGACTTGGGCGCTGTTCGACGGGTCGTCTGGCCACTCTGGTCTGTCAACCTCGGGTCTAACTTCTCCTGTCCCAGTCCCACCATGTGGACCTCGAGAGGCAAAAGCCTGTTGATGGGCCTTATGGTCTCGGCACCGTTCATTCTCACCTTCACCATTCTCAATCCCACCCAGCCTTATCTGGGTGGGTCGACACCACCAGGCCTAGAGGCCAGTATGCCCTGGGTGCCTCAGATTCTACTAGCACCAGGTCCCTTTCACTCAGCGTCATCTTATTTGATTCAGGGTCTGCACCATAGAAATGTTCTTGCAGGGCTGTCAAGTAATCACTGCGCCACACCTGGTTCCATTTGTCCAGGATGTTCACCAGTCTGTTGTGACTCCTGTGCAGTTCTTCATTGATGGCAGGACCATCTGGCCCATAATAATCCTGCTCCTTGGAAGACTGGCTCAAAATTGCAGGGAAGGGCTCAATTCTCCTTCCAAACAGCATGTGATTGGGGGTGAGAGCTTCCTGCTCATCAATCCCATTTTGCACATAGGTCAGAGGCCCGTTATTGACTCTTGCCTCTATCTCAGCTAACACTGTCCTCAGTTCATCAGTGCTCACTCTCTTGCCCGTTCAAGACCTTCCGAAGCACCTTTTGACTGTGCCCACCATGCATTCATAGAACTCCCCTTGCCAAGGCGCTCTGGGAACTATGAGCCTCCACTCGCACTCTATTCTCTTCAGATATTCTTGTACCTCCCCGTTGTCCATAAGATTCATGAAAACTTTATCGGCTGCTCTGAAGCTCATGCCATTGTCCGAGATAATCAATTGTGGGCACGAGAATCTGGCTGTAAACCTCCTGAACAACTTCATGAAAGTCTCTGTCAACGTATCTTCCGCCAACTCCAAATGTATGGCTCGAGTAGTGGCACAAGTAAACAGGCAGACACATACCTTCTGAGGGCCTGCCCTATCGTCTCCTGGGTTCTTCAACGTGATAGCCCCAGTATAGTCTATTCCCACAGTCTCAAAGGGCCTGTCACTATGTACCCACTCCTGAGGCAGCGGTGGGGAACCTGGGTACGGTAGGGTCCTCCCATCGTACCACCGGCAGAGAGTGCAACTCTTTATCACCTTTTTGACGGCAGCTCGGCCCTTCAGTACCCAGTAGTTCTGACGAAGACTGGTAAGGGTATCTCCAAACCCCCCCATGCATGGTCCTATGATGAGCATCATGTATCAATAACTCTGACACCCACCCCTCCTTTCCCAGTAACACGAGATATTTGGCTCCATAACTGAGCTCAGAGTTTTGTAGTCTTCCCCTGCATCATATCAGCCCAGCATGATCTAGGAACAGTCCCAATGAGTGGACCAGTTTACTGTTCCCATGAGCCGCCGTTGGGCCCAAGACCCAACGTCATATCCTGCTGCCCTGCCGCCAGTAGCTCCAGAACTCCCAGGAACCTCTCCCTTTGGTACTGCCGTATCCAATATTCTCTGGGACCCCACGAGAGATAACTGTTGACCTCGGCTTACCTTGTCATGCAGCTTCCTCACAAATCGAAATACCATTTCTGTGACTCCTATAAGTTTCCTCCAAGAGGAGTAGCGTCTGGGGTCAAATAATTCAGTGTCGGGTTCCCCCATAAAGAGTACTATGCTGCTGGTTGTCTCCCCGAATTTCTGCTCCGGCCAGCACTCCTTTGCTGGTAACCAGTCTGGGCCTTTGAACCAAATCTCGCTTTTACTCAGCTTTTTGTGCTTCACCCCTCGGCTTATCAGGTAGGCTGGGTTTTGATCTGTAGGTACATACAGAATTGTTGACGTTGACTGTAGCTCCCATATCTCCTTTACCTGATTCCTGACATAGGGGAGCTTGGACCTGTCATTCTGGACCCACTGTAAGGCCACCTCCAAGTCTGTCCATACTCAGGTTGCTCAAAACCTCCTTTACATACTTCCCCAGTCTTGCTCCCAGCAAAATTGCCATGAGCTCTAGCTTTGGGATCGAGCAATCCTTCAGGGGTGTCCCCCCGCACTCGGCTGGTGGCCAGATTGAACCCCGGTCCCGGCCACCAAATATGCTACTGCCCATAGGCCCTGGAGGAGGCATCACAGAAGACATGCAAGTCATAGTCTTGCCCGGTGCACCCGAGGGACCTGGGAATATGAACTCATGCAATTCTGCAGATCTTTGCTAACCAGATCCCACTCCTGCAGACTGTTTTCTGGCAGTGGGTCTTCCAACCTAGGTTCAGCTCCCAGGTCTGTTTGCACTAGCATCCTCCCTCGAATGGTGATGGGTGTCAACAAACCCAAAGGGGCGAAGGCAGTCTGCACTTTACTCAGCAAGGACCTCGTGGTCAGCTTCCCTTCCCCATCAGGTTTCCTCTTTAGCCTAAGTCTGTCTTTCTTGATTTCCCACTCCAGTCCCAACACCGATGTTACCTCAGGTAATGAGTAGCCAGCATAGTCACGTTCCACCGTGCCTCGCAACGTTTGGGTTGTTTGTCACCCATTCTCTCAGGGGCATGTTAGTTAAGAGCATCTCCTGATTAGACTCTCGGTAAATGTCCATCAACATCCTCTCATCTGAGGTGGTACCTTGCATATTGTCTATGTAAAATAGCTTCTTCAGTAATTCTTTTAGCGGGCTGTTACAGTTCACCAGGTGGTAATCTATGGTGGCCTGTAATAGGAATGGTGAACTAGTGGTGCCAAGCAACACTGCCCTGAATCTGTAGGTATCATACCCTTGCTCAGGCACCTCCCTGTCAGCCAACAACTAACCTTTTGTGATCAATCTTCAACTAACCTTTTGTAGTCCCTATCTTGTGGTTGCAACCCAATACGTAGGAAGGCTTTGCTGATATCTTCCGCATGGGCATACTGCTCTGTCCTGAATCTCAACAACACGTCTGCTAATTTCTGCATCAGGGAGGGCCCTGTGAGCAGACAGTCGTTCAACGATGGCTCTCGGGGACTCACCTGTGAGCTGCAGTTGAAGACCACTCTGATGGGAGTGGTTACTGACTCCTTGGTGACTGCCATGTGTGGAAGATAATGGGCGTTTTTCCCAGGGCTGGCATTAGGTACTTTCTCAGTGAACCTGAGAGCCAACTGTTCCTTAATAATGTCATCGTATTTCCACACCAGACCCTTCTTGGTCAGGCTGCTCACCAATGAGTTCAACTGACCCCGTGCCTTCTTGAAATTAGTGGGCAGCGTTGGGTGTACCGGTTTCCATGGGAGTCGCACCTAGTACTGTCCGTCCTTGAACTGCACGTGGTTCAAGTAATCTTGATACGTCTCTTCGTGTTTGGGGGGTGGCTGGTCACCCTTAATCCCTACTACATCCAGGTCCCATAGTTTATGGACTGGCTCACTGTCGGCTATGTCGACTTGCGACTCTGATAGATCTTCGTGCAGACCAATCCGCATCACCAGTACAGCCTCAGTCGCCATAGTACTGGGGCCCCCCTTTCCTGGGGTCGCAGGGAAGTGAGCCGGTATCCTGCTTCCTATGATGTACCCCGCTGGAGTCCTGTACAGGCCAATACCCTCCTTGATAACCCTTTTCGTAGACACGAACTCGTCTATGTAATCTCCGCCTACCAAGATTCCTACATTACTGACGTTCTCTGTAGAGCAATGTCTGGCTCCACCAGCTTCACACCCAACTCCCTCAGACGTTTGACTGCTGCAGCCAGTTCCTTAGTGGTAATGATATTGGGCAGCCTCTTCACTGTCAAGGCTGAAATTTCCCGTTGATGCCCAGCTAATCTGACCGTCACATTGACAACCGGATAAGACCTGCATGGGACCTGCCCACCAAACCCTTCCACCTTCATGTCAACCTTACCACCTGTCTTCAACTTCAACTTAGTTGCTAGACTCTCTGTTATAAAGGATCTTTGTTCCCCAGTGTCGAAGAACAAACGGGTTGTTTCAGACTTCTTCCCATTCGTAACCACCACCATTACGGTGGGCAAAGCCACCGAACCTTGAAACTGCTCACCAGAATAAATCCCCGGTGCCACACTCACCACACTCACCACTACTTCAGGCTTGTCCTTGCTCTCTGCCCTTTCCTGCAGTTTGCTCTCCTCAGCTTGTGTTGATCTGATGTTATTAGGACACAGTGCACTGTGGTGCTTACCTATCCGGCAGCCCCGACACTCATTGAGTTGGGTGTTACAGTCCCTGGCAAAATGTTCTCCACAACACTTGAAACAGAGTCTCAACTCCCTTAGTCGTTGAACCTTTCGATTATAGGTGGTGAAGCTCGAGCACCCTGAACTAGCGTGTTCTCCTTCACAAAACATGCACTGTCTCATACTGGCCGTTTTAGTGGCTTCTCCCTTGGCCCTGTTGGTGGAGGATTTGTCCTGGGCATAATAAATGCCGACTCTAGTAGGAGGTGGTTTAGCTTTATCTCTCGAATGTCTGGGGAAGTCGATCGACTTCACCTTGGTGGGCAATTTCTCCCCCTGATCTATGCTCAGGTGAGATACGAGATCCCCCAACCCTTCAACAATTTGTTGTATCGTGAACCGGTTTGTCCGATATTTCAAATGCAACTCGTGTACTGTAGTGCTAGCCAGTTTCCTCTGAACCACCTGACTAAGGACCCATTCTGAATCACCCTCATCATGTAAATCTCTGAAACTATTTTCAAGCTAATAATTTCAATGCGGAACTTCTCTAGGCTTTGACGGTCATGTTGGCAAGCCTCTAGATCTAACAACTGATAAAGTATGGCCACCTTTATCTCTTCAGTGTTGCCAAACATGTCATTTAACTGGTCTTTGGCATGTTGGTAATTAGTGTCAGTAATCTGGTAGTGCCGGACCAAGTCCAGGGCTTTACCTTTGAGCTGTGATCGCAAATACTGCAATTTAACGCCATCTGAAAAATCGTTTCTGTCATCTATCTGGGCTTTAAACTGATCCCAGAAAGCAATGTACTCCATTAGGGTTTCGTCAAATGTTGGTAAATTCAACTGGGGCAGTCTGGGCAACATATTAACAGGCATGTGGCTGCTCGAGGTACCTGCGGTGTTCGTCACCCCACTTGGCTTACTAGTCTTTAATGTGCTTAACTGATCTTTGTACGTATTCATCTCCTGGTGACAATCTACATCATCCTTAGTGAATTCGTCCTGAGTTTGCCGAAGACTATCCTGGGATTCACCATCCTCAATAGTCTGTAGCTCATATGCTGAGAATGCTCGTTCGTAGGCTTCCCATTTTTCCCTCAAACACTTCAAGCAGTCTTGCAAATTATCGCAGTCTACTTTACTGCGTTGGCTAGTAGCCTTGCACCTGTTGCACATTCTGCTCAGATGCCCTTTGTATGCAGCCACTGATCGTTTTAATTTTGCTAACACTGAACCAGACTGTTGGATTCTCATCTGCCATTGTCGAGATTTAATTAGGAGTGCGACACTAATTGTACTTTACTGAGCTCACCCCACAGCATGACACGGTGTTGGGCAAGAATGAACGAGTCTCAAGGCTCCTCAACAAGCTTAACGACTCCCTTTATTATATTGACTCTACTCTGAATCAAAATGTACACTGTAAGCTCTCAAATCCCAATCGAAATGTGTATCAATGTGAAAGCTTAACCTAGCAATTTCCTATACAATGTCAACAAATAATTACAGGACTTAAGCTAGTCTCTGGTACAAATCACAAATCCCACATTAAAATGAGTCAAAGACAATGAAAATCACACAATAAAAATGCAGTATACAAATTAAAAATCACTTGGTTAGCACAAATAAATTCAACAATTCAACTTGTGAAACAGTAAATAAATAATGTGTGTAAACAGCTTGGCCTAACTGTGCCCAGCTTACTCTGTCTAGCGTGGATGTTTGGATAAGGTAAATATAACCTAACTAGTGTGCTATAGCCTAAACATGGCTTTAGAACTCCCTGTAAATAATAACTAGGTTAAATCTGTCCAAGCTACTATAACTGTTGTAAATATTGCACAAGCCTAGCCTAACTGTGACTACCTTGCAAATCCACTGTAAATAATTAACACAAGTCTCCTACTCTGGTTTACTTGTAATCAATGTAAATAATTAAATTCACAAGCTTCTCTAGCCTACCTGGCCTGCCTGTAAATTACTGCAAATAATAACTTAACCTAATGCTGTTTAACTCTGGTTCCTAACTGTGGCCTAGCTATGTTAATTTTAACCTAGCTATTCCACATCACGGTTCAAAGGACCACTTGTGAAAATGTGTCTGGACTGCCTCCATGTGAGTTGTCTACTCTGGCAAGCTCTGTTGACACCGAGCCCTGAGGTCGGTACCTCAGCCTCACAAGTGGTTTATACTACATATTTTCATAAATGACTGATGTTGCAAGAAATCTCGCCTGCATGCACGTATAAAGGACTAACTTACTTGGTGTTGGAGAATGTGTCCCAATCTTCAACCTCCCTAAGCTTTAGCCTCTCTGGACTTCCCCTCAGAACCACTTGCAACAGGGAGCCTTAATTTCTGCAATATTCAGTCGATATTAGTGACCTGCCTGCACCTCAGAAATTCCTGTTTCTAAGGGGGTGTGTATCTCCTAGTATAACTATGCAGAAATGGACACTAGCTTCTAAGCCTGATGGAGTGAAGCTGGTACGTACTGGTCATGAACTGCCACCTGCACAAAGGCCCACAGCTCAACTCACTCGCAATTTTCCCCAGAAACTGTCCAGAATCCCGCAGAAAAAAGGGAGGTCTCGTCTTACTATATGGGCCTGAAGGAGGTCATCTACAATTTGTCGAGGTGCCTCCACCAGATTTCCCCAGGTCTAGTATGTGAACACACGTGGGGGTGCCGCCTGCTGATCACGGCACTTGTTGCTCTGATGGTGTCTGGTCTTAGAAGAAAGGCCACTGCGGTCTCAAACCCACACCCCAATATTCAAACTTGGGCTGCCAGTTCTCCCTGGCTGGAGTTTACCTGGAGTTTACCTGGAGAGAGTTCCAGGGGTCAACGCCTCCGCGGCCCGGTCTGTGACCAGGCCTCCTGGTGGATCAGAGCCTGATCAACCAGGCTGTTACTGCTGGCTGCACGCAAACCAACGTACGAGCCACAGCCCGGCTGGTCAGGAACTGACTTTAGGTGCTTGTCCAGTGCCAGCTTGAAGACTGCCAGGGGTCTGTTGGTAATCCCCCTTATGTATGCTGGGAGGCAGTTGAACAGTCTCGGGCCCCTGACACTTATTGTATGGTCTCTTAACGTGCTAGTGACACCCCTGCTTTTCATTGGGGGGATGTTGCATCGTCTGCCAAGTCTTTTGCTTTTGTAGTGAGTGATTTTCGTGTGCAAGTTCGGTACTAGTCCCTCTAGGATTTTCCAGGTGTATATAATCATGTATCTCTCCCACCTGCGTTCCAGGGAATACATGTTTAGGAACCTCAAGCGCTCCCAGTAATTGAGGTGTTTTATCTCCCTTATGCGCGCCGTGAAGGTTCCCTGTACATTTTCTAGGTCAGCAATTTCACCTGCCTTGAAAGGTGCTGTTAGTGTGCAGCAATATTCCAGCCTAGATAGAACAAGTGACCTGAAGAGTGTCATCATGGGCTTGGCCTCCCTAGTTTTGAAGGTTCTCATTATCCATCCTGTCATTTTTCTAGCAGATGCGATTGATACAGTGTTATGGTCCTTGAAGGTGAGATCCTCTGACATGATCACTCCCAGGTCTTTGACGTTGGTGTTTCGCTCTATTTTGTGGCCAGAATTTGTTTTGTACTCTGATGAAGATTTAATTTCCTCGTGTTTACCATACCTGGAGTTTACCTGGAGAGAGTTCCGGGGGTCAACGCCCCCGCGGCCCGGTCTGTGACCAGGCCTCCTGGTGGATCAGAGCCTGATCAACCAGGCTGTTGCTGCTGGCTGCACGCAAACCAACGTACGAGCCACTGCCCGGCTGATCAGGAACTGACTTTAGGTGCTTGTCCAGTGCCAGCTTGAAGACTGCCAGGGGTCTGTTGGTAATCTCCCTTATGTGTGCTGGGAGGCAGTTGAACAGTCTCGGGCCCCTGACACTTATTGTATGGTCTCTTAACGTGCTAGTGACACCCCTGCTTTTCATTGGGGGGATAGTGCATCGTCTGCAAAGTCTTTTGCATTCGTAGTGAGTGATTTTCGTGTGCAAGTTCGGTACTAGTCCCTCTAGGATTTTCCAGGTGTATATAATCATGTATCTCTCCCTCCTGCGTTCCAGGGAATACAGGTTTAGGAACCTCAAGCGCTCCCAGTAATTGAGGTGTTTTATCTCCGTTATGCGCGCCGTGAAAGTTCTCTGTACATTCTCTAGGTCGGCAATTTCACCTGCCTTGAAAGGTGCTGTTACTGTGCAGCAATATTCCAGCCTAGATAGAACAAGTGACCTGAAGAGTGTCATCATGGCTTGGCCTCCCTAGTTTTGAAGGTTCTCATTATCCATCCTGTCATTTTTTCTAGCAGATGCGATTGATACAATGTTATGGTCCTTGAAGGTGAGATCCTCCGACATGATCACTCCCAGTCTTTGACGTTGGTGTTTCGCTCTATTTGTGGCCAGAATTTGTTTTGTACTCTGATGAAGATTTAATTTCCTCATGTTTACCATATCTGAGTAATTGAAATTTCTCATCGTTGAACTTCACATTGTTTTCTGCAGCCCACTGAAAGATTTGGTTGATGTCCGCCTGGAGCCTTGCAGTGTCTGCAATGGAAGACACTGTCATGCAGATTCGGGTGTCATCTGCAAAGGAAGACACGGTGCTGTGGCTGACATCCTTGTCTATGTCGGATATGAGGATGAGGAACAAGATGGGAGCGAGTACTGTGCCTTGTGGAACAGAGCTTTTCACCGTAGCTGCCTCGGACTTTACTCTGTTGACGACTACTCTCTGTGTTTGTTAGTGAGGAAATTATAGATCCAATCGACCGACTTTTCCTGTTATTCCTTTACCACGCATTTTGTGCGCTATTACACCATGGTCACACTTGTCGAAGGCTTTTGCAAAGTCTATATATATATTACATCTGCATTCTTTTTGTCTTCTAGTGTATCTAGGACCTTGTCGTAGTGATCCAATAGTTGAGACAGACAGGAGCGACCTGTTCTAAACCCATGTTGCCCTTGGTTGTGTAACTGATGGGTTTCTAGATGGGTGGTGATCTTGCTTCTTAGGACCCTTTCAAAGATTTTTATGATATGGGATGTTAGTGCTATCGGTCTGTAGTTCTTTGCTGTTGTTTACTGCCCCCTTTGTGGAGTGGGACTATGTCTGTTGTTTTTAGTACCTGTGGGACGACCCCCGTGTCCATGCTCCCTCTCCATAGGATGGAAAAGGCTCGTGATAGGGGCTTCTTGCAGTTCTTGATGAACACGGAGTTCCATGAGTCTGGCCCTGGGGCAGAGTGCATGGGCATGTCATTTATCACCTGTTCGAAGTCATTTGGCGTCAGGATAACATTGGATAGGCTTGTGTTAACCAAATTTTGTGGCTCTCTCATAAAAAATTAATTTTGATCTTCGACTCTCAGTCTGGTTAGCGGCTTGCTAAAAACTGAGTCATATTGGGACTTGAGTAGCTCACTCATTTCCTTGCTGTCATCTGTGCAGGACCCATCTTGTTTAAGTAGGGGCCCAATACTGGACGTTGTTCTCGACTTTGATTTGGCATATGAGAAGAAATACTTTGGGTTTCTTTCGATTTCATTTATGGCTTTTAGTTCTTCCCGCGATTCCTGACTCCTATAAGATTCCTTTAGCTTAAGTTCGATGCTTGCTATTTCTCTGACCAGTGTCTCCCTACGCATTTCAGATATATTGACCTCTTTTAGCCGCTCTGTTATTCTTTTCCGTCGCCTGTAAAGGGAGCGCCTGTCTCTTTCTATTTTACATCTACTCCTCCTTTTTCTTAAAGGAATAAGCCTTGTGCATACATCGAGTGCCACTGAGTTAATCTGTTCTAGGCATAAGTTGGGGTCTGTGTTGCTTAGTATATCTTCCCAGCTTATATCGGTTAGGACTTGGTTTACTTGGTCCCACTTTATGTTTTTGTTATTGAAGTTGAATTTGGTGAATGCTCCCTCGTGACTAATCTCATTATGTCGGTCTGGGGCTCCACGCATACATTTCTGAACCTCAATTATGTTGTGATCTGAGTATATTGTTTTTGATATGGTGACATTTCTTATCAGATCATCATTGTAGTGTATTCTCCAGTCTAGTAGGCTCTATTATTTGCTGGTTTAAATTGAATTTTGTGCAGAGATTTAAAAGTTCGTGTGAGTGTGAGTTTTCATCAGAGCTGCCTCCTGGTGTTATTACTGCAACAATATTATTTTCTATATTTCTCCATTTTAGGTGCCTTAAGTTGAAATTCCCCAGGAGCAAGATGTTGGGTGCACGAGCTGGAAGATTTTCCAGACAGTGGTCAATTTTTAACAGCTGTTCCTGGAATTGTGGGATGTTGCATCCGGAGGCTTTGTAGACTACCACAATGACTAGGTTTTGGTTCTCGACCTTTATTGCTAAAACTTCCACTACATCATTTGAGGCATTAAGCAGTTCTGTGCAAACAAGTGACTCTGCAATGTACAGGCCAACCCCCCCCTTTTGCCTGTTCACTCTGTCACATCTGTATAGGTTGTAACCTGGGATCCATATTTCGTTGTCCAAGTGATCCTTTATGTGGGTCTCAGTGAAAGCCGCGAACAATTGCCTTTGCCTCTGTAAGCAGTCACGGATGAAACGTATTTTGTTGTTTGGTTGCTGGCTTTAGACCCTGTATATTTGCAAAAAGAATGTCATCGGACTGGTGGTATTGTTGGTACTGGGGGGGGGGGGATTTTTTCCGGCATTAGTATCTGTATCTGTTGGTTTGGAGTGGAGGCCATCGACTGTGGTTCCACTCCAGGAATGACTGGATTTGGTGTACGATTTCTGCCATTTCCTGCCAGTTTTTTTTCCTTCCTGGCACTAAAAAACCTCTCCCTCTTGAGTGGCTGTGGCTACCCAGGTTTTCCCATGGCCTGGATGTTTTGTATCTTTTTGTCCCCTTTAGATGGTGTGCCTGGCAATTTAAGTTATAGCACAGTATTTCTTGTACTGATGAGGTACACATCTCAGGGTGAAAAAGCTTACAGGAAGGGAGTTTGCATTTTCCTGTTGTCATATGGGCACGGCATTTTCTAGTGTGGTCATAGTTGCACGTCCCGTCTGTTTTTCCAGATTTCCCATGCCTGCAGATACCAAGTGCATAGTATGTGCACAGGCTTGGTTTCCATTTGCCTTGGGTTTCTGTGACTGTATTTCCTGTTGGTGAATGTTTCCCTGTGTTATTCCTATCCTCCCTAGCACCAACAATGGAGCTCCCACCAGTTGTTTTTGGTAATATATCCTCACTATTGCTAGTGGAGTCCTCTTGTTTGCTATTTCCTGTGGTAATTCTAGTTTGCAATATTGGTTTTATCTTATCTTTGACTACACTTGTTTCCCCACTACGGCTTCTGTCCCCTATGAGGTCATTTATATGTATTCCTTCCTGCGTAAAATTCCCGACTACCTGGACAAAATCTCCAGCTTCACCATTACTGTCTCCCAGGACAGCACCTCCCGCTTCACCATTACTGTCTCCCAGGACAGCACCTCCAGCTTCACCATTACTGTCTCCCAGGACAGCACCTCCAGCTTCACCATTACTGTCTCCCAGGACAGCACCTCCAGCTTCACCATTACTGTCTCCCAGGACAGCACTATCAGCCCCACATTTACTGACTACCAGGACATCACCTCCAGCCTTACAGTTTCTGACTACATGGCCAGTATCAAGGGCAGTACCATCTAGCCCAGACTTTTTATGTTCACATCTGTTGTAGAAAGCTTCCAGGTTTTCTATGAAAGCAGCTTTGATGTTATCCTCTTTTAATACCCTTGTGATTTTAGTCCACAGATTTATCTCATTTGGGCATACCCAAAACACTTCCCTGTTTTAATACTGCTTGTAGCTAGTTCTTTGTTATCTGCACAAGGGGAGTGACACCAATTTCCACAAAAATGACAATTTATCCATGTGGAAGCCCGTTTGTTTGATTGACTGCAGACTACACAGAGCTTCATAATGATTTGAATGGTTGATTTACTGTAATTCTACTAGCAACCTCTTGAATACTCTATTAATAACCTCCTTAAATGAAGCTCTAGCTATTTGTATTTCTATTTCTAACTGTACTTGTATATTGGACAGCTTACCGTGTACATTCCTGATTTATATTTATTGTTTGTGTTTGATAAGGGTGCCTACAACCCCATCCGTTTACAGTCTGCTTTATTGTCCAACGAATCCGTTTGAAACCAGTCAAGGGTTCGGACCAGTCAAGGGTTCGGACCAGTCTGATCTGATCAGTGGGTAACTTATTTAAAACATACTGGTCGGTGATTTGGGCTGACACATGAAGGATCTACTTGAAATTATCTACCCGAGTAATATGTGATTTGATTGATACAAAAGTATAACTTGTGTGTTGAAGAACCGGTGATTGCTGGCAGCTCCTACAATGATGAACGGTCGAGCCTCAACCCTTGTTTATCAATCGCTGTATCTAGCTTTTCTAGTTTTTTTTTCGTCTCCACCACAATAAATGCTATATTATCACTATAGTTGACTGGTGGAAATTTTGGAGGAAGGACGCTTTTTCTGTAGTAATAATTGCTTCTCGTTGTGTATATTGCGACCGCTGGTAACTACAGGTTATATGAAATTCACAGTATACGTCTGGTATTTCAAGAAAAAAGAAACTAATGAAAGTCACTCCACTCCACTACATTATTGACATTTTACTACCTACGTTAAGGTCTTAGGTCTACAATATTATTATCTATAGTTGCCTCAATAATCCTGATATTAGTGTACTGACAGTATAAACTGCCTACTTCTTCCCTGAAGGGTAAATCTATCAATTAAGAAGTACCTTCCAACCACCTTCGCCAACCCGGGTGTGTGTGTGTGTGTGTTTTGGGTGGGTGTAAGAGCCATCTGACCCTGCCATTCATCCATGACATGTTGGGATCTTTGTACGATCGTATCTGTCCTGTGGAACTTTAGGACCGAATAAATTTCCACACTTGTGTTCCAGATGGTGATACTATCCTAGTTGACAGTAATTGGTGCAATGTAAAAAGTTGTTTCTCGAGTAACTTTCACATGTTGTTAAAGTTTCTAAGTACAGTCTCTTTATAGCTGATACCTTGTGTCACTGTGTGTGACTCAGAATGAATGGCAGTATTGTCGACCATGTTCCTTTCTTTTTCCCTGTGCTTGCAGTGAGAGATAGTAGATCCATTCTCCCTTGCTCATATTGCTTGTTATAGCTTTATTTTTTTTCAACCGGGGAGAGTCATCCACTCCACCGAGTTTGTTCATTCCTCCAGTAAGAAAGAGCCGATCCCTTGTGGTCTGGTGTGATTCGATTCCTGCTCCAGGTAGATCTTGTTCTGACTGTGAAGCCACCAGCACCCATTAGTGACTTTGTAATGAGCCAAGAATTACTGTATCGAATAGCCGAGTTGGGTACTCCAAGCAGAAGAGTATACCAGTTAGTAATTCCACAGTCACTAGCGAATGTAGCTGTATCTTTAGTAGATACTTATTCAGATCTCCCTCAGTCAAGGCATGTGTTAGCCATTGCAAAGGAATTCGATCCTCCCAAAGACGATGACCATTCTGCATATGTAAATCTTACCCTCGCAGAGTTGGGTTTAAATGTACATAGCCTGTATAATTAGATGTTCAAGTTGAATGAAGTTGTCAACTGTGTGTTTTGTTATTAGCTAATCAGTTTTCAGATCTTTTATTTTGTGTTCATATTCCCTCCGAATTCTGAGAATTTAGCAGTAATGATCTGTGCATGCCAGATCTGCCTTTGCTGTTAATTAGTTTCACCTTGTAAATATTATTCAAACTGCAGAATCTGTAGAGTGCATGAATACAGATCGATCGATCAATTCCATCTTTTATTATACTATGATTTGTTCTTATAATTCGTAATGTATTATGATACCACCCATTACAATCCCATCCATTAGTTCTAAGTTACATATGTCTTTGCTATCGTATAGAATCAGCCCAGAGCCACCTGCCTGTTCAGCCTATAGCATAGTATTATATGTCGGGACGACATACATAACATGACCGAGCTGTCAGCATAGTTGCTGATCCCCTGTATATGTACAGTGGACCCTCGACCAACGATGGCATCGATTAACGATAAATCCGACAAGCGATACATTTTAATGCAAAATTTTTGTCTCGACTAGCGCTAAAAAACTCACCAACACTATTCGTTCCGTCTGAGACGCGTCCACTTCTGGCCAGTGTTTACAAGCCAGCCAGCCACTGTGGTCGCTTCCAAGCATACAATCGGAACATTTCATATTATCACAGCCTTTTTAGTGATTGCACCTGCAAAATAAGTCACCATGGGCCCCAAGAAAGCTGCTAGTACCAACCCTACAACAAAAAGGGTGAGAATTACTATGGATATGAAGAAAGAGATCATTGCTAAGTATGAAAGTGGAGTGTGTGTCTCTGAGCTGGCCAGGCTGTACACAAAACCCCAATCAACCATCGCTACTATTGTGGCTAAAAAAACGGAAATCAAGGAAGCTGTTCTTGCCAAAGGTGCAACTATGTTTTTGAAACTGAGATCGCAAGTGATAGAAGATGTTGAGAGACTGTTATTGGTGTGGATAAACGAAAAACAGATAGCAGGAGATAGCATCTCTCAAGCAATCATATGTGAAAAGGCTAGGAAGTTGCATGAGGATTTAATTAGAAAAATGCCAGCAACTAGTGGTGATGTGAGTGAATTTAAGGCCAGCAAAGGTTGGTTTGAGAGATTTAAGAATCGTAGTGGCATAAATAGTGTGATAAGGCATGGTGAGGCTGCCAGTTTGGATAAAAAAGCAGCTGAAAAATATGTGCAGGAATTCAAGGAGTACATAGACAGTGAAGAATTCAAACCTGAACAAGTGTTTAATTGTGACACTGACAATGTTGTGAAACACTTTAGGAATGTCATAAAGGAACGGGAGGTACAGGCCTCTATGGACAGATATGTTGTGCGACAGAGGTCCAGTGACTCTCAAGCTGGTCCTAGTGGCATTAAAAGAAGAAGGGAAGTAACTCCAAAAAAGGACTTGCCACCTCAAGTCCTAATGGAAGGGGATTCCCCTTCTAAACACTAACGCCATCAACACTCTCCCCTCCTCCCATCCCATCAATCATCACCAGATCTTCAGTAAAGGCAAGTGTCATGTAACTGTGCATGTCTTCTTCAGTTTGTGTGTATTAAAATTAATATTTCATGTGTTAAATTTTCTTTTCAATACTTTTGGGTGTCTTGCATGGATTAATTTGATTTCCATTATTTCTTATGGGGAAAATTAACTTGACTAACGATAATTTTGACTAACGATGAGCTCTCAGGAACGGATTAATAGCGTTAGTCGAGGGTCCACTGTATATGTTATCTATCATAGTACCATCCATATGTTTTACATAGTTGACCCCTTGCTAGGCTCAGTTACTAGCTTGTGTGATGTCACGTGATGCCGCATGTGAGCGCTGTGCTCTTGGCCTCCTCCTCACTCCGCTCTTAGGTCTTCGAACAGGCAACACAGGCAGTCTGGGCTCCCCTCTCACACTCTGCTAATATAAGTGTTACCATCCAACAAGGGTGTTTAACTCCAACCATCACATCTCCACGAACCCTCCCAACACTTTAAGCAGAGGTATGATAAAGCTCATGGAGCAGTAAGAGTGACTGTGGCATGCAAAGAGTATGTAACCTTTATTCGGCGCATGTACACACCCTCATTGAAAGGTTATCTCCCCAACCAGTGAACCAGGTACTAGGGTTGATGATGGGGCCCCGTCGTTCAATCAGTACCCAGGTTCCAGCCAATGAGAAGATGGTTTTGGCAATCACTGAGGTGTTGTGGGTACCACTCACCTGTCTGCCCTTGTCATTCCCATACTAGACCTGATTGAAGCACGGTCTGCTCTCTAATGGCTTCTATTCTGTCTTGCTTACTGTGGAGTGCACTGGTACCTATTGTTGTACATAGTGTATATAGTGTACATACTTCTGTTCTAAATTGGTGAAGGATAATACAAGTCAAAAGTTTTTCTACTGTGTTTATTTTGCTCCCTTTACACCCAGGATAACAGGCCTTTGGGACTCCTGGGTTGTAATAGTGGCAGAGGGTAAATGAGCTATGGTGGAGAAGAAATCAATGAGTGTTTGCTGTTTCAGTTGGTGGGAGTTGGGGTTCATCTGGTTTTGTTAGTTAAATTTGGTTTCCTTGGTGTTTAACACGCCTAGCCTACCATGGGTTATCCTTGGTTATCCTTGAGCAACGTGTTTGTTCTCACAGCTTGTATCTGAGATTTGTCAAAGTGCTGCGAAATGTGAAGTTCAGATTAAGTTCCTATAGAACCGTGAATTACTTATTAACGTAGCCGAGTGGTCAGGCACTAGTAATATGCATCCTTCTGGGCTCCAGCCAAAATATCGTGCACGCGGATGTGCTGAGACTACTACCTTGCGATGGCGACTTTTCAAGTACTCTTTCCCTTTTCCCAGGGGACGTTTTGAGAAAAACTTTACTTGCAACGATTAGCCATCTCTTGCTGATGCCACAACCGTTGCAGAAAGACGTTTCTTGGCTAGTGGCTCACTTGGTGTTGTTGTTGTCCCTTGTGTTTCAGAGGGTGACCCCATCCTGTTACAGTAATCAGTGCATTGTAAGAATTTTTTTCTCGAAAATTTTCAGGTTGCTAACGTTTGAAGTGTAGTTTCTTTATAGCTAAACCCTCGTTCACTGTTGTGACTAGATTGAATATCAGCATTGTTCCCGTGTTCATTTTTTTTCTCCTGTCTTGCAGTTTGAGAAGTAATTCGTTCTCCCTTGCTCAATTGCGTGTTAAGCGTTAAATTTTTTCAACTGGGAGAGTCACCCACTCCACCGAGTTTGTGCATTCCCCCAGTAAGAAAGAACCGACCCCCTTGGTTCTGGTGATTCGATTCCTGCCCCCGGAAGATCTTATTCTTACTGTAAAGCACCAGCACCCTTTTAGTGATTTGTAATGACCAAAGAATTACTTATCGAAGGGCCAAGTTGGGTAATCCAAGTAGAAGGTGTACCAGTTAGAAATTCCACAGTCACTAGTGAACGTACTTACAGCTGGTTCAGATGCACCGGGTGTTGCACACCCTGGTATGGATCTTTTCTGTGAAACAGCCAGAATGAAAAACTTTTTCCCTATGGCAATGACTTTTCAGATATTTTAAAGAAATGAGTTTTTGTATGAACATAAAAAAAAAGTAAATGGTCCAACCCTACCAAGTGTACCCAACCCACTAGCGAACCGGGGGAAAAGAGTTTGCCCTTACTTGTTAACCTTTTTAAAATGTTCCCCCCAAAGGCAAAAAACATCGTGTGTTATGGGACCATTCACCGATATTGTGAGTTATTCCTATTGCTGAGACATACTAAAGCTTTTAAAAAAAGCATTATCTGCAAGCATACCCCCAAAGTCCTTAGTAAAGATAATGGGGGTGTTTTCTGTAAGAGATTCTTAAAAATTTTTGTGTACTTTGACAAATCTCAAATCCACCATTGTTCCTCCATCCTCCAGAAAGGGGTTTAGCTGAAAAAACCAAAAAAAAAGTATTGATGTCTTGAAGCCACTATAAACCCCCAATGTGAAATTTGGGATAAAGCATACCAATGTTCAATGTGCCATAAATTCTGCTTACAATGTTCCTGGGTGATATTCCCATTATCATTGTATAGGGGTGGGCAAGCGTTTACCCCTTGGTTTTTTATTTCCACCCGAAACCTAATTTAAAAACCCATGATTTATAGCAACTCGCCCGCATGGCTCAAAATTTTTTGAAAATCCGTGAAACCTTCACAAATCAACAGCAGAATTTACAAGTAACTAATAGCCGTACTAACCATCAAAAGTCAAAGTAGGGTTTAAGAGTAATGTGACAAAATTTTAACGAAACACCCACAACCCAAGCTCTATCAAAAGTTTGTCGGCCCCTTTCGATTGTAGAACAATCTCTGGTAATAAGTATAAGGTTAGAGAAATTTTGTACTGGTAAGTACAAAAAATTGCATTTTGATCATTGAAATTAGTATGCGATGTTGATGATGTTGCTACCCAGACAATGTACAGATCTGAAAATCCCTTGACCCCTTTCCCTCTACTCAGTCTCATCAGATAATCAACCCGAAGTCGTTCCCTTGCTACTCGACAAGTAAGAGAAACCCAAGTATCTTTTGAGATCCGTTCAAGTCCCCTCAGTCAAAGGGATTGTTAGCCATTTCAGAGGGAAATTTGATCCTCCCAGAGATGAAAACCATTCTGCATATTAAATCTTACCCTCGCAGAATTGGGTTTAAAAATCATAGTCTGTAAACTAGATTCCGAGATGAAGTAAATTGTCACTGTTTTTGTTTTAGCTGATTAGTTTTTCAGATTTTTTTTTTTTTGTATTCCCTTTTCCGTTTCTGAGAATTTGCGTAATTGACTGATGACACCAGATGCCTTTGCTGTTAATTCACCTGTAATATTTTTATTTTTAAAACTTTAGGGGAAACAGATCGATCGATCAATTCCATCCAAATTTTTTACAATATTTTTTTTATAGTTTTTAATGCATTACTAAAACTCATTTTTGTTTCATCCTTATGTACACCATTAGTTCTAAGTTATTATGAATTTGTTATTGTATAGAATCAGCCCCGAACAACCTGCCGTTTAGCCTATAGATAGTAGTGATTTGAGACGACATACGTAACATGACAGAGCTGTCCTAGTTGCTGATCCCCGTGTTGTATGCTTTTTTGTATCATCCATGTGTTTTTACGTTAGTTTAATATGTTTATTATCCCCCATACCCATCCTGTGGGCGTACAAAAGACCCCTTAGGCCTGTACTGTATGACGTCACGGTGCAGGTGAGGTGGGCGAGCACCTCGCTCTCAGTCGGCGTTTGACATAGGGTAGGGAAAAGGGAGAAGCTGGGGCCCCTTTCCCCTCAACAGTCTGACAATATATCTTTTCCATCCAAAAGTGTGTCTACCCTTTAACCCTCGAATCTCCTTTTAAGAACCCCCCGATATACCCTGGGGTTATTTTGGGGTTTTAAAACTACCTATTCTACCATGGGTTATCCTTTGTGTTTAACATACCCAGCCTACCTGAGTTATCCTTTGGGGTTTAACACTACCATTCACCCTGAGTTTTCCTTGGTGGGTTAACACCACCTAGTTTACATAAGTTTTCCTTGGGGTTAAACCCCCCCTGTTCTACCCTGGGGATTTCCCTTTGGGTTTAACACTACCTAGTTTTTCCATGGGTTTTCCTTGGTTTTTTTAAAACTACCTATCCTTTTCCCTGGTTTTTCCTTTTTTTTAACACTACCTAGTCCTACCATGATTATCCTTGGGGTTTTAACCCCTACCTAGTTTTACCATGAGTTTTCTTGGGGGGTTAACAATAACCCAGTTTTAAACCATGGGTTTTTTCCTTTGGGTTTTAAAACTCCCCAGTTCCCTTTCCATGGGGTTTTCCTTGGTGTTTTTAAAACTACCTTTCCCACCATGAGTTTTTCCTTTGGGGGTTTAACACTACCTAGGGTTTTACCCTGGGTTTTTCCCCTTGGGGTTTTTAAAACTACCCAATCCTACCATGGGGGTTTTCCTTTGGGTTTAAAACTACCTAGTCCTTTCCATTGTGGGTTTTAAAACTCCTAGTTCCCACCAGGGGGTTTCCCCTTTTTTTAAAATAAATGCTACCAGGGGTTTTTTGGTGTTTTTAAAACTACCTTTTGTTCTAACCAAAAAGTTAACCTTGGGGTTTAACACTACCTAGTTTACCATTTGGGTTATCCCTTTGGTTTTTTAACACCCACCTATTCTAACCCTGGGTTATCCTTGGTGTTTAAAACCCACCAATTCTACCATGGGTTTTTCCCTTTGGGGGTTAACCTACCCATCCCTTTCCATGGTTATCCTTGGTGGTTTAAAAACAAACCCCCAGTTCCACCCGGGGTTTTTCCTTTGGGGGTTTAACCCCTCCTAGTTCTACCATGGGTTATCCCTTTGGGGGTTAACACTACCTATTTCCCAACCCTGGGTTTTCCCCTTGGGGGGTTTTAAAAATAACCCAGTTCTAAACCCTGGGTTATCCCTTTGGGGTTTAACATAAACCCAGTTCTTTCATGGGGTTTTCCTTGGTGGTTAACACTACCCAGGCCTACCTGGGTTTTTCCCTTGGGGTTTAAAACACCTAGTTCTACCCTGAAATTATTTCCTGGTTTTTTTAAAAACTACCTGTTTACCAGGGGTTTCCTTGGGGTTTAAACTACCTATTCAAACCCGGGTTATCCTTTGGGGTTTAACACTACCCAAATCCTACCATGAGTTATCCTTGGTGTTTAAAACACCTATCCACCAATTTTTGGGTTTTTTCCCCCCTTTGGGGTTTAACATAAACCCAGTTCTACCATGAGTTATTCCTTGGTGTTTAAAAACTACCTAGTTTTTAAACCCTGGGTTAAACCTTGGGTTTTTTTATACCCAGTTCAAACCCTTTGGGGTTTTCCTGGTGTTTAAACCCACTTTGTTTTAAACCTGGGTTTTTCCTTGGTTGGTTTAAAACTACCAATCCCACCCTGGGGTTATCCCCTTGGGGGTTTAAAACTACCCATTCTACCTTGGGGTTTCCTTGGTGGTTAACACTACCTTTTTCCCCCCATGGGTTATCCTTTGGTGGGGTTTAAATTTTTGGGCCTAAACCCTGGGGTTTTCCCCTTTGGGGGTTAACACCTACCTTTTTTTTTTTGGGTTTTTTCCCTTGGTTTTTTAACACTACCCGTTCTAACCTGGGGGTTTTCCTTGGTGGTTAACACTAATAGTCCTACCTGGGTTATCCCGGTGGTTAAAAACTACCTAGTTCCTACCATTAGTTTTTCTGAGGGGTTAAAACTCCCTGTTTACTGCCCCCCAGAAAGGTGGAATTTTTCTGTCCTCAGCAAGGTAAATGACGGGCCTCAGCAAGGTGGAATGTTACGCCTCAGAAGGGGGAAAAGTTACTGTCCTCAGAAATGTAATGTTACGGGCCCTTTGCAAGGGGGAAAATTTTACTGTCCCGCAAGGTGAATTTTTACTGTCCTCACAAGGTGGAATGTACAGGCCTTAGAAAGGGGGGAATTTTACTGTCCTCAGCAAGGTGGAATTTACTGGCCTCACAATGTGAATTTACAGGCCTTTTAGAAGGGGGGAATGTTTATTTTCCTCACAAGGTGGATTTACTGTCCTCGCAAGGTGGAATGTTACTGGCCCAGCAATGTGGAATTTTACGGGCCTCAAGAAGGTAAAATTTCTGGCCTCAGCAAGGCAAAATATTACGGCCCCAGAAAATTTGGGAAGTTACTGGCTTTAGGAAGGGGGAAAGTTATTTCCTCAAAAGGAAAAATGCTACTGCCCTTTAACAAGGTGGATGTTACTGTCCTTTTAAAAAGGGGAAATGTACTGCCCCCGAAAAGTGAAATACTATTTCCCCCGGGAAGTGTAATTTCGGACCCAAGGGAAATTTTGCTGCCCCTCAGCAAGGGGAAAATTGTTTTCTGGCCTCAAAGGTAAATGTTACTGCCCTTCAAAATGGAGAATTTTTTGCCCCTCACAAGGGGAATGTTACTTGGGGCCCCACCCAAAGGGGGAAAGTTACGGCCCGCAAGGAGAAAATTTTTAAGTTCCAGCAAAATAAATGTTACTAGCCTCCAGGTAGAATATTTGTGGCCCCAGCAAATTTTTAAAAAGTTATGTCCCCCAGGAAAATGTTAATCCTCAGAAGGAGGTACAGAGTATGGGCCCAAAGGGGGAAAAGTTTTTGTCCTCATCAAGGGGAAAGTTACTGGCCTCACAAAGTGGAATGTTTCTGTCCCTTTGGCATTGTAGAATGTTACTGGCCTAAGCATGGTGGGAAAGTTAGGCCCCACATGGTGGAATGTTATGCCTCAGCAATGGAAGTTACTGGCCCAGCGGGAGAAATTTTTTCGCCCCGCAAAGGGAGAAAGTTACTTCCTCCCAAGAAGTTACTGGTCGTTGCATTGTGAAATGTTACTCGTCAGCAAAGGTTATTAAAGGTTATCCAGGAGGATAAACTACCTACCCTGGGGTTATGTTGGTTTTTTAAACCCCTACCCTGGGTTATCCTGGGGTCTAATATGCCCACCATGGTTACCTGGGGAAAAATACTTCCAACCATGGTTTTTCCGGGGTTTTTAACCCAAACCCACAATGGGTTACCCGGTGTCTAACACACCTACCAAGGTCATCCTTTGGATCTAAGACTACCTACAATGGTTTATAATGGTGTCTAACAAACCCCACCAGGTTTATCCGGTGTTAAAAGAACCTACCAGGGTTATCCTGGGGGTCTAATAGTACCCCACCGTGGGGTTTCCTGGGGGGTCAACAGTACCTCCACGGTTTCCTGGGTCTAAGTACCTACCACGGCTTTTCCTAGGTGTCTAAAGGACCTACCACGGGTTTTCTTTGTGTCATCTCTACCTTCCCTGGGTTATCCTGGGTGTCGACACACCTACCATGGGTACTTGAGTGTCTACACTAACTACCATGGGTAGCCTGGAATCTAACACAGTATCTGTGTTTCCCGGGTGTCTAACACCACTTTTCTTTTTTCCTGGGTGCTAACACTCCCTACCATGGGTTATCTTGAGAGGCTAACCACCTACCATGGGTTACGAGAGGGTAAAACTACCCACCATGGGGGATCCGAGGTTAACATACCTACCCCGGGGTTTTCCTGGGTGTCTAAAAACTACCTACCACGGGTTATCCTGGTGTCTAAAACTACCCACCAGGGTTATCCTGGGTACTAACACTACCCACCATGGGTTACCCAGGTGTCTAACATACTTACCACGGGGATCCTGGGTGTCTAACACTACCTACCCGGGTTATCTGGGTGTCTAACATACCTACCACGGGTTACGTGGGGTCTAACCCTACCTACCAGGGTTTTCCCGGGTGTCTAACAACCTACCACGGGTTTTTCCCCGGGGGTTAACACTACCCCCTGGTTACCCCGGGTTTTAACACTACCTACCACGGGGTTTTCCTGGGGGTCTAACCCCACCACCATGGGTTACCTGGTGTCTAACCTCCTACCATGGGTTATCCTGGTTGTCTAACACTACCTACCATGGGTTATCCTGGTTGTCTAACACTACCTACCATGGGTTATCCTGGTTGTCTAACACTACCTACCACGGGTTATCCTGGTTGTCTAACACTACCTACCATGGGTTATAGTGGTTGTGTAACACTACCTACCATGGGTTATCCTGGTTGTCTAACACTACCTACCATGGGTTTTATCCTGGTTGTCTAACACTACCTCCCACGGGTTATCGTGGGTGTCTAACATTACCTACCATGGGTTATCCTGGGTGACTAACACTACCTACCATGGGTTATCTTGAGAGGCTAACACTACCTACCATGGGTTATCTTGAGAGGCTAACACTACCTACCATGGGTTATCCTGGGTGACTAACACTACCTACCACGGGTTATCCTGGGTGTCTAACACTACCTACCATGGGTTATCCTGGGTGACTAACACTACCTACCACGGGTTATCCTGGGTGTCTAACACTACCTACCATGGGTTATCCTGGTGTCTAACACTACCTACCACGGGTTATCCTGGGTGTCTAACACTACCTACCATGGGTTATCCTGGGTGTCTAACACTACCTACCACGGGTTATCCTGGGTGTCTAACACTACCTACCACGGGTTATCCTGGGTGTCTAACACTACCTACCATGGGTTATCCTGGGTGTCTAACACTACCTACCACGGGTTATCCTGGGTGTCTAACACTACCTACCATGGGTTATCCTGGTGTCTAACACTACCTACCACGGGTTATCCTGTGTGTCTAACACTACCTACCACGGGTTATCCTGGGTGTCTAACACTACCTACCACGGGTTATCCTGGGTGTCTAACACTACCTACCACGGCTAGCAAGGTGAAATGTTGCTGTCCTCAGCAAGGTGGAATGTTTCTGGCCTCAACAAGGTAGAATGTTACTGTCTTCAGCAATGGAGAATGTTACTGCTCTCAGCAAGGTGGAATGTTACTGGCCTCACCAAGGTGGAATGTTACTGGCCTCAGCAAGGTAGAATTATACTGTTCTCAGCAACATAGAATGTTACTAGCCTCAGCAAGGTAGAATATTAGTGGCCTCAGCAATTTAGAATGTTACTGTCCTCAGCAGGGAAGAATGTTACTATCCTCAGCAAGGAGGTACAGAGTACTGGCCTCATAAGGGGAAATGTTACTGTCCTCATCAAGGTGGAATGTTACTGGCCTCAGCAATGTGGAATGTTACTGTCCTTGGCATTGTAGAATGTTACTGGCCTAAGCATGGTGGAATGTTACTGGCCTCAGCATGGTGGAATGTTACTGGCCTCAGCAATGTGGAATGTTACTGTCCTTGGCATTGTAGAATGTTACTGGCCTAAGCATGGTGGAATGTTACTGGCCTCATCAAGGTGGAATGTTACTGGCCTCAGCAATGTGGAATGTTACTGTCCTTGGGCATTGTAGAATGTTCTGGCCTAAGCATGGTGGAATGTTACTGGCCTCAGCATGGTGGAATGTTACTGGCCTCAGCATGGTGGAATGTTACTGGCCTCAGCAAGGTGGAATGTTACTGGCCTCAGCAGGGTAGAATGTTATTCGCCTGAGCAAGGTAGAATGTTACTCTCCTCAGCAAGAATGTTACTGGTCGTTGCATTGTGAAATGTTACTCGCGTCAGCAAAGGTTATCTAAAGGTTATCCAGGATGGATAACACTACCTACCATGGGTTATGTTGGTTGTTTAGAACCACCTACCATGGGTTATCCTGGGTGTCTAATACTGCCTACCATGGGTTATCCTGGGTATCAAATACTTCCAACCATGGGTTATCCTGAGTGTCTAACTCAACCTACAATGGGTTACCCAGTGTGTCTAACACTACCTACCATAGGTCATCCTTGGTATCTAAGACTACCTACAATGGTTTATAATGGGTGTCTAACAGTACCTACCATGGTTTATCCTGGGTGTCTAACAGAACCTACCATGGGTTATCCTGGGTGTCTAATAGTACCTACCGTGGGTTATCCTGGGTGTCTAACAGTACCTACCACGGCTTATCCTAGGTGTCTAACAGTACCTACCACGGCTTATCCTAGGTGTCTAACGGTACCTACCACGGGTTAACTTCAGTGTCGATCTCTACCTTCCCTGGGTTATCCTGGGTGTCTGACACTACCTACCATGGGTTATCTTGAGTGTCTAACACTACCTACCATGGGTTAGCCTGGATATCTAACACTAGCTATCATGTGTTATCCTGGGTGTCTAACACCACTTTTCATTGGTTATCCTGGGTGTCTAACACTCCCTACCATGGGTTATCTTGAGAGGCTAACACTACCTACCATGGGTTATCTTGAGAGGCTAACACTACCTACCATGGGTTATCCTGAGGTGTCTAACACTACCTACCACGGGTTATCCTGGGTGTCTAACACTACCTACCACGGGTTATCCTGGGTGTCTAACACTACCTACCACGGGTTATCCTGGGTGACTAACACTACCTACCATGGGTTATCCTGAGGTGTCTAACACTACTTACCACGGGTTATCCTGGGTGTCTAACACTACCTACCACGGGTTATCCTGGGTGTCTAACACTACCTACCACGGGTTATCGTGGGTGTCTAACACTACCTACCATGGGTTATCCTGGGTGTCTAACACTACCTACCACGGGTTATCCTGGGTGTCTAACACTACCTACCATGGGTTATCCTGGGTGTCTAACACTACCTACCACGGGTTATCCTGGGTGTCTAACACTACCTACCATGGGTTATCCTGGGTGTCTAACACTACCTACCATGGGTTATCCTGGGTGTCTAACACTACCTACCACGGGTTATCCTGAGCGTCTAACACTACCTACCATGGGTTATCCTGGGTGTCTAACACTACCTACCACGGGTTATCCTGGGTGTCTAACACTACCTATCATGGGTTATCCTGGGAGTCTAACACTACCTATCATGGGTTATCCTGGGTGTCTAACACTACCTACCATGGGTTATCCTGGGGTGTCTAACACTACCTACCATGGGTTATCCTGGTTGTCTAACACTACCTACCATGGGTTATCCTGGGTGTCTAACACTACCTACCACGGGTTATCGTGGGTGTCTAACATTACCTACCATGGGTTATCCTGGGTGACTAACACTACCTACCATGGGTTATCCTGGGTGACTAACACTACCTACCACGGGTTATCCTGGGTGTCTAACACTACCTACCACGGGTTATCCTGGGTGACTAACACTACCTACCACGGGTTATCCTGGGTGTCTAACACTACCTATCATGGGTTATCCTGGGTGTCTAACACTACCTATCATGGGTTATCCTGGGTGTCTAACACTACTTACAATGGGTTATCCTGGGGTGTCTAACACTACCTACCATGGGTTATCCTGGTTGTCTAACACAAACTACCATTTGTTATCCTTGGTGTCCAACACTACCTATCATCGGTTATCCTGGGGTGACTAACACTACCTACCACGGGTTATCCTGGGTGACTAACACTACCTACCACGGGTTATCCTGGGTGTCTAACATTACCTACCATGGGTTATCCTGGTTGTCTAACACTACCTACCATGGGTTATCCTGGTTGTCTAACACTACCTACCATGGGTTATCCTGGTTGTCTAACACTACCTACCATGGGTTATCCTGGTTGTCTAACACTACCTACCACGGGTTATCCTGGTTGTCTAACACTACCTACCATGGGTTATAGTGGTTGTGTAACACTACCTACCATGGGTTATCCTGGTTGTCTAACACTACCTACCATGGGTTATCCTGGTTGTCTAACACTACCTCCCACGGGTTATCGTGGGTGTCTAACATTACCTACCATGGGTTATCCTGGGTGACTAACACTACCTACCATGGGTTATCTTGAGAGGCTAACACTACCTACCATGGGTTATCTTGAGAGGCTAACACTACCTACCATGGGTTATCCTGGGTGACTAACACTACCTACCACGGGTTATCCTGGGTGTCTAACACTACCTACATGGGTTATCCTGGGTGACTAACACTACCTACCACGGGTTATCCTGGGTGTCTAACACTACCTACCATGGGTTATCCTGGGTGTCTAACACTACCTACCACGGGTTATCCTGGGTGTCTAACACTACCTACCATGGGTTATCCTGGGTGTCTAACACTACCTACCACGGGTTTATCCTGGGTGTCTAACACTACCTACCACGGGTTATCCTGGGTGTCTAACATACCTACCATGGGTTATCCTGGGTGTCTAACACTACCTACCACGGGTTATCCTGGGTGTCTAACACTACCTACCATGGTTATCCTGGGTGTCTAACACTACCTACCACGGTTATCCTGTGTGTCTAACACTACCTACCACGGGTTATCCTGGGTGTCTAACACTACCTACCACGGGTTATCCTGGGTGTCTAACACTACCTACCACGGGTTATCCTGGGTGTCTAACACTACCTACCACGGGTTATCCTGGTGGTCTAACACTACCTACCACGGGTTATCCTGGGTGTCTAACACTACCTACCACGGGTTATCCTGGGTGTCTAACACTACCTACCACGGGTTATCCTGGGTGTCTAACACTACCTACCACGGGTTATCCTGGGTGTCTAACACTACCTACCACGGGTTATCCTGGGTGTCTAACACTACCTACCACGGGTTATCCTGGGTGTCTAACACTACCTACCACGGGTTATCCTGGGTGTCTAACACTACCTACCACGGGTTATCTGGGTGTCTAACACTACCTACCACGGGTTATCCTGGGTGTCTAACACTACCTACCACGGGTTATCCTGGGTGTCTAACACTACCTACCACGGGTTATCCTGGGTGTCTAACACTACCTACCACGGGTTATCCTGGGTGTCTAACACTACCTACCAGGGTTATCCTGGGTGTCTAACACTACCTACCACGGGTTATCCTGGGTGTCTAACACTACCTACCACGGGTTATCCTGGGTGTCTAACACTACCTACCATGGGTTATCCTGGGTGTCTAACACTACCTACCATGGTATAAACCTTGGTAATAAATACCGACAAGTTGGTTTAGAAAGACACGTTAGCAAACACTATGACATATTTATTAGAAAACGTTTCGGTCCTGGGACCTTGATCACTTCTAACATACAGAGGTAGAAAGACATTATATATATAGGCGGAGAGTGAGGTGTGACGCACGTGACCTGAGGAATGTCATAAGAACATAAGAATGGCGGAACACTGTAGAAGGCCTACTGGCCCATGCGAGGCAGGTCCTTATCAAAACAACCTCTACCTATGATGAGGACGGGTAGACGATGAAATCATGTGACTCCTGTACTCACCTATTTGTACTCACCTATTTGTGGTTGCAGGGGTCGAGTCACAGCTCCTGGCCCCGCCTCTTCGCTGATTGCTACTAGGTCCTGTGTTGTTGAGTTGGTGCTGCTTAAGTATCATGTATGCCAATGTTTTTGAAATTTTGTAGTTTCCAGTGTTGCGTTCTATAGTGTCGGTGACGGCGATTAGTGAGGCTTCTAGGCACCGTCGGCGTCTGAGGTCTGGTTCGGTGAGAACGAGTTGTGCCTCATTCCAGTTCATCAAATGTCCCGTGGAGTCTCTGTGGAGGGCACAGGCGTACCTTACATCGTCTCTGTTAGAGGCATTTCGATGCTCATTCAAGCGGACTGCAAGATCTCTGTCTGTCTCGCCTACATATTTCTTGGGACAGAACCCACAGGGGATAGTGTAGACGCCTGCTGTGGAAGTTTGAGGTGTGGGGCTGCGTTTCGTAGTGAGGTCTTTGATAGATGATGTGTTTATGGTGGAAACGTTGATGTTACTCATAGCAAGTGCCCGGCGAGTATTCGTGGCAACATCACCACATGGAGTACTATGAACTGCTTAGGGGGCTGTTCTATGGACGGTTTGTTGAGAATAGCTTGTGCCTTAAGTCTGCAATCTCGGATGAAGAAAGGTGGGAACTGAAGACGTGTAAAGGCTTGTGTTATGTAAGTGCATTCTTCTTCTAGAAAACAAGGGCTGGAGATGCGAAAGAGCTCTCAAGAAGAAGCCAATGAGGACTCCTCTCTTAGTGCGGGTGTCTTGGTGTGAATAAAAGTGTATAAGATCGTCCTTGTTGGTAGGTTTTCTATACACTTTGAAGAGAAGTTTGTCACTGTCGGGAGATCTGCACAGTAGAACGTCGAGGAAAGGAAGTTTGCCATCATTTTCGAGTTCAAGTGTAAACTTTATTGATGGTTCAACTGCATTGATCTTGTTGAGAAGGGCCTGGATATTGAGACGTCTTGGATAGAAAACCAATACATCATCAACGTATCTTAGCCAGGTAATGGTGTTGGGAATGAGGGTGCTGAATTTCTCTGTCTCCAGGTTTTCCATGAAGAGGTTGGCAAGCACAGCACTGAGCGGGCTGCCCATTGCCATCCCAAAGCACTGTTTGTAACATTTGTAACATTTGTTTGTAACAGTTGTCCTGATACTTGAAGAAGTTGAAATTAACACAAAGTTCCACTAGATTGATGAAGTCTAGAAGAGGTAAAGGGAGGTCGTGGTTTTCAGTGAGCCTCTGTCTCAGAATGTTGATTGCAGCGTCAGTAGGAACGTTGGTAAAGAGGGCTGTGACATCAAAGGAAGTCATGCTTTTGTTTTTGACATTCAGGTTGGAAATTCGGGAGAGAAGGTCACCTGAGTGTTTGAGGTGGGCTTGACTGATGGTGCCCAGAAGCGCTGAAAGGTATTTGGCAAGGTGGCCGGCTAGTCTGTGTGGTGCACTCCCTATGCCCGAAGTGATAGGCCGTAGTGGAATGCCAGGTTTGTGTGTCTTAGGAAGGCCATACAGACGTGCTGGTTTCGGTTGACCTGGTAAAAGTTTAAGTAGTTTTTTGCCTTGTTCTGATTTTCGTAAGATGCTACGAGCCTTTTGAAGAAAAGTCTGGGTACTTTGAAGTAGCACTGATTCTGATACAGGCTGGTATGTGTTGACATCGTTGAGAAGATTTAAAACTTTATTGTTGTATTCGACAGTGTTGAGTAACACCACACCACCTCCTTTGTCGGCGGTTGTAATGACGATATCATCGTTGTTGGCCAAGTCCCTGAGTGCTTGGATGTATCTTCTGGGAATGACCGGTCTTGAAGGTTCAGTAGCTGCAGCAGTGATAATTCCTTGAACAAAGCCCTTTTTGAAACTCGGAGCCTCCAAAAGGTTGGTTCTTGGTTACCATATCCACCAGATTATGTTTCTTGTTGATGCCGGTAGTAAACTTGAGCCCTAGGCTGAGGGCTTCTGTCTCGGTGACGGTTAGTGTATAGGAAGATGGTGATGTTGCCACGAATACTCGCCGGGCACTTGCTATGAGTAACATCAACGTTTCCACCATAAACACATCATCTATCAAAGACCTCACTACGAAACGCAGCCCCACACCTCAAACTTCCACAGCAGGCGTCTACACTATCCCCTGTGGGTTCTGTCCCAAGAAATATGTAGGCGAGACAGGCAGAGATTTTGCAGTCCGCTTGAATGAGCATCGAAATGCCTCTAACAGAGACGATGTAAAGTACGCCTGTGCCCTCCACAGAGACTCCACGGGACATCTGATGAACTGGAATGAGGCACAACTCGTTCTCACCGAACCAGACCTCAGACGCCGACGGTGCCTAGAAGCCTCACTAATCGCCGTCACCGACACTGTAGAACGCAACACTGGAAACTACAAAATTTCAAAAACATTGGCATACATGATACTTATGCAGCACCAACTCAACAACACAGGAGTCACATGATTTCATCGTCTACCCGTCCTCATCATAGGTAGAGGTTGTTTTGATAAGGACCTGCCTCGCATGGGCCAGTAGGCCTTCTACAGTGTTCCTCCATTCTTATGTTCTTATGACATTATTCAGGTCACGTGCGTCACACCTCACTCTCCGCCTATATATATAATGCCTTTCTACCTCTGTATGTTAGAAGTGATCAAGGTCCCAGGACCGAAACGTTTTCTAATAAATATGTCATAGTGTTTGCTTACGTGTCTTTCTAAACCAACTACCTACTATGTTTTATTTTGAGCTGCTAACACTACCTACCATGGATTATCCTGGGTGTCTAACACTACCTACCATGGATTATCCTGGGTGTCTAACACTACCTACCATGGATTATCCTGGGTGTCTAACACTACCTACCATGGATTATCCTGGGTGTCTAACACTACCTACCATGGATTATCCTGGGTGTCTAACACTACCTACCATGGATTATCCTGGTGTCTAACACTACCTACCATGGATTATCCTGGGTGTCTAACACTACCTACCATGGATTATCCTGGGTGTCTAACACTACCTACCATGGATTATCCTGGGTGTCTAACACTACCTACCATGGATTATCCTGGGTGTCTAACACTACCTACCATGGATTATCCTGGGTGTCTAACACTACCTACCATGGATTATCCTGGGTGTCTAACACTACCTACCATGGATTATCCTGGGTGTCTAACACTACCTACCATGGATTATCCTGGGTGTCTAACACTACCTACCATGGATTATCCTGGGTGTCTAACACTACCTACCATGGATTATCCTGGGTGTCTAACACTACCTACCATGGATTATCCTGGGTGTCTAACACTACCTACCATGGATTATCCTGGGTGTCTAACACTACCTACGATGGGTTATCCTGTGTGTTTAACACTACTTGTCCTGGGTTATCCTGGGTGCTTAAAGCTCCGTCGTTTACTGGCCTCATGAAGGTGCTATGTTACTGGTCTCATGAAGGTGCTATGTTACTGGTCTCAGGAAGGTGCTATGTTACTGGCCTCATGAAGGTGCTATGTTACTGTCCTCAGCAAAGTGAAATGTTACTGTCCTCAGCAAAGTGGAATGTTACTGTACTCAGCAAGGTGGAATGTTACTGTCCTCAACAAGGTGGAATATTACTCTCCTCAGCAAGGTGGAATGGTATTGGCCTCAGCAAGATAGAATGTTACTGTCTTCAGTAAGGTAGAATGTTACTATCATCAGCAAGGTGGAATGTTAATGGCCTCAGCAAGGTGGAATGTTTCTTTTGTCAGCAAGGTGGAATGTTACTGGCCTCAGGAAGGTGGAATGGAACTGGCCTCAGCAAGGTAGAATGTTACTGTCCTCAGTAAGGTAGAATGTTACTATCCTCAGCAAGGTGGAATGTTTCTTTCCTCAGCAAGGTGGAATGGTACTGGTCTCAGCAAGGTGGAATGGTACTGGCCTCAGCAAGGTGGAATGTTACTGGCCTCAGCAAGGTGGAATGTTACTGGCCTCAGCAAGGTGGAATGTTACTGGCCTTAGCAAAGTAGAATGTTACTGTTCTCAGAAAGGTGGAATATTACTGCTCTCAGCATGGTAAAATGCTACTGCCGTCAACAATGTGGAATATTTCCGGCCTCAGCAATGGAGATTGTTATTGGCCTCAGCAAGGTAGAATGTTACTGGCATCAGAAATGTAGAATGTTACTGACCTCAGCAAGGTAGAATGTTACTGACCTCAGCAAGGTAGAATGTTTCTGTCCTTAGCAAGGTAGAATGTTACTGGCTTCAGCAAGGGAGAATTTATTTTTCGTCAGGAAGGTAGAATGCTACTGTCCTCAGGAAAGTAGAATGTTACTGGTCTCATGATGGTGGAATGTTACTGGCTTCAGCAATGTAGAATGTTACTGACCTCAGAAACGTAGAATGTTACTGGCCTCAGGAAGGTTGAATGTTGCTGTCCTCAGCAAGATTGAATGTTACTGGCCTTAGCAATGTAGAATGTTACTTGCCTCAGGAAGGTAGAATGTTACTAGCTTCAGGAAGGTATAATATTACTGGCCTCAGCAAGAGAGAATGTTACTGTCCTAAACAAGGTAGAATGTTACTGTCCTCAGCAAGGTGGAATGTTACTGACTTCAAGAATAATGCATTTTACTGGCATAAGCAAGGCATCTGCTCTTGTTGCCACCTCCCTAGTTAAGAACGATAATAAATTTGTTGAGTTAGGCATAAGAATTAACATGAGAGTAAGACACATGTGCAACATCTGGGTATCTTTATTGTAGACGTTTCGCCATCCAGTGGCTTTATCAATACAATTTCTAGGACATAACTTGAAGACAGTAGAACTTCTGTACATAGTTCTACTGTCTTCAAGTTATGTCCTAGAAATTGTATTGATAAAGCCACTGGATGGCGAAACGTCTACAATAAAGATACCCAGATGTTGCACATGTGTCTTACTCTCATCTTGTCGGTATTATATACCATTCGTACACAACTTGTCAGACACTGCAACATCATGGAATCTTAATTCTGAGGACATGTACATAACCTTCACGACTACGACAACTACTACTACTACTAACCCATCTCTTTGGGAAGGACCTACTTCCACTGGGGAATCCCGCCTACCAGTGAATTTGCCCTCGTCTGCTTCACCTGACGTTACTATATAAGCGCCAGGATTCTTTCTTCTGCTTCAGAATCTCCACGACTATGGTGCTGTTCGCACCTACTCCTAGGTTGAGGGACTGATTACCTCATCTTCTGTACATAGTTCTACTGTCTTCAAGTTATGTCCTAGAAATTGTATTGATAAAGCCACTGGATCGCGAAACGTCTACAATAAAGATACCCAGATGTTGCACATGTGTCTTACTCTCATCTTGTCGGTATTATATACCATTCGTACACAAGAATTAACAACTGGGCGTCTACACTGCAAACTGAATTGTTTGCAATCCTAATGGCGCTAAAGCTAACCTATGACACTGAGCTTGACTCTATCATCATTACTGATTCTATGTCATCATTGAAGGCTCTTGGCTCATATAATGACTCCAACAACATGCTCATTGGGGAAGCCAGGTATAGATACTCAAAAATTAGGGACAAAGGAATTAATGTACAATTGCTATGGATCCCATCACACATTGGATTACTCCTTCATGATAAAGTTGATATGTTAGTCAAGAAGAGTATCCAGAAGGAGAACGTAGAATATAACTTTGGTATAACTGTGTCTAGCATTAGGAATAATATTAGGAGAGAAGTAAATAATGAAGATGATTGTTATAGGAATGCAGTTAGAAGCCTGAGTAGATCTATAACCCACTATGATAACATGAACGTAGATAAGTATGTTTATGGAGCAACTTGCAATGTGAACATTCTGACTGATGTTGTAGTGGCCAGGCTTAGGCTTGGTTACAAGTACTTCTGACAGTTTGGGAGACACACAGATGATGATCAAACTAAATGTAAATTATGTGATCAGGCATATGGTCACTCTCTTGAACACTATGTGCTTAATTGTCCACTTATTGAGGAATACAGAGACAGACAGTATAATAACCTATGTGACATGTCAAGATATCTTATTAATGAAAATAAGATACCAGATATACTAAGCAAATTTCCTAAATTTGCTTGTAACAGATAAGTGAACTATAGATATGTAGATATAAATCCATATGTATTCCTGTTAACCCTTTGGGGCCTAGTTCCTAGGCCTTTTGTGTATCCATATGCTCTCGCGCTACCGTCCACAGGATGGATATGGGGTGCACAATAAACTAGCCACTTCGGTGGCAAAATCTAAAAATCTAATCTAGCAAGGTGGAATGATACTTGCCTGAGCAAGGTAAAATGTTACTGGCCTCAGGTAGAATTTGGCTGGCCTAAGCAAGGCAGAATGTTACTTACGTCAGCAAGTTAGAAAGTTACTGGCCTCATCAAAGTAGAATGTTAGTGGCCTCAGCAAAGTAGAATGTTACGAGTCTCAGCAAGGAAGAATGTTAACATCTTCAATGTGGTACAATGTTGCTGGCCTCAGCAAGGTGGAATGTAACTGTCTCAGGAAGGTAGAATGTTATTGGCCTCAGCTAGGTGGAATGTTAATGTCTCAGGAATGTAGAATGTTACTAGCCTCAGCAAGGTAGAATGTTACTGGCCTTAGGAAGGTGGAATGTTATTGTCCTCAGAGAGGTAGAATGTTCCTGTCCTCTGGAAGGTGGAATGTTAGTGGCATTTGCAAGGTGGAATGTTACTGTCCTCAGCAAGGTGGAATGTTATTGTCCTCAGAAAGGTGGAATGTTACTGACCTCAGCAAGGTGGAATGTTATTAGCCTCATCAAGGTGGAATGTTACTGGCCTCAACAATGTGGAATGTTACTGTCTCAGGAAGGAAGAATGTTACAAGCTTCAGCAAGGTAGAATGTTACTGGCCTCAGGAAGGTGCAATATTACTGTCTCAGGGAGGAAGAATGTTACTGGCCTCAGCTAGGTGGAATGTTTCTGTCTCAGGAAGGTAGACTGTTACTAGCCTCAGCAAGGTAGAATGTTACTGGCGTCAGCTAGGTGGAATGTTATTGTCTCAGGAAGGTAGAATGTTATTGGCCTCATCGAGGTAGAATGTTACTGTACTCAGGAAGGTAGAATGCTAGTGGCCTCAGGAATGTTGCAATGTTACTGAACTTATCAAGGTAAAATGTTACTGGCCTCATCAAGGTGGAATGTTACTTTCTCAGGAAGGTAGAATGTTACTAGCCTCAGCAAGGTAGAATGTTATTGGCCTCAGGAAGGTGGAATGTTACTAGCCTCAGCAAGGTAGAATGTTGTTGGCCTCAGGAAGGTGGAATGTTACTTTACTGAGGGAGGTAGAATGTTACTGGCCTCAGGAAGCTGGAGTGTTACTGACCTCAGCAAGGTAGAATGTTACTGTCCTCGGCAAGATAGATTATTACTGTACTCAGCAAGGTGGAATGTTATTGACCTCAGAAAGACAGAATATTACTGTCTTCAAGAAGGTAGAATGTTACTGGCCACAGAAAGGTAGAATTTTACTTGCCTCAAGAAGGTAGAATGTTATTGGACTCAGCAAGGTAAAACGTTACTCTCCTCAGCAAGTTCAAATGTTACTGGCTCAGCAAGGTAGAATGTTACTGTCATCAGGAAGGTAGAATGTTACTCTCCTCAGGAAGGAAGAATGATTCTGGCCTTAGGAAGGTAGAATGCTACTGGCCTCAGCAAGGTAAAATGTTCCAGTGCTCAGCAAGGTGGAATGTTAGTGTCCTCAGCACGGTGGGATGCTAGTGTCACTCAGAGAGGTGGACACCATGATAGTGTCCTAAGCAATGGTGGCAATGTTAGTGTCATCAGCAACGGTGGAATGTTAGTGTCCTCAGTAAAGTAGAATGTTTAGTAGTCCTCAGCAAGTGGTATGACGGAATGTTAGTGGTCCTCAGCCAGGTGGAACGTTAGTGCCCTCAGAAAGTGGACGAATGTTAGTAGTCCTCAGGAATGGTGGAATGTTTGTGTGACTCAGCAAGGTTGAATGTTAGTCGTCACAGCCAAAGTACAATGTTAAAGTTCTCACAGGTGGAATGCTTAGTTTCCTCAGCCAGAGTGTAATGTTAGTGTCTTCAGGGAAAATGGGTAATGTTAGTGTCCTCAGCATGGTAGGATGATAATGTCCTCTCCACAAGATAGTGTGAATGTTAGACGTCCTCTCAGCCAAGTTCGGGATGTACTGTCGTCTCGGTCAAGAGAGAATGTTGCTGACCCTCAGAGAAAGAAGAATGTTACTGTAGTCAGCAAGGTAGAATGTTACTGTCCTCAGCAAGGTAGAGTATTAGTGTCCTCAGCAAGGTGGAATGTTAGTATCTTGAGCAAGGTGGAATGTTAATTTCCTCGGCAACGGCTTGAATGTTAGTGTCCTCAGCATGTAGTAATGTGGTTACGTGCCTCAGCAAGGTGAATGTTAGTGTCCTCAACAAGCAAGGATGTTAGTGTCCTCAGCAAGGAAGAATGTTACTGTCCTCAGCAAGGTAGAATGTTAGCTTCCACATCAAGGTAGAATGTTACTGTCCTCAGCAAGGTAGAATGTTAGTGTCCTCAGCAAGGTAGAATGTTAGTGTCCTCAACAAGCAAGGATGTTAGTATGCTCAGCAAGCAAGAATGTTAGTGTCATCAGAAAGGTAGAATGTTACTGTTCTCAGCAAGGTAGAATGTTAGTGTCCTCAGCAATGGTAGAATGTTAGTGTCTTCAGCAGGGTGGAATGTTAGTGTACTCAGCTAGGAGGAATGTTAGTGTGGTGAGCAAGGTAGAATGTTATTGTCCTCAGCAAGGTAGAACTTAAGTGTCCTCAGCAAGGTAGAATGTTTTTGTCCTCAGCAAGGTGGAATGTTAATGTCATAGAAAAGGTAGAAATGGTAGTGTCCTCAGCAAGGTGAATGTTAGTGTCCTCAGCAATGTAGAACGTTAATGTTCCTCAGCAAGGTGTTAGAATGTTAGAGTCTCTCAGCAAGGTAGTATGTTCTAGTCTCGTCCTCAGGAAGGTAGAATGTTAGTGTCCTCAGCTAGGTAGTAGGATGTTAGTGTCCTCCAGTAAGTTAGAATGTTAGTATCCTCAGCAGGGTAGATGTCAGTGTCGTCAGCAGGTCGATTGTTAGTGTCCTCAGCAAGGGTGGAAAGTTAGTGTTTCTCAGCAAAAGTCAGAATGTTAGTGTTCTTAACAGCAAGGTGTTAGTATCTCAGCAGGAAGAATGTTAGTGTCTCAGCATGGTAGACATGTTACTGTCCTCAGCAAGGTAGAAATGTTAGTGTCCTCAGCAAGTTACAATGTTATGTTCTCAGCAAGGTTGATTAGTGTCTTCAGGCAAGGTGAATGTTAGAGTCATCAAGGCAAGGTGGGAAATGTTTAGTGTCCTCAGCATGGCTAGATTGTTAGTGTCCTCAGCCAAAGTAGATTATTAGGTGTCTCAACAAGCAGGATGAATTTGTGTCCTAGCAAGGAAGAATGTTAGTGTCCTCAGACATGGTAGAATGTTGGCTTGCCATTCTCAAATAGGTAGATTGTTACTGTCGTCACGAAAGGTAGAATGCTGCTGGCTCTCAGCAAGTTAGAGTTTAGTGTCCTCAGCAGGTTTTGAATGTTAGTATCTTGAGCAAGGTGGAATGTTAGTTTTCTCGGCAAGGTAGAATGTTAGTGTTCTCAGCTAGGTAGAATGTTAGTTCCTCAGCAACCGGGGGTTTTTAAAGGCAATGTTAGTGCCCTCGGCAAGAAGGATATTAGTGTACCTCTGTAAGGTAGCAATCGTTAGTTTCCTCAAGGCAAGGTAGAACTGTTAGACTCAAACTGCGTCAGCAAGGTGGAATGTTAGTGTCCTCAGAAGGTAGAATGTTGCTGTCCTCAGCAAGGTAGAATGTTAGTGTCCTCAGAAGGTAGAATGCTACTGTCCTCAGCAAGGTAGAATAGTGTGTCCTCAGAGAAGGTGAGAAGGTTAGAGTCCTCAGCAAGGCTGGAATGTTAGTGTCCTCAGAATGGTGGTTTGTTTAGTGTCTCAGCAAATGTAGAATATTAGCTCGTCCTCAATCAAAGCAAGGATGTCAGTGTCCTCAGCAAGGCAAGAATGTTACTGTCCTCTGCAAGGTAGATGTTAGGCGTCCTCATCAAGGTAGAATGTTAGTGTTCCATCAAGCAAGGTAGAATGTTACTGTTCCTCACACAAGGTGGGGATGTTAGGTCCTCAGCAATGTAGAATGTTAGTGTCAAATCATGAAGCAAAGTATGTTAGTCGTCCTCAGCAAGGATGAATGTTAATGTAATCAGCAAGTAGGAATAGTTACTGTTACTCTGCAAGGTAGAATGTTAGTGTCCTACAGCAAGGTAGAATGTTAGTGTCTTCAACAAGGTGGAATGTTAGTGTACTCAGGTGAGAATGTTAGTGGTTTATTTTGTGTCTGTGAGCTTGGTAGAATGTTTACTTGTGCTCAGCATGGTAGAACGACTATAGTATCCTCAGACAACGGTAGATGTTTTTGTCCTCAGCAGAGTTGAAATGTTAGTATCCTCAGCAATAGGAGGAATGTTAGTGTCCTCAGCAGGCGTCGGAATGTTAGTGTCCTCAGCATGGGTAGGAAAGTTATTATCCTCAGCAATGGTGTAGAAATGTTAGTGCTTCCTCCGCACAGGTAGAATGTTAGAGTCCTCAGCAACGGTTTAGAAATGTTCAGTCTGTCTTTAGCACGGTAGAATGTTAGTGTCCTCTGCAAGAGGTATGGAATGTTAGTGTCCTCAGCAAGGTTGGAATGTTAGTGTCGTCAGCAACGGTAGAATCGTTAGTGTCGTCAGCAAAGGTAGGAATGTTAGGTCCTCAGCAGGTGGAATGTAATGTTCACTCAGCAAGGCATAATGTTAGTGTCTCAGCAAGGTAGAATGTTAGTGGCCTCAGCAATTGGTAGAATGTTTTTCTCCTCAGCAGAAGGTGGATGATTAGTGTCCCTCAGCAAGATAGAGATGTTCTGTGTCTCAGCAATGTCTAGAATAGAATGCTCAGTGCTCCCCATAAGCAAGCAGTAGAATATTGTGTCCTCAGCAATGTAGAATAGTTTAGTATCCGTCCTCAGCAAGGTAGAATGTTAGTGTCCTCAGCCAAAAAGGGGTTTGAATGTTAGTGTCACTCAGCCAGGAGAGATATAGTTAGTGCTCCTCAGCACAGGAAGAATGATATGTCCTCAGCAATGGATTAGAATGTTAGTGTCATCAGCAAGGTGGTATGTTAGCTTCCTGAGCAATAGTTAGAATGTTAGTGTTCTCAGCAAGGTAGAACTGTTAGTGTCCTCAGCAAACGTTAGTCATATTAGTGTCCTCATGCAAGGTAAATGTTAGTGTCTCAGAAAGGTGAAATTGTGTCCTCAGAAGGTAAAATATTAGTGCCCTCAGCAAGAAAGAATTTAGTGTCCTCGGGAAAGGTGAAGGCTTACTCAGCCCTGAAACAACTTCAGTCGTATTACTAAGGCTGGCCCCTCCTCGGGAAAAATTAATGAATAGAAAAAACAAAAACGACAAAACAAAACTTTATTTTTAGGAAATTGAAATATAAAACATTAAATTGAAATAGATCCTCATGAAAAAAAAATTAAAAAATTAAAAAATTTAAAAAATGATATCTGAATTCAGTGCTAAAAACTTGTGTGTCTGGTGTTGGTGAACGCTATTGTTGCAATAGAAGCCTTGTGATGTGTGGGGAGGGTCGCTTTGTGGGGAAAACCCATGGCCCCTTTTATGGCCGTAAGTAACTTTCCCGATGACGGATCAGGGTTTTTGACCCTGTAATGAGAGGGGTTATGTCCTGTTCTTCAACAAGTGCACAGGCAAGTAAATCCAATAGGGGCGTCTCCAGGAGTTAGTCTGTCTCCTCGTTTTACTCATTGATTTACGGTGACCCCCTGTCATCCAACTGGGGAAAAATTAGACAGGGTTTCCCTGCTTTTAAAAAATCACTCTCCATGTAAGTACAATACCTAAAAGTTTGGTGATTATTTCAACATAATTAGGCAAGACTGAAAGGGCTAAGTTTATTTTTCAAAAGGGGAAGCTTTCAACCAAAAATCCATAGAAACAAAGGAGGCAAGACTTTTCAGTATTTTGGGGGTGGAGTCGAGTGATTTTTGTTTTACCCGAGCCCCCCAGTCACCTTTGGGGGGGGGGAAAAGGGAGGGGAAAAGGGAAAGGGGATAGATGACCCCACGTTTAAAAGCAGCCGGAATCAAACTATATTTAGGGGGGGGGAGAAAAGGGGGAATAGCAGGAGCTTTACTTTCCCCACCTTAACAAGTAGCCGGGAAAAGAAATATTGTTACTATTATTCCCCCCCTACTCCTATCTTTGAATTTTCCGTCCCACCCCCAACCAAGACTTATATCAAGAGTATAAAAAGAATGGCGAGGAAAAAAGTTTTTAACACGTGGAAGTCGCGTAAGGCAAGAAAACTTCTACTGACTGTCACGATTAACCCGTCAGGAAATAATTTGGAAAGAACCATTGAATACACAATATGGAAAATTTAAAAAACCTGGAGTGCCAAGTCCACCTCAAGAGGCACTGTTTGGGTTCCTTAAAAGTTTTAGGAATATCAAAAGGGTTTGTGGTCCATTTCTAAAATGATTCTTTTCCCGCAAATAAAATTTAAGTTTGGGGATACCCCCCACAAGGGCTAAACATTCTTTTCTATGGTGGGGGTATCTCGTTTTTTTGCGGGAAGGGGTTTCCGGCTTAGGAACATAAGGGAAGGGAGTACCATCATGGTATTTATAACAACGACCCCTAAGCCAGTATTGGAGGCTCATTCCAAACAAAATGTTTTTTATATCTGGAATCTTAAATATGGGTCTTTTGAAAAAAAATGCTTTAATTCCCCTTAAAATTTTCCCCAGCTACGTCGGAAAGTTCAAGAGGTTTTTCCAGACTTTTTAAGGAATCGGATAAGATGCCTGTAAAAATCAGTAAGGGTTTGGGGTAAAAAGTGCAAAAAATTTACAGAACAAAAAAAACTACGCATGAGTTTTTGTTTTGGGGGAAATTTAAATTTAATAAAGCTATGTCTTACTGGGGAGAGGTCAGGTGTTATTAGAAATATCAGTCCAAGATATCTAAATTTTTTATCCCAAGGAAGCCTTTCTTTGGGTTGGAGTGAGGGCCATGCGAGCGAACCCACGCAAAAGATGTTTTAAGTTTGGAATATGTTTGCCCCCCGTGGGTGTCTTACTAATGTTATCAAAATAAACGAAACATTTGGCATATTACCCCAAGACCTTTTTCATCAGTCTCCCCGTAGGGAGTACGGGAGTTACCAAAAACCCAAGGGAAATGTTTATTTTCCATCAGTCCTTGGTGTGTGGGAAAAGCGGTGTACTGCTTGAAAGGATTTAACATTACTTGATGAATGCCTGCGCAAATCAATCCTGAAAAAAGGAAGATCATAAAATTTGTGTAGATCGCTATCTTTTAAAGGGGCATGGCTCGCATCCCCCATTTATAGTTTGGGTCCTAAAAGTCAAATAAGTTAATAAATTATCCTCCTTCTTAACCATGACTACTGGTGAGAAATATGCAGAAAACTGAAGGTTCAATGATTTCAGTTTTAAAAATTTTGTCTACTTCTCGGTCAAATGCACCCCTAAGGTGAAGGGAAGTGGGGTAAAATTTTGTTTGATAGGATTGTCCTTTCCAAATCAATCTTAGGGATACCGTGGAGGTAACCCCTGGAAAAATCGAAAAGCGTCTGAAAAGTTACTCACACTTGAAGTGTTCATGTCTCTTATGGTTCACCCCAAGGGTTTCTTTAAATATTAATGTGGTTGCGTCCCAATGGTCAAGAGTCACCAAGTCATTTTTGTTCTACACATAGTCTGAGTTAGAGGTGTCAATTACCAATTTACATTCTTCAGTTTTCTTATCAAGTTCGTGTGGAAAAAAAAAGTCAAGTTATTAGGCAGTTAAAACCCAAATTTTTTTCGGTAATATTTTTTTAAGGATGTTGATTGATAAAGTTAGGTTTCCTTGATTCTATGAGGTAGTAACTTTCCCCCAAATTTTTAATATTTATATGGACCTTTCCAGTTTAATAATTAATTTGATTTTAATAGGCAAAAGTACCAGAACTTCATCCCCACTTTAAAATTTCTCTAAATTTGGAATAAATATTTTTTGTAGGGTCATTGACAAGTTAAATTAAAAGCTAAGTTTTTCAAACTATGTCAGAGGCTCCTAATTTTGGATCTAAGGTAAAAGGAAAAAACTGATAAAAGACTGAACCTCCTTTCCCTTCTCATTAGCCCAAATTGACGGTGGACAAGGGGCCCTTGGCTTTTTCTCCCATAGAGAAGTTAAAAAGGTAAAAACCCCCGAAGAGTAGGGGAACTTCCCATGGCAAAAAAAAAGCACGGGGGAGGAACGGCCACTTCTTGGGTTTTAAGGGGAGGTTTTTCCTTTAAAAGGGACTGAGAACAAATGCTGGCGTAAACCCCCCCCCTTAAGCGGGATGAAGGGTGTTGTGAAGAGGGGCTTCACCCCCAAAAGTGGGTATAGATTTTTGCATTAAGCCCGATGTGAATTGTGCCCCACGGTCGACAAAATTTCTTAGGGAGCCCCTCTGGAAAAGATGGCAAAGTGCTTCGCCACCTTGTAGTGTTAGGGTTTAAGAGAACGGCTTCAGGGAAATCGAAGCATAATCAACTAATTTTAAATATATATCTAGTTCCCCAGAGAAAGTGGAGAAAAAGGAAACCAACGATGAAATAGCTACTCTTCAAAAGGGACCCTAAAAACTGGGGATTTTGACCATGGTACTCGCCGGTACTCGGGAGGTGAATTTGGCAAACTTTACACATCTTAATGGGATGCATCTGAGGGCTTTTTGGCCAAAAATAGGTTTCCTAATTTTATTTAAGATTTTACGATGCGAGAAATGTCCGGGGATGGCAGGTCAGAGCCATTTAAGAAAAAGTCTCTCGCATTGACTTGGGAAAACTAAGATGGGTAGTTGTCTCATCTAAAAATTTAAATTTGAATACTGATTGTAAAGATACCTTTTATATATTCAAATTTATATGAAAAGTTTTCCTTTGGATAACTTGATTTTGTTTAGCGGCATTATGGCAATTCTGAAGAAAGGGCAATTACGTTGTTAAATTGACAAAGAGTCCTTTGATATATCTAAAGGCTTGAAGTCAGGAAAAAAGGATGGACAGTAAGAGAAGCCTGTGTTTTGGTCTGACCCCTGGGTCAAGACATTTATAGTTATCGGAGGTGATATCTTCACTTTCATCTAACAAGTAAAACATGTGATCCTACTTCCTCGCTTTCGAGAGTAGCATCACTGGTTTTTAAATCCTATATGAATCTCACGAGACATATGTCTCATCTGAACTTTCGAGGGACTTCTCTGACTCTACAGAAAGAGGATTTGAAACACCTATGTCCATCTTTCGTCATGAAAGGTCAACCTCAGAAGGAAGAATGGCACCTTTTACATTACCTATTAGAACGGAGCAAGAAGTGATGGGAGCTAGTACGGCTTCAGACCAACCTGTGAACCATTTAGGCCTAATGTAACAACGGATGGTAGGAAAAGTGTCTGTACGGCTCAAGCAGCCCTGAAAGTATAGAAAGAGGAATGAGTTTCTTTAAGATTAGGGAACAGCTTATCAGAAATGACTATACATGTCTTTCCAGTGTCTCGTAAAATGGTAGATACATTAAGTCCATTAACTGTTCCTGAACAGAAGGGTGCTTGGGCATTACAGTCTTTAAAACATCTTCCAACTTCTTGGACCTTCTTAGAAGGACAATCTGGACGTTTATGTCCCTTAACACCACACAAATGACAAACAGGAAATAAAAAAGTCATTTTTCTTTCCACTAGAGGCTTTTATTTCTTAAGGTTGATGAACCCTTACCCTTGGGTTCGATCCCTTTAGGTCTTTATAGGAATTGTGAGCCTCAGCATACAGGTCAAACAGCCCAGCAACTTCCTCAGCTTTAATCAGGTTACGTTCTCTGCTGAATGTTCGTATCTGATGGGGAAAGAGCTGTGAGGAACTGGTCAGCAACCATGAAGTCTCTAAGAGATTCATAACTGCGATCAATTCCTGAACTCTCTATCCAAAAGTCGAACAAAAGAAAGAGTGTTACCTGTAACTGCTGAAAATTTCTGGCAGGGTGTATGGTGGCATACCTGAAATCTTTCCTGTAAAATTAGTGGTTTTTTGATATGCTTTAAGGATTGCCTTCTTTAGGGAGGTTATAATTACATATTTATCCTGCGACAAAGTTGCATAGATATTCAAAGCGGTACCAGAAAATAACATTCCTAACCTGGTAGCCCAGGTTCAGCAGGCATTCACAGAGGGTAGCGGTAAATTTTCAAACCTGATAATGTATGAAGTTATGGTCTTCCCCCCTTTTGTGAAGGGGGGTAAATTAGGTGTTGGAATATGTGCACTAGCTGCATGTTGTTCCATTACTCCTTCATCTAATTGCTGTTGTGAGAAAGTTAACTTTTTATTCTCTAATTCAAGGCGAGCTTGTTCGAGCTCGCGATCCTTTTCTTCCTCCCTTAACTATATTCCCCTGTCCTTTGCTCTTTCCCCAAGT
>NC_069413.1:1954740-1994772 GCF_026875155.1 Cherax quadricarinatus
CCATTTTAAAAACAGTCTCGCATTTGACTTGGAACAACTAAGATGGAATAGTCTGTCTCATCTGAATTTAATTTGAATACTGACTTGTACAAGATACCTTTTATATATTCAAATTTATATGAAAAGTTTTCCTTTGGATAACTTGATTTTGTTTAGCGGCATTATGGCAATTCTGAAGAGAAGGGCAATTACGTTGTAAATTGACAAAAGAGTCCTTTGATATATCTAAAGGCTTGAAGTCAGGGAAAATCAAAGGATGGACAGTAGGAGAAGCCTGTGCTTTGGTCTGAGCCCTAGTCAAAACATTTATAGTATCGGAGGTGATATCTTCACTTTCATCTAACAAGTGAACCGGTGATCCTACTTCCTCGCTTTCGAGAGTAGCATCACTGGTTTTTAATCCTATATGAATCTCACGAGACATTGTCTCATCTGAACTTTCGAGGGACTTCTCTGACTCTACAGAAAGAGGATCTGAAAGACCTATGTCCATCTTTCGTCATGAAAGGTCAACCTCAGAAGGAAGAATGGCACCTTTTACATTACCTATTAGAACGGAGCAAGAAGTGTTGGGAGCTAGTACGGCTTCAGACCAACCTGTGAACCATTTAGGCCTAATGTAACAACGGATGGTAGGAAAAGTGTCTGTACGGCTCAAGCAGTCTGAAAGTATAGCAGAGGAATGAGTTTCTTTAAGATTAGGGAACAGCTTATCAGAAATGACTATACATGTTCATCCAGTGTCTCGTAAAATGGTAGATACATTAAGTCCATTAACTGTTCCTGAACAGAAGGGTGCTTGGTCATTACAGTCTTTAAAACATCTTCCAACTTCTTGGACCTTCTTAGAAGGACAATCTGGACGTTTATGTCCCTTAACACCACACAAATGACAAACAGGAATAAAAGAAGTCATTTTACTTTCCACTAGAGGCTTTGATTTCTTAAGGTCTGATGAACCCTTACCCTTAGGGTTCGATCCCTTTAGGTCTTTATAGGAATTGTGAGCCTCAGCATACAGGTCAGCAGCCTCAGCAACTTCCTCAGCTTTAATCAGGTTACGTTCTCTGATGAATGTTCGTATCTGATGGGGAAGAGCTGTGAGGAACTGGTCAGCAACCATGAAGTCTCTAAGAGATTCATAACTGCGATCAATTCCTGAACTCTCTATCCAAAAGTCGAACAAACGAAAGAGTGTTACCTGTAACTGCTGAAAGTTCTGGCCAGGCTGTATGGTGGCATACCTGAAATCTTTCCTGTAAGAATTAGTGGTTTTTTGATATGCTTTAAGGATTGCCTTCTTCAGTAGGTTATAATTACATATTATATCCTGCGACAAAGTTGCATAGATATTCAAAGCGGTACCAGAAAATAACATTCCTAACCTGGTAGCCCAGGTGTCAGCAGGCCATTCACAGAGGGTAGCGGTATTTTCAAACCTGATAATGTATGAAGTTATGTCTTCCCCCTCTGTGAAGGGAGGTAAATTAGGTGTTGGAATATGTGCACTAGCTGCACGTTGTTCCATTACTCCTTCATCTAATTGCTGTTGTGAGAAAGTTAACTTTTTATTCTCTAATTCAAGGCGAGCTTGTTCGAGCTCGCGATCCTTTTCTCTCTCCCTTAACTCATATTCTCTGTCCTTTGCTCTTTCCTCAAGTTCCCTTAATTTAACTTGTTCTTCACGTACTTTAGCTCTCTCCTCACGATCAAGTCTATCATGCTCTTTTTTGTCTTCTCTTTCGATTCTCTCTCTCTCCTTTTCAATTCTTTCCTGGATTTTAGCACTAATGAAAGATTCTAAATTTTTCCTGTTTTCCTAACTTACTTCCAGCGTTCATCCAAACTGGTATTCCTCTATATTTGCAAGAACAACAGCGTTGCAAAAACAACAGCAAGCTGCAAGACAAACAGCAAGCTGCAGGAGCACAGCAGCTGCAGATAACACAACAGTTGACAAGAACAAAACAACAGTTTGCAAGAAACAACCAACAAAGAAGAACAACAGCAGTTGCAAAAAACAACAGCAGTGCAAGAACAACAGCAAGCTGCAAGAACAACAGCAGCTGCAAAAACAACACGTATTGCAAGAAGAACAGCAGCTGCAAGAGCACAGCAGCTGCAAGAACAACAGCTGCTGCAAAGAACAACAGCAGTTGCAGAGCAACAGCAGCTGGAAGAACAACAGCAGCTGCAAGAACAACAGCAGTTGCAAGAGCAACAGCAGTTGCAAGAACAACAGCAGCTGCAAGGACAACAACAGTTGCAAGAACAACAGCAGCTGCAAGAACAACAACAGTTGCAAGAACAACAGCAGCTGCAAGAAACAACAACAGATTGCAGAACAACAGTAGTTGCAAGTACAATAGCAGTTGCAAGAACAACAGCAGCTGCAAGAACAACAACAGTTGCAAGAGCAACAGTAGCTGCAAGAACAACAGCAGCTGCAAGAACAACAGCAGTTGCAAGAACAACAGCAGTTGCAAGAACAACAGCAGCTGCAAGAAAACAGCAGCTGCAAAAACAACAACAGTTGCAAGAAGAACAGCAGCTGCAAGAGCAACAGCAGCTGCAAGAACAACAGCAGTTGCAAGAACAACAACAGCTGCGAGAACAACAGCCGCTGCAAGAACAACAGCAGCTGCAAGAACAACAACAGCTGCAAGAACAACAGCAGTTGCAAGAACAACAACAGCTGCAAGAACAACAACAGTTGCAAGAACAACAGCAGTTGCGGAAGAACAACAGCAAACTGGAAGGAACCAACAACAGGTTGCAAGAACAACAGCAGCTGCAAAGGAAACACAGCAGTTACAAGAACAACAACAGCTGCGAGAACAACAGCCGCTGCAAGAACAACAGCAGCTGCAAGAACAACAACAGCTGCAAGAACAACAGCTGTTGCAAGAACAACAACAGCTGCAAGAACAACAACAGTTGCAAGAACAACAGCAGTTGCAAGAACAACAGCAACTGCAAGAACAACAACAGTTGCAAGGAAACAACAGCAGTTGCAAGAACAACAACAGTTGCAAGAACAACAGCAGGTGCAAGAACAACAACAGTTGCAAGAGCAACAGCAGTTGCAAGAACAAACAAACAGCTGCAAGAACACAGCAGCTGCCAAGAAGAAAAACAGCAGTTGAAAGAACATCGACAGTTGCAAGAACACAGCAGCTGAAGAACACAAACAGGTTGCAAGTGCAACAGCAGTTGCCGAGAACAACAACTACTGCAAGACAACAGCTGCTGCAAGACAACAACCAGCAGTTGCAAGAACATAACAGCTGCAAGGAACACAGCAGCTGCAAGAACAACAACAGTGCAAGAACAACAACAGCTGCAGAACAAAGCAGTGCAAGAACAACAACAAGCTGCGAGAACAACAGCCGCTCAAGAACTAACAGAGCTGAAGAAAACACAACAGCTGCAAGAACAACAGCAGTTGCAAAGAACAACAACAGCTGCAAGAAAAAACAAACAGTTGCAAGAACAACAAGCAGTTGCAAGAACAAACAGCAACTGCAAGAACAACAAACCAGTTGCAAGAACAACAGCAGCTGCAAGAACCAACAGCAGTTGCAAGAACAAACCAACAGCTGCGAGAAACAACAGCCGCTGCAAGACAACAGCAGCTGCAAGAACAAACAAACAGCTGCAAGAACAAACAGCTGTTGCAAGAAACAACAACAGCTGCAAGAACAACAACAGTTGCAAAGAACAACAGCAGTTGCAAGAACAACAGCAACTGCAAGAAACAACAAACAGTGCAAGTACAACAGCAGTTGCAAGGTACAACAACAGTTGCTAGAACAACAAGCAGGTGCAAGAAAAAACAACAGTTGCAAGGAGCAACAGGCAGTTGCAAGAAACAACAACAGCTGCAAGAACAACAGCAGCTGCCAAGAAGAAACAGCAGTTGCAAGAACATCGGGGACCGTTGCAAGAACAAACAGGCAGCTGCAAGAACAACAACCAGTTGCAAGTGCCAACAGCCAGTGCGAGAGACAACAACAAAAAACTTGCAAGAAACAAACAGCAGCTGCAAGAACCACAGCAGTTGCAAGAAACATAAACAGCTGCAAGAACAACGCAGTTGCAAGAACAACAGCAGTTGCAAGAACAACAGCAGCTGCAAGAACAACAGCAGCTGCAAGAACAACAACAGTTGCAAGAAGAACAGCAGCTGCAAGAGCAACAGCAGTTGCAAGAACAACAGCAGCTGCAAGAAACAACAAGCAGTCTGCAAGAACAAAAACAGGTTGCAAGAAGAACAGCAGCTGCAAGAGCAAACAGCAGTTGCAAGAACAACAGCCCTGCAAGGGAACAACAAACAGTTGCAAGAACAACAGCAGCTGCAAGAACAACAACAGTTGCAAGAACAACAGCAGTTGCAAGAACAACAACAGCTGCAAGAGCAACAGCAGCTGCAAGAACAACAGCAGTTGCAAGAACAACAACAGCTGCAAGAACAACAGCAGCTGCAAGAACAACAGCAGTTGCAAGAACAACAGCAGCTGCAAGAACAACAGCAGTTGCAAGAACAACAGCAGCTGCAAGAACAACAGCAGTTGCATGAAGAACAACAGCTGCAAGAACAACAGCAGTTGCAAGAATAACAACAGTTGCAAGAACAACAACGGCTGCAAGGACATCAACAGCTGCAAGAACAACAACAGCTGCAAGAACAACAGCAGTTGCAAGAACAAGAGCAGCTGCAAGAACAACAGCAGTTGCAAGAGCAACAGCAGCTGCAAGAACAACAGCAGCTGCAAGAACACACAGCAGCTGCAAGAACAACAACGTTGCAAGAAAAAAAACAGCAGCTGCAAGAAACAACTGTAGCTGCAGAACAACAACAGTTGCAAGGAGGTACAGTAGTTGCAGAAACAACAACAACTGCAAGAACAACAGCAGCTGCAAGAACAACTGTAGCTGCAAGAACAACAACAGTTGCAAGGAGAACAGTAGTTGCAAGAACAACAACAACTGCAAGAACAACAGTAGTTGCAAGAACAACAACAACTGCAAGAGCAACAGCAGTTGCAAGAACAACAGCAGTTGCAAAAACAACAGCAGCTGCAAGAACAACAGCAGCTGCAAGAGCAACAGCAGCTGCAAGAACAACAACAGTTGCAAGAACAACAACAGTTGCAAGAACAACAACAACTGCAAGAACAACAGCAGTTACAAAAACAACAGCAGCTGCAAGAACAACAGCAGCTGCAAGAACAACAGCAGCTGCAAGAACAACAACAGTTGCAAGAAGAACAGCAGCTGCAAGAGCAACAGCAGCTGCAAGAACAACAGCAGCTGCAAGAACAACAGCAGTTGCAAGAGCAACAGCAGCTGCAAGAACAACAGCAGCTGCAAGAACAACAGCAGTTGCAAGAGCAACAGCAGTTGCAAGAACAACAGCAGCTGCAAGGACAACAACAGTTGCAAGAACAACAGCAGCTGCAAGAACAACAACAGTTGCAAGAACAACAGCAGCTGCAAAGAACAACAGTTGCAGAACAACAGTAGTTGCAAGAACAAATAGCACGTTGCAAGAAACCAACAGCAGCTGCAGAACAACAACAGTTGCAAGAACAACAGTAGCTGCAAGAACAACAGCAGCTGCAAGAACAACAGCAGTTGCAAGAACAACAGCAGTTGCAAGAACAACAGCAGCTGCAAGAAAACAGCAGCTGCAAAAACAACAACAGTTGCAAGAAGAACAGCAGCTGCAAGAGCAACGCAGCTGCCCAAGAACAACAGCAGTTTCAAGAACAACAACAGCTGTGAGAACAACAGCCCCGCTGCAAGAACAAACAGCATGCAAGAACAACAACCAGCCTGCAAGAAACAACAGCAGTTGCAAGAAACAAACAACAGCTGCAAGACCAACAAACAGTTGCAAGAACAACAGCAGTGCATGACAACAGCATACTGCACAAGAACAAAAAACAGTTGCTAAGAAAACAGCAACTGTAAAGAACAACAACAGTTGCGAGAACATCAGCTGCAAGACAACAGCAGTTGCAAGAACAACAACAGTTGCAAGAACAACAGCAGGTGAAAGAACAACAACAGTTGCAAGAGCAACAGCAGTTGCAAGAACAACAACAGCTGCAAGAACAACAGCAGCTGCAAGAAGAACAGCAGTTGCAAGAACATCGACAGTTGCAAGAACAACAGCAGATGCAAGAACCTACAAAACAGTTGCTAGTGCAACAGCAGTTGCGAGAACAACAACAACTGCATGAACAACAGCAGCTGCAAGAACAACAGCAGTTGCAAGAACATCAACAGTTGGAAGAACAACAACAGTTGCAAGAACAACAGCAGCTGCAAGAACAATGACAGTTGCAAGAGCAACAGCAGTTGCAAGAACAACAGCAGTTGCAAGAACAACAGCAGCTGCAAGAACAACAACAGTTGCAGAAACAACAGCAGCTGCAAGAACAACAGAAGCTGCAAGAACAACAGCAGCTGCAAGAACAACAACAGTTACAAGAGCAACAGCAGCTGCAAGAACAACAGCAGTTGCAAGAACAACAGCAGCTGCAAGAACAACAGCAGCTGCAAGAACAACAACAGTTGCAAGAACAACAGCAGCTGCAAGAACAACAACAGTTGCAAGAACAACAGTAGTTGCAAGAAAAACAGCAGTTGCAAGAACAACAGCAGCTGCAAGAACAACAACAGTTGCAAGAGCAACAGCAGCTGCAAGAACAACAGCAGCTGCAAGAACACGAGCAGTTGCAAGAACAACAGCAGTTGCAAGAACAACAGCAGCTGCAAGAACAACAACAGTTGCAAGAAGAACAGCAGCTGCAAGAGCAACAGCAGCTGCAAGAACAGCAGCTGCAAGAACAACAGCAGTTGCAAGAACAACAGCAGCTGGAAGGACAACAACAGTTGCAAGAACAACAGCAGCTGCAAGAACAACAACAGTTGCTAGAACAACAGCAGTTGCAAATACAACAGCAGCTGCAAGAGCAACAGCAGGAGCAAGAACAACAACAGTTGCAAGAACATCAACAGTTGCAAGAACAACAGCAGCTGCAAGAACAACAACAGTTGCAAGAGCAACAGCAGTTGCAAGAACAACAACAGCTGCAAGAACAACAGCAGCTGCAAGGGAAAAAAAAAAACCAAAAAACACAGTTGCAAGAACAACAGCAGCTGCAAGAACAACAGCAGCTGCAAGAACAACAACAGTTGCAAGAAGAACAGCAGCTGCAAGAGCAACAGCAGTTGCAAGAACAACAGCACCTGCAAGGACAACAACAGTTGCAAGAACAACAGCAGCTGCAAGAACAACAACAGTTGCAAGAACAACAGCAGTTGCAAGAACAACAACAGCTGCAAGAGCAACAGCAGCTGCAAGAACAACAGCAGTTGCAAGAACAACAGCAGCTGCAAGAACAACAGCAGCTGCAAGAACAACAGCAGTTGCAAGAACAACAGCAGCTGCAAGAACAACAGCAGTTGCAAGAACAACAGCAGCTGCAAGAAAAACAGCAGTTGCAAGAAGAACAACAGCTGCAAGAACAACAGCAGTTGCAAGAATAACAACAGTTGCAAGAACAACAACGGCTGCAAGGACATCAACAGCTGCAAGAACAACAACAGCTGTAAGAAACAACAACGCCAGTTGCAATACAAGAGCAGCTGCAAGAACAACAGCAGTTGCAAGAGCAACAGCAGCTGCAAGAACAACAGCAGCTGCAAGAACAACAGCAGCTGCAAGAACAACAACAGTTGCAAGAACAACAGCAGCTGCAAGAACAACTGTAGCTGCAAGAACAACAACAGTTGCAAGGAGAACAGTAGTTGCAAGAACAACAACAACTGCAAGAACAACAGCAGCTGCAAGAGCAACAGCAGTTGCAAGAACAACAGCAGTTGCAAAAACAACAGCAGCTGCAAGAACAACAGCAGCTGCAGGAGCAACAGCAGCTGCAAGAACAACAACAGTTGCAAGAACAACAACAGTTGCAAGAACAACAACAAATGCAAGAACAACAGCAGTTGCAAAAACAACAGCAGCTGCAAGAACAACAGCAGCTGCAAGAACAACAGCAGCTGCAAGAACAACAACAGTTGCAAGAAGAACAGCAGCTGCAAGAGCAACAGCAGCTGCAAGAACAACAGCAGCTGCAAGAACAACAGCAGTTGCAAGAGCAACAGCAGCTGGAAGAACAACAGCAGCTGCAAGAACAACAGCAGTTGCAAGAGCAACAGCAGTTGCAAGAACAACAGCAGCTGCAAGGACAACAACAGTTGAAAGAACAACAGCAGCTGCAAGAACAACAACAGTTGCAAGAACAACAGCAGCTGCAAGAACAACAACAGTTGCAAGAACAACAGTAGTTGCAAGAACAATAGCAGTTGCAAGAACAACAGCAGCTGCAAGAACAACAACAGTTGCAAGAGCAACAGTAGCTGCAAGAACAACAGCAGCTGCAAGAACAACAGCAGTTGCAAGAACAACAGCAGTTGCAAGAACAACAGCAGCTGCAAGAAAACAGCAGCTACAAAAACAACAACAGTTGCAAGAAGAACAGCAGCTGCAAGAGCAACAGCAGCTGCAAGAACAACAGCAGTTGCAAGAACAACAACAGCTGCGAGAACAACAGCCGCTGCAAGAACAACAGCAGCTGCAAGAACAACAACAGCTGCAAGAACAACAGCAGTTGCAAGAACAACAACAGCTGCAAGAACAACAACAGTTGCAAGAACAACAGCAGTTGCAAGAACAACAGCAACTGCAAGAACAACAACAGTTGCAAGAACAACAGCAGCTGCAAGAACAACAGCAGTTGCAAGAACAACAACAGCTGCGAGAACAACAGCCGCTGCAAGGAACAGCAGCAGCTGCAAGAACAACAACAGCTGCAAGAACAACAGCTGTTGCAAGAACAACAACAGCTGCAAGAACAACAACAGTTGCAAGAACAACAGCATGCAAGAACAACAACAGTTGCAGAAGAAACAGCAGCTGCAAGAGCAACAGCAGCTGCAAGAACAGCAGCTGCAAGAACAACAGCAGTTGCAAGAACAACAGCAGCTGGAAGGACAACAACAGTTGCAAGAACAACAGCAGCTGCAAGAACAACAACAGTTGCTAGAACAACAGCAGTTGCAAATACAACAGCAGCTGCAAGAGCAACAGCAGGTGCAAGAACAACAACAGTTGCAAGAACATCAACAGTTGCAAGAACAACAGCAGCTGCAAGAACAACAACAGTTGCAAGGAGCACAGCAGTTGCAAGAACAACAACAGCTGCAAGAACAACAGCAGCTGCAAGAACAACAGCAGTTGCAAGAACATCAACAGTTGCAAGAACAACAGCAGCTGCAAGAACAACAACAGTTGCAAGTAGCAACAGCAGGTTGCAGAAACAACACAGTCTGCAAGAGCAAACAGCAGCTTACAGAACAACAGCAGTTGCCAAGAACAACAAACAGTTGCAAGAACAACACAGTTGCAAGAACAACAGCAGCTGCAGAACCAATAACAGTTGCAAGAAGCAAACAGCCAGTGCAAGAACAACAGCAGTTGCAAGAACAACAGCAGCTGCAAGAACAAAAACAGTTGCAAGAACAACAGCAGCTGCAAGAACAACAGCAGCTGCAAGAACAACAGCAGCTCAAGAACAACAGCAGCTGTAAGAACAACAGCAGCTGCAAGAACAACAGCAGCTGGAAGAACAACAACAGTTGCAAGAGCAACAGCAGCTGCAAGAACAACAGCATTTGCAAGAAAAACAGCAGCTGCAAGAACAACAGCAGCTGCAAGAACAACAACAGTTGCAAGAACAACAGCAGCTGAAAGAACAACAACAGTTGCAAGAACAACAGTACTTGCAAAAACAACAGCAGTTGCAAGAACAACAGCAGCTGCAAGAACAACAACAGTTGCAAGAGCAACAGCAGCTGCAAGAACAACAGCAGCTGCAGAACAACAGCAGTCTGGCAAGAACAACAAGCAGAAAAAAAAAAATTGCAAGAACAAACAGGCAGCTGCAAGGGGAACAACAGCAGCTGCAAGAACAACAACAGTTGCAAGAAGAACAGCGGCTGCAAGAGCAACAGCAGCTGCAAGAACAACAGCAGCTGCAAGAACAACAGCAGTTGCAAGAGCAAACAGCAGTTGCAGAACAACAAGCAGAAAACTGCAAGAACAACAGCAGCTTGCAAGAAACAACAGCAGCTCAAGAACAACAGCAGCTGTAAGAACAACAGCAGCTGCAAGAACAACAGCAGCTGGAAGAACAACAACAGTTGCAAGAGCAACAGCAGCTGCAAGAACAACAGCATTTGCAAGAAAAACAGCAGCTGCAAGAACAACAGCAGCTGCAAGAACAACAACAGTTGCAAGAACAACAGCAGCTGAAAGAACAACAACAGTTGCAAGAACAACAGTACTTGGGAAACAACAAGCGTTGCAGAAAACAGCAGCTGCAAGAACAACAACAGTTGCAAGAGCAACAGCAGCTGCAAGAACAACAGCAGCTGCAAGAACAACAGCAGTTGCAAGAACAACAGCAGTTGCAAGAACAACAGCAGCTGCAAGAACAACAGCAGCTGCAAGAACAACAACAGTTGCAAGAAGAACAGCGGCTGCAAGAGCAACAGCAGCTGCAAGAACAATAGCGCCCGTAGCTGCAAAGTACAACAGCAGTTGCAAGAGCAACAGCAGTTGCAAGAACAACAGCAGCTGCAAGGACAACAACAGTTGCAAGAACAACAGCAGTTGCAAGAACAACAACAGTTGCAAGAACAACAGCAGTTGCAAGAACAACAACAGCTGCAAGAGCAACAGCAGCTGCAAGAACAACAGCAGTTGCAAGAACAACAACAGCTGCAAGAACAACAGCAGCTGCAAGAACAACAGCAGTTGCAAGAACAACAGCAGCTGCAAGAACAACAGCAGTTGCAAGAACAACAGCAGCTGCAAGAACAACAGCAGTTGCAAGAACAACAACAGTTGCAAGAAAAACAGCAGTTGCAAGAACAAGAACAGATGCAAGAACAACAAGAGCTGCAAGAACATCAACAGCTGCAAGAACAACAATAGCTGCAAGAACAACAGCAGTTGCAAGAAACCAGAGCAGGCTGCAAGAAACAACAGCAGTTGCAAGAACAACAGCAGTTGCAAGAACAGCAGCTGCAAGAACAACAACAGTTGTAAGAACAACAGCAGCTGCAAAAACAACAGCAGCTGCAAAAACAACAGCAGCTGCAAGGACAACAGCAGTTGCAAGAGCAACAGCAGCTGCAAGAACAACAACAGTTGCAAGAACAACGGCAGCGGCAGAACAAACTTGTAGCTGCAAGAACAAAACAACAGTTGCAAGAGCAACAGCAGCTGCAAGAACAACAGCAGCTGCAAGAACAACAGCAGTTGCAAGAACCAGCAGTTGCAATGAACAACAACAGCTGAAGGAACAACTGCAGAGCAAGAACAAAAACAGTTGCAAGAGAACAGCAGCGGCAATGAGCAAACGCGTTGCCAAGAACAACAGCAGCTGCAGAACAACAGCAGGCTAGCAGATCAACAACAGTTTGCAAGAAGAACAGCAGCTGCAAGAGCAACAGCAGGTTGCAAGACAAACAGCACCTGCAAGGACCAACAACAGTTGCAAGAACAAACAGCAGCTGCAAGAACAAACAACAGTTGCTAGAACACAGCAGTTGCAAGAACAACAACAGCGCAAGAGGCAACAGCAGTGCAAGAACAACAGCAGTGGCAAGAACACCAAAACAGAGCAAGCAAACAGCAGTGCAAGATCAACAGCAGTTGCAAGACAACCAGCAGCTGCAAGAACTACAGCAGTTGCAAGAACAACAGCAGCTGCAAGAACAACAGCAGTTGCATGAAGAACAACAGCTGCAAGAACAACAGCAGTTGCAAGAATAACAACAGTTGCAAGAACAAAAACGGCTGCAAGGCATCAACATGCTGCATGATACAACATCAGCTGGCCAAGAACAACAGCAGTTGCAAAGAACAAGAGCAGCTGCAAGAACAACAGCAGTTGCAGAGCAAAGCAGCTGCAAGAACAACAGCAGCTGCAAGAACAAACAGCAGCTGGCAAGAAAACAACAGTTGCAAGAAACAAACAGCAAAGCTTTTTGCCCAAGAAACAACTGTTGCTGCAAGAACAACAACAGTTGCAAGGAGAACAGTAGTTGCAAGAACAACAACAACTGCAAGAACAACAGCAGCTGCAAGAACAACTGTAGCTGCAAGAACAACAACAGTTGCAAGGAGAACAGTAGTGCAAGAACAACAAAACAACAAAAAAAAAAAAATGCTAGAACACAGTAGTTGCAAGAACACAACAACTGCCAAGAGCAACAGCAGTTGCAAGAACAACAGCAGTTGCAAAAACAACAGCAGCTGCAAGAACAACAGCAGCTGCAAGAGCAACAGCAGCTGCAAGAACAACAACAGTTGCAAGAACAACAACAGTTGCAAGAACAACAACAACTGCAAGAACAACAGCAGTTACAAAAACAACAGCAGCTGCAAGAACAACAGCAGCTGCAAGAACAACAGCAGCTGCAAGAACAATAACAGTTGCAAGAAGAACAGCAGCTGCAAGAGCAACAGCAGCTGCAAGAACAACAGCAGCTGCAAGAACAACAGCAGTTGCAAGAGCAACAGCAGCTGGAAGAACAACAGCAGCGGCATGGAACATACAGCAAGTTGCAAGAGCACGCGTTGCAAGAGCAACAGCAGCTGCAAGGACAACAACGTTGCAAAGAACAACATCAGCGGCAAGAACAACAACAGTTGCAAGAACAACAGCAGCTGCAAGAACAACATAACAGTTGCAAGAACAACAGTAGTTGCAAGAACAATACAGTTGCAAGAACAAACAGCAGCTGGCAAGAACAACAAAACAGTTGCAAGAGCAACAGTAAGCTGCAAGAACAACAGCAGCTGCAGAAAACTGCAGTCTGCAAGGAACAACAGCAGTTGCAAAGAACAACAGCGCTGCAAGAATGATAAACAGGCAGCTGCAAAAAACAACAACGTTGCAAGAAGAACAGCAGCTGCAAGAGCAACAGCAGCTGCAAGAACAACAGCAGTTGCAAGAACAACAACAGCTGCGAGAACAACAGCCGCTGCAAGAACAACAGCAGCTGCAAGAACAACAACAGCTGCAAGAACAAACAGCAGTTGCAAGAACAACAACAGCTGCAAGAACAACAACAGTTGCAAGAACAACAGCAGTTGCAAGAACAACAGCAACTGCAAGAACAACAACAGTTGCAAGAACAACAGCAACTGTAAGAACAACAACAGTTGCAAGAACATCAGCTGCAAGAACAACAGCAGTTGCAAGAACAACAAACAGTTTGCAAGAACAAACAGCAGGTGAAAGAACAACAACAGTTCAAGAGCAACAGCAGTAGACAAGAAACAACAAAGCTGCAAGAACAACAGCAGCTGCAAGAAGAACAGCAGTTGCAAGAACATCGACAGTTGCAAGAACAACAGCAGCTGCAAGAACAACAACAGTTGCAAGTGCAACAGCAGTTGCGAGAACAACAACAACTGCATGAACAACAGCAGCTGCAAGAACAACAGCAGTTGCAAGAACATAACAGTTGGAAGAACAACAACAGTTGCAAGAACAACAGCAGCTGCAAGAACAATGACAGTTGCAAGAGCAACAGCAGTTGCAAGAACAACAGCAGTTGCAAGAACAACAGCAGCTGCAAGAACAACAACAGTTGCAGAAACAACAGCAGCTGCAAGAACAACAGAAGCTGCAAGAACAACAGCAGCTGCAAGAACAACAACAGTTACAGAGCAACAGCAGCTGCAAGGAAACAACGCAGTTGCAAGAAACAAATCAGCGCTGCAAGAACAACAGCAGCTGCAAGAACAACAACAGTTGCAAGAACAACAGCAGCTGCAAGAACAACAACAGTTGCAAGAACAACAGTAGTTGCAAGAAAAACAGCAGTTGCAAGAACAACAGCAGTTGCAAGAACAAGAGCAGCTGCAAGAACAACAGCAGTTGCAAGAACAACAGCAGTTGCAAGAACAGCAGCTGCAAGAACAACAACAGTTGTAAGAACAACAGCAGCTGCAAAAACAACAGCAGCTGCAAAAACAACAGCAGCTGCAAGGACAACAGCAGTTGCAAGAGCAACAGCAGCTGCAAGAACAACAACAGTTGCAAGAACAACAGCAGCGGCAAGAACAACTGTAGCTGCAAGAACAACAACAGTTGCAAGAGCAACAGCAGCTGCAAGAACAACAGCAGCTGCAAGAACAACAGCAGTTGCAAGAACAACAGCAGTTGCAAGAACAACAACAGCTGCAAGAACAACAGCAGCTGCAAGAACAACAACAGTTGCAAGAAGAACAGCAGCTGCAAGAGCAACAGCAGTTGCAAGAACAACAGCAGCTGCAAGAACAACAGCAGCTGCAAGAACAACAACAGTTGCAAGAAGAACAGCAGCTGCAAGAGCAACAGCAGTTGCAAGAACAACAGCACCTGCAAGGACAACAACAGTTGCAAGAACAACAGCAGCTGCAAGAAAACAAAAGCAAAAGTATGCAAGAACAACGGCAGTTGCAAGAACAACAACAGCTGCAAGAGCAACAGCAGCTGCAAGAACAACAGCAGTTGCAAGAACAACAACAGCTGCAAGAACAACGGCAGCTGCCAAGAACAACAGCAGTGCAAGAACATCAGCAGCTGCAGAACAACAGCAGTTGGCAAGACTCAACAGCAGCTGCAAGAACAACAGCAGTTGCATGAAGAACAACAGCTGCAAGAACAACAGCAGTTGCAAGAATAACAACAGTTGCAAGAACAACAACGGCTGCAAGGACATCAACAGCTGCAAGAACAACAACAGCTGCAAGAACAACAGCAGTTGCAAGAACAAGAGCAGCTGCAAGAACAACAGCAGTTGCAAGAGCAACAGCAGCTGCAAGAACAACAGCAGCTGCAAGAACAACAGCAGCTGCAAGAACAACAACAGTTGCAAGAACAACAGCAGCTGCAAGAACAACTGTAGCTGCAAGAACAACAACAGTTGCAAGGAGAACAGTAGTTGCAAGAACAACAACAACTGCAAGAACAACAGCAGCTGCAAGAACAACTGTAGCTGCAAGAACAACAACAGTTGCAAGGAGAACAGTAGTTGCAAGAACAACAACAACTGCAAGAACAACAGTAGTTGCAAGAACAACAACAACTGCAAGAGCAACAGCAGTTGCAAGAACAACAGCAGTTGCAAAAACAACAGCAGCTGCAAGAACAACAGCAGCTGCAAGAGCAACAGCAGCTGCAAGAACAACAACAGTTGCAAGAACAACAACAGTTGCAAAAGGGAACAACACAACTGCAAGATCAACAAGCAGTTACAAAACAAACAGCAAGCTGCAAGAACAACAGCAGCTGCAAGAACAACAGCAGCTGCAAGAACAACAACAGTTGCAAGAAGAACAGCAGCTGCAAGAGCAAGGCAGCAGCAAGAAACAAACAGCAGCTGCAAGAACAACAGCAGTTGCAAGGAGCAACAGCAAGCTGGAGGAACAACAGCAGCTTGCAAGACAACAGCAGTTGCAAGGAGCAAACAGCAGTTGCAAGAACAACAAGCAAGCTGCAAGGGACAACATCAGTTGGCAAGAACAACAGCAGCTGCAAGAACAACCAACAGTTGCAAGAACAACAGCAAGCTGCAAGAACACCAACAGTTGCAAGAACAACAGTAGTTGCAAGAACAATAGCAGTTGCAAGAACAACAGCAGCTGCAAGAACAACAACAGTTGCAAGAGCAACAGTAGCTGCAAGAACAACAGCAGCTGCAAGAACAACAGCAGTTGCAAGAACAACAGCAGTTGCAAGAACAACAGCAGCTGCAAGAAAACAGCAGCTGCAAAAACAACAACAGTTGCAAGAAGAACAGCAGCTGCAAGAGCAACAGCAGCTGCAAGAAACAAGCAGTTGTAGAACAACAAACAGCTGCGAGAACAACAGCCGCTGCAAGAACAACAGCAGCTGCAAGAACAACAACAGCTGCAAGAACAACAGCAGTTGCAAGAACAACAACAGCTGCAAGAACAACAACAGTTGCAAGAACAACAGCAGTTGCAAGAACAACAGCAACTGCAAGAACAACAACAGTTGCAAGAACAACAGCAACTGTAAGAACAACAACAGTTGCAAGAACATCAGCTGCAAGAACAACAGCAGTTGCAAGAACAACAACAGTTGCAAGAACAACAGCAGGTGAAAGAACAACAACAGTTGCAAGAGCAACAGCAGTTGCAAGAACAACAACAGCTGCAAGAACAACAGCAGCTGCAAGAAGAACAGCAGTTGCAAGAACATCGACAGTTGCAAGAACAACAGCAGCTGCAAGAACAACAACAGTTGCAAGTGCAACAGCAGTTGCGAGAACAACAACAACTGCAAGAACAACAGCAGCTGCAAGAACAACAGCAGTTGCAAGAACATCAACAGTTGGAAGAACAACAACAGTTGCAAGAACAACAGCAGCTGCAAGAACAATGACAGTTGCAAGAGCAACAGCAGTTGCAAGAACAACAGCAGTTGCAAGAACAACAGCAGCTGCAAGAACAACAACAGTTGCAGGAACAACAGCAGCTGCAAGAATACAACAGGAAGCTGCAGAACAAACAGCAGCTGCAAGAACAACTACAGTTACAAGAGCAACAGAGCTGCAGAACAAACAGCAGTTGCAAGAACAACAGCAGCTGCAAGAACAACAGCAGCTGCAAGAACAACAACAGTTGCAAGAACAACAGCAGCTGCAAGAACAACAACAGTTGCAAGAACAACAGTGTTGCAAGAAAAACAGCAGTGCAGGAACAACAGCAGCTGCAAGAAACAAAAACAGTGCAGAGCAACGGCAGATGCAAGAAAAAACAGCAGCTGCAAGAACACGAGCAGTTGCAAGAACAACAGCAGTTGCAAGAACAACAGCAGCTGCAAGAACAACAACAGTTGCAAGAAGAAACAGCAGACTGCAGAGAACAGCAGCTGCACGAACAGCATGCTGCAAGAACACAGCAGTTGCAAGAACAACAGCAGCTGGAAGGACAACAACAGTTGCAAGAACAACAGCAGCTGCAAGAACAACAACAGTTGCTAGAACAACAGCAGTTGCAAATACAACAGCAGCTGCAAGAGCAACAGCAGGAGCAAGAACAACAACAGTTGCAAGAACATCAACAGTTGCAAGAACAACAGCAGCTGCAAGAACAACAACAGTTGCAAGAGCAACAGCAGTTGCAAGAACAACAACAGCTGCAAGAACAACAGCAGCTGCAAGAACAACAGCAGTTGCAAGAACAACAGCAGCTGCAAGAACAACAGCAGCTGCAAGAACAACAACAGTTGCCAAGAAGAAACAGACAGCTGCAAGGCACAGGCAGTTGCAAGAACAACAGCACCTGCAAGGGACAACAACAGTTGCAGAAACAACAAGAGCTGCAAGAACAACAACAGTTGCAAGAACAACAGCAGTTGCAAGAACAACAACAGCTGCAAAAGCAACAGCAGCTGCAAGAACAACAGCAGTTGCAAGAACAACAACAGCTGCAAGAACAACAGCAGCTGCAAGAACAACAGCAGTTGCAAGAACAACAGCAGCTGCAAGAACAACAGCAGTTGCAAGAACAACAGCAGCTGCAAGAACAACAGCAGTTGCAAGAAGAACAACAGCTGCAAGAACAACAGCAGTTGCAAGAATAACAACAGTTGCAAGAACAACAACGGCTGCAAGGACATCAACAGCTGCAAGAACAACAACAGCTGCAAGAAAACAACAGCAGTTGCAAGAACATGAGCAGCTCTAAGAAACAACAGCAGTTGCAAGTGCAACAGAAGCTGCAAGAACAACAGCAGCTGCAAGAACAACAGCAGCTGCAAGAACAACAACAGTTGCAAGAACAACAGCAGCTGCAAGAACAACTGTAGCTGCAAGAACAACAACGTTGCAAGGAGAACAGGTAGTTTGCAAGAACAACAACAACTGGCAAGAACAAAAGCAGCTGCAGAGAGCAACAGCAGTTGCAAGAACAACAGCGTTGCAAAAACAACAGCAAGCTGCAAGACAAACAGCAAGCTGCAGGAGCACAGCAGCTGCAGATAACACAACAGTTGACAAGAACAAAACAACAGTTTGCAAGAAACAACCAACAAAGAAGAACAACAGCAGTTGCAAAAAACAACAGCAGTGCAAGAACAACAGCAGCTGCAAGAACAACAGCAGCTGCAAGAACAACAACAGTTGCAAGAAGAACAGCAGCTGCAAGAGCAACAGCAGCTGCAAGAACAACAGCAGCTGCAAGAACAACAGCAGTTGCAAGAGCAACAGCAGCTGGAAGAACAACAGCAGCTGCAAGAACAACAGCAGTTGCAAGAGCAACAGCAGTTGCAAGAACAACAGCAGCTGCAAGGACAACAACAGTTGAAAGAACAACAGCAGCTGCAAGAACAACAACAGTTGCAAGAACAACAGCAGCTGCAAGAAACAACAACAGATTGCAGAACAACAGTAGTTGCAAGTACAATAGCAGTTGCAAGAACAACAGCAGCTGCAAGAACAACAACAGTTGCAAGAGCAACAGTAGCTGCAAGAACAACAGCAGCTGCAAGAACAACAGCAGTTGCAAGAACAACAGCAGTTGCAAGAACAACAGCAGCTGCAAGAAAACAGCAGCTACAAAAACAACAACAGTTGCAAGAAGAACAGCAGCTGCAAGAGCAACAGCAGCTGCAAGAACAACAGCAGTTGCAAGAACAACAACAGCTGCGAGAACAACAGCCGCTGCAAGAACAACAGCAGCTGCAAGAACAACAACAGCTGCAAGAACAACAGCAGTTGCAAGAACAACAACAGCTGCAAGAACAACAACAGTTGCAAGAACAACAGCAGTTGCGGAAGAACAACAGCAAACTGGAAGGAACCAACAACAGGTTGCAAGAACAACAGCAGCTGCAAGAACAACAGCAGTTGCAAGAACAACAACAGCTGCGAGAACAACAGCCGCTGCAAGAACAACAGCAGCTGCAAGAACAACAACAGCTGCAAGAACAACAGCTGTTGCAAGAACAACAACAGCTGCAAGAACAACAACAGTTGCAAGAACAACAGCAGTTGCAAGAACAACAGCAACTGCAAGAACAACAACAGTTGCAAGAACAACAGCAGTTGCAAGAACAACAACAGTTGCAAGAACAACAGCAGGTGCAAGAACAACAACAGTTGCAAGAGCAACAGCAGTTGCAAGAACAACAACAGCTGCAAGAACACAGCAGCTGCCAAGAAGAAAAACAGCAGTTGAAAGAACATCGACAGTTGCAAGAACACAGCAGCTGAAGAACACAAACAGGTTGCAAGTGCAACAGCAGTTGCCGAGAACAACAACTACTGCAAGACAACAGCTGCTGCAAGACAACAACCAGCAGTTGCAAGAACATAACAGCTGCAAGGAACACAGCAGCTGCAAGAACAACAACAGTGCAAGAACAACAACAGCTGCAGAACAAAGCAGTGCAAGAACAACAACAAGCTGCGAGAACAACAGCCGCTCAAGAACTAACAGAGCTGAAGAAAACACAACAGCTGCAAGAACAACAGCAGTTGCAAAGAACAACAACAGCTGCAAGAAAAAACAAACAGTTGCAAGAACAACAAGCAGTTGCAAGAACAAACAGCAACTGCAAGAACAACAAACCAGTTGCAAGAACAACAGCAGCTGCAAGAACCAACAGCAGTTGCAAGAACAAACCAACAGCTGCGAGAAACAACAGCCGCTGCAAGACAACAGCAGCTGCAAGAACAAACAAACAGCTGCAAGAACAAACAGCTGTTGCAAGAAACAACAACAGCTGCAAGAACAACAACAGTTGCAAAGAACAACAGCAGTTGCAAGAACAACAGCAACTGCAAGAAACAACAAACAGTGCAAGTACAACAGCAGTTGCAAGGTACAACAACAGTTGCTAGAACAACAAGCAGGTGCAAGAAAAAACAACAGTTGCAAGGAGCAACAGGCAGTTGCAAGAAACAACAACAGCTGCAAGAACAACAGCAGCTGCCAAGAAGAAACAGCAGTTGCAAGAACATCGGGGACCGTTGCAAGAACAAACAGGCAGCTGCAAGAACAACAACCAGTTGCAAGTGCCAACAGCCAGTGCGAGAGACAACAACAAAAAACTTGCAAGAAACAAACAGCAGCTGCAAGAACCACAGCAGTTGCAAGAAACATAAACAGCTGCAAGAACAACGCAGTTGCAAGAACAACAGCAGTTGCAAGAACAACAACAGCTGCAAGAACAACAGCAGCTGCAAGAACAACAACAGTTGCAAGAAGAACAGCAGCTGCAAGAGCAACAGCAGTTGCAAGAACAACAGCAGCTGCAAGAACAACAGCAGCTGCAAGAACAAAAACAGGTTGCAAGAAGAACAGCAGCTGCAAGAGCAAACAGCAGTTGCAAGAACAACAGCCCTGCAAGGGAACAACAAACAGTTGCAAGAACAACAGCAGCTGCAAGAACAACAACAGTTGCAAGAACAACAGCAGTTGCAAGAACAACAACAGCTGCAAGAGCAACAGCAGCTGCAAGAACAACACAGTTGCAAGAACAACAAACAGCGCAAGAACAAACAGCAGTTGCAAGAACAACAACAGCTGCAAGAACATCAACACTGCAAGAACAAAAACAGCTGAAAGAAAAACCGCTTTTTGCAAGAAAAACAGCAGTGCAGGAACAACAGCGTTGCAAGAACAACAGCATTTTGCAAGAGAAAACAGCATGAAGAACAAAAACAGTTGAAAGAAAAACAGCAGCTGCAAAAAAACAGACTGCAAAAAAACAGCATGCAGAACAACAGCATTTTGAAAGACAACAGCAGCTGCAAGAAAAACAGCAGCTGAAAGAACAACAGAGCTGCAAGAACAAAAACGTTGAAAGAACAACCAGCTGAAAGAACAACTGTAGCTGCAAGAACAACAACGTTGCAAGGAGAACGTAGTTGAAGAACAACAACAGCTGAAAGAAAAACACCTGCAAGAGCAACAGCATTGAAAGAACAACAGCAGTTGCAAGAACAAAACAGTTGCAAGAACAAAAACAACTGAAAGAACAACGCATTGCAAAAAAAACAACGTTGCAAGAAAAACACAGCTGCAAGAGAAAAACCCAGCAGCTGCAAGAAAAACAACAGTTGCAAGAAAAAAAAAAACAGTTGGAAGAACAACAATACTAAAACAACAGCAGTTGCAAAAACAACAGCACTGCAAGAACAACAGCATGCAAAAACCGCGCTGCAAGAAAAATGGGGAGTTAAAAAACAACAGCAGCTGCAAGAACACAGCAGTTGCAAGAAAGCATTGCAAGAACAACAGCAGTTGAAAGGGAAAAACAGCTTTGCAAGAAAACAGCACTCAAGAACAACAGCAGTTGCAAGAACAACGCGCTTTAAGAAAAACAGCAGCTCAAGAACAATAGGATTGAAAAAACAGCAGCAGCGGCAAGAAAAACAGCAGCTGAAAGAAAAAACAGCAGTTGAAAAGAACAAAAGCGTTGCAAGAAAACAGCAGTGCAAGAAAACACAGTTGCAAGAAAACAGCAGTTTAAGAACAACAGCCGCAAAACAATGGGGAGTTAAAAGAACAGCAGCAGCTGAAGAACAACATCCCAGCAAACATAACAGCAACTGAAGGAAAAAGAAAAATTTGGGAAAGCACAAAGCAGCAATAGCAGCAACAACAAAGCAAGGGGAAATGAAATAGCTAAAAAATTAGAAAACAACAGAAAACAACCTTATCACAATTCAACATCAGTAACAACAAAAACAGCAAAAAACAAAAACAGAACAGCACACATTAACAACGAAAGCAGCACTTTTGAAACAGTTGCAGCAGCAAAAAAACGTTGAGACTTTTAACCGTTGCAGCAGCTTTAAAACAACGTTGCATCAAATTAACAAAATTGAGCAACTTAACAACAGTTGCAGCAACATTAACAACAGTTGCAGCAACATTAACAACAGTTGCAGCAACATTAACAACAGTTGCAGCAACATTAACAACAGTTGCAGCAACATTAACAACAGTTGCAGCAACATTAACAACAGTTGCAGCAGCATTAACAACAGTTGCAGCAACATTTACAACAGTTGCACCAACATTAACAACAGTAGCAACAACATTAACAACAGTAGCAACAACATTAACAACAGTAGCAGCAACATTAACAACAGCAGCAGCATTAACAACAATTGCACCAACATTAACAACAGTAGCAACAACATTAACAACAGCAGCAGCATTAACAACAATTGCAGCAACATTAACAATAGTAGCAGCAGCATTAACAACATTAGCAACAACATTAACACCAGTAGCCTCAACATTACGGACAGTAGCAGCAACATTAACAACAATAGCAACAACATTAACAACAGTAGCAAAAACATTAACAGCAGGAGCCACAACATTAACAACAGTAGCAACAACATTAACAACACAAGCAGCAACATTAACAACAGTAGCAGCAGCATTAACAACAGTAGCAGCAACATTAACAACAATAGCAGCAGTATTAACAACAGTATAAGCAGCACTAACAACAATAGCTGCAGCATTGACAACAATAGCAGCAGCATTAACAACAGTAGCAGCAACAACAGCATCATATAAGGAAGTCAGTAACTGTTGGTTATAACACTGTGTAACAGTAGCAGCAACAACAACAACAACAATAGTAGCAGCATTAACAACAGCAGCAGCAACATTAACAACAGCAGCAGCAACATTAACAACAGTAGCAGCAACATTAACAACAATAGCTGTAGCATTGACAACAATAGCAGCAGCATTAACAACAATAGCAGCAGCATCACCAGCAATAGTAGCAGTATTAACAACAATTGTAGCAATAATAACAACAGTAGCAGCAGCATTAACAACAACATTAGCAGTGTTAACAACAGTAGCAGCACCATTTTATTTATTTTATTTTATTTTATTTTAACAATTTGAACATACATACAGAGGTACAAAAAAATACAGGTAAGAGCAGCATGCCGAAGCCACTTGTATGCATAGCAGCAGCATTATGAACAATAGCAGCAGCATTATGAACAATAGCAGCAGCATTATGAACAATAGCAGCAACATTATGAACAATGGCAGCAGCATTATGAACAATGGCAGCAACATTATGAACAATGGCAGCAGCATTATGAACAATAGCAGCAGCATTATGAACAATAGCAGCAGCATTATGAACAATAGCAGCAACATTATGAACAATGGCAGCAGCATTATGAACAATAGCAGCAGCATTATGAACAATAGCAGCAGCATTATGAACAATAGCAGCAGCAATTATGAACAATAGCAGCAGCATTATGAACAATAGCAGCAGCATTATGAACAATAGCAGCAGCATTATGAACAATAGCAGCAGCATTATGAACAATAGCAGCAGCATTATGAACAATAGCAGCAACATTTATGAAAAATAGCAGCAGCATTATGAACAATAGCAGAAACATTATGAACAATAGCAGCAGCATTATGAACAATAGCAGCAGCATATGACAATAGCAGCAACATTATGAACAATAGCAGCAACATTATGAACAATAGCAGCAGCATTATGAACAATAGCAGCAACACTATGAACAATAGCAGCAGCATTATGAACAATAGCAGCAACATTATGAACAATAGCAGCAGCATTATGAAGAATAGCAGCAGCATTATGAAGAATAGCAGCAGCATTATGAACAATAGCAGCAGCATTATGAACAATAGCAGCAGCATTATGAAGAATAGCAGCAGCATTATGAACAATAGCAGCAGCATTATGAAGAATAGCAGCAGCATTATGAACAATAGCAGCAGCATTATGAAGAATAGCAGCAGCATTATGAACAATAGCAGCAGCATTATGAAGAATAGCAGCAGCATTATGAACAATAGCAGCAGCATTATGAACATAGCAGCAGCATTATGAACAATAGCAGCAGCATTATGAACAATAGCAGCAGCATTGTGAACAATAGCAGCAGCATTATGAACAATAGCAGCAGCATTATGAACAATAGCAGCAGCATTATGAACAATAGCAGCAGCATTATGAACAATTGCGCAGCATTATGAACAATAGCAGCAGCATTATGAACAATGCAGCAGCATTATGAACAATAGCAGCAACATTATGAACAATAGCAGCAGCATTATGAACAATAGCAGCAGCATTATGAACAATAGCAGCAGCATTATGAACAATAGCAGCAGCATTATGAACAATAGCAGCAGCATTATGAACAATAGCAGCAGCATTATGAACAATAGCAGCAGCATTATGAACAATAGCAGCAGCATTATGAACAATAGCAGCAGCATTATGAACAATAGCAGCAGCATTATGAACAATAGCAGCAGCATTATGAACAATAGCAGCAGCATTATGAACAATAGCAGCAGCATTATGAACAATAGCAGCAGCATTATGAACAATAGCAGCAGCATTATGAACAATAGCAGCAGCATTATGAACAATAGCAGCAGCATTATGAACAATAGCAGCAGCATTATGAACAATAGCAGCAGCATTATGAAAATAGCAGCAACATTTATGAACAATAGCAGCAACATTATGAACAATAGCAGCAACATTATGAACAATAGCAGCAGCATTATGAACAATAGCAGCAGCATTATGAACAATAGCAGCAACATTATGAACAATAGCAGCAACATTATGAACAATAGCAGCAGCATTATGAACAATAGCAGCAAACATATGAACAATAGCAGCAGCATTATGAACAATAGCAGCAGCATTATGAACAATAGCAGCAGCATTAAGAACAATAGCAGCGGGATTAACAACAACAGCAACAGCATTATGAACAGTAGATGCAGCATTATGAACAATAGCAGAAACATTAACAACAATAGCAGCAGCATTAAGAACAATAGCAGCAGCATTAACAACAATAGCAGCAGCATTAACAACAACAGCAACAGCATTAAGAACAATAGCAGCAGCATTAAGAACAATAGCAGCAGCATTAACAACAACAGCAACAGCATTAAGAACAATAGCAGCAGCATTATGAACAATAGCAGAAACATTAAGAACAATAGCAGCAGCATTAACAACAATAGCAGCAGCATTAACAACAACAGCAACAGCATTAAGAACAATAGCAGCAGCATTATGAACAATAGCAGAAACATTAAGAACAATAGCAGCAGCATTAAGAACAATAGCAGCAGCATTAAGAACAATAGCAGCAGCATTAAGAACAATAGCAGCAGCATTAACAACAGTAGCAGCAGCATTAACAACAGTAGCAGCAGCATTAAGAATAATAGCAGCAGCATTAACAACAATAGCAGCAGCATTAACAACAACTGCAGCCTCATTAACAACAACTGCAGCCTCATTAACAACAGTAGCAGCAACATTAACAACAATAGCAGCAGCATTAACAACAGTAGCAGCAGCATTAAGAACAACAGCAGCAGCATTAACAATAGCAGCAGCATTAAGAACAATAGCAGCAGCATTAACAACAATAGCAGCAGCATTAAGAACAATAGCAGCAGCATTAACAACAGTAGCAGCAGCATTAACAACAGTAGCAGCAACATTAACAACAATAGCAGCAGCATTAACAACAGTAGCAGCAGCATTAAGAACAACAGCAGCAGCATTAACAATAGCAGCAGCATTAAGAACAATAGCAGCAGCATTAACAACAATAGCAGCAGCATTAAGAACAATAGCAGCAGCATTAACAACAATAGCAGCAGCATTAAGAACAATAGCAGCAGCATTAGGATCAATAGCAGTAGCATTAAAAACAATAGCAGCAGCATTAACAACAATAGCAGCAGCATTAAGAACAATAGCAGCAGCATTATGAACAATAGCAGCAGCATTAAGAACAATAGCAGCAGCATTAAGAACAATAGCAGCAGCATTAAGAACAATAGCAGCAGCATTATGAACAATAGCAGCAGCATTAACAACAATAGCAGTAGCATTAAAAACAATAGCAGCAGCATTAACAACAATAGCAGCAGCATTAAGAACAATAGCAGCAGCATTATGAACAATAGCAGCAGCATTAACAACAATAGCAGCAGCATTAAGAACAATAGCAGCAGCATTAAGAACAATAGCAGCAGCATTAAGAACAATAGCAGCAGCATTAACAACAATAGCAGCAGCATTAACAACAATAGCAGCAGCATTAACAACACTAGCCGCAGCACTAACAACAACATCAGCAGTATTAACAACACTAGCCGCAACATAACAGCAACATCAGCAGTATTAACAACATAGCCGCAGCACTAACAACAACATCAGCAGTATTAACAACACTAGCCGCAACACTAACAGCAACAATCAGCAGTATTAACAACACTAGCCGCAGGCACTAACAACAACATCAGCAGTATTAACAACACTAGCCGCAACACTAACAGCAACATCAGCAGTATTAACAACACTAGCCGCAGCACTAACAACAACATCAGCAGTATTAACAACACTAGCCGCAACACTAACAACAATAGCAGCAGTATTAACAACACTAGCCGCAACACTAACAACAACATCAGCAGTATTAACAACACTAGCGCAACACTAACAACAATAGCAGCAGTATTAACAACACTAGCCGCAACACTAACAACAACATCAGCAGTATTAACAACACTAGCCGCAGCACTAACAACAACATCAGCAGTATTAACAACACTAGCCGCAACACTAACAACAATAGCAGCAGTATTAACAACACTAGCCGCAGCACTAAACAGCACATTCAGCAGTATTAACAAACTAGCCGCAACACTAACAACAGTAGCAACAGTATTAACAACACTAGCCGCAGCACTAAACAACAGTAGCAACAGTATTAACAACACTAGCCGCAACACTAACAACAGTAGCAACAGTATTAACAACACTAGCCGCAGCACTAACAACAGTAGCAACAGTATTAACAACACTAGCCGCAACACTAACAACAGTAGCAACAGTATTAACACTAGCCGCAGCACTAACAACAGTAGCAACAGTATTAACAACACTAGCCGCAACACTAACAACAGTAGCAACAGTATTAACACTAGCGCAGCACTAACAACAGTAGCAACAGTATTAACAACACTAGCCGCAACACTAACAACAGTAGCAACAGTATTAACAACACTAGGCCGCAACATAACAACAATAGCAACAGTATTAAACAACCACTAGCCGCAACACTAACAACAGTAGCAACAGTATTAAACACTAGCCGCAGCACTAACAACAGTAGCAACAGTATTAACACTAGCCGCAGCACTAACAACAGTAGCAACAGTATTAACAACACTAGCCGCAACACTAACAACAGTAGCAACAGTATTAACAACACTAGCCGCAACACTAACAACAACATCAGCAGTATTAACAACACTAGCCGCAACACTAACAACAACATCAGCAGTATTAACAACACTAGCCGCAACACTAACAACAATAGCAACAGTATTAACAACACTAGCCGCAACACTAACAACAATAGCAGCAGTATTAACAACACTAGCCGCAACACTAACAACAACATCAGCAGTATTAACAACACTAGCCGCAACACTAACAACACATCAGCAGTATTAACAACACTAGCCGCAACACTAACAACAATAGCAGCAGTATTAACAACACTAGCCGCAACACTAACAGCAACATCAGCAGTATTAACAACACTAGCCGCAACACTAACAACAACATCAGCAGTATTAACAAACACTAGCCGCAAAACATAACAACAACAATCAGCAGTATTAACAACACTAGCCGCAACACTAACAACAACATCAGCAGTATTAACAACACTAGCCGCAACACTAACACAATAGCAAACAGTATTAACAACACTAGCCGCAACACTAACAACAGTAGGCACAGTATTAACAACACTAGCCGCAACACTAACAACAGTAGCAAACAGTATTAACAACACTAGCCGCAACACTAACAACAATAGCACAGTATTAACAACACTAGCCGCAACACTAACAACAATAGCAGCAGTATTAACAACATAGCCGCAACACTAACAACAATAGCAGCAGTATTAACAACACTAGCCGCAGCACTAACAACAACATCAGCAGTATTAACAACACTAGCCGCAACACTAACAACAATAGCAGCAGTATTAACAACACTAGCCGCAACACTAAACAACAGTAGCAACAGTATTTAACAACACTAGCGCAGCACTAACAACAATAGCAGCAGTATTAACAACACTAGCCGCAACCTAACAACAATAGCAGCAGTATTAACAACACTAGCCGCAGCACTAATCAACAGTAGCAACAGTATTAACAACACTAGCCGCAACACTAACAACAGTAGCAACAGTATTAACAACACTAGCGCAACACTAACAACAATAGCAGCAGTATTAACAACACTAGCCGCAACACTAACAACAATAGCAGCAGTATTAACAACACTAGCCGGCAGCACTAACAAACAGTAGCAACAGTATTAACAACACTAGCCGCAACACTAACAACAGTAGCAACAGTATTAACAACACTAGCCGCAGCACTAACAACAATAGCAGCAGTATTAACAACACTAGCCGCAACACTAACAACAATAGCAGCAGTATTAACAACACTAGCCGCAGCACTAACAACAGTAGCAACAGTATTAACAACACTAGCCGCAACACTAACAACAGTAGCAACAGTATTAACAACACTAGCCGCAACACTAACAACAACATCAACAGTATTAACAACACTAGCCGCAACACTAACAACAATAGCAGCAGTATTAACAACACTAGCCGCAACACTAACAACAATAGCAACAGTATTAACAACACTAGCCGCAACACTAACAACAATAGCAGCAGTATTAACAACACTAGCCGCAACACTAACAACAACATCAGCAGTATTAACAACACTAGCCGCAACACTAACAACAACATCAGCAGTATTAACAACACTAGCCGCAACACTAACAACAATAGCAGCAGTATTAACAACACTAGCCGCAACACTACAGCAACATCAGCAGTTTTAACAACACTAGCCGCAACACTAACAACAACATCAGCAGTATTAACAACACTAGCCGCAACACTAACAACAACATCAGCAGTATTAACAACACTAGCCGCAACACTAACAACAACATCAGCAGCAGTATTAACAACACTAGCCGCAACACTAACAACAACATCAGCAGTATTAACAACACTAGCCGCAACACTAACAACAATAGCAACAGTATTAACAACACTAGCCGCAACACTAACAACAACATCAGCAGTATTAACAACACTAGCCGCAACACTAACAACAACATCAGCAGTATTAACAACACTAGCCGCAACACTAACAACAACATCAGCAGTATTAACAACACTAGCCGCAACACTAACAACAATAGCAACAGTATTAACAACACTAGCCGCAACACTAACAACAACATCAGCAGTATTAACAACACTAGCCGCAACACTAACAACAACATCAGCAGTATTAACAACACTAGCCGCAACACTAACAACAATAGCAACAGTATTAACAACACTAGCCGCAACACTAACAACAACATCAGCAGTATTAACAACACTAGCCGCAACACTAACAACAACATCAGCAGTATTAACAAACATAGCCGCAACACTAACAACATACATCGCAGTATTAACAACACTAGCCGCAACACTAACAACAATAGCAACAGTATTAACAACACTAGCCGCAACACTAACAACAACATCAGCAGTATTAACAACACTAGCCGCAACACTAACAACAACATCAGCAGTATTAACAACACTAGCCGCAACACTAACAAACAACATCAGCAGTATTAACAACACTAGCCGCAACACTAACAACAACATCAGCAGTATTAACAACACTAGCCGCAACACTAACAACAATAGCAACAGTATTAACAACACTAGCCGCAACACTAACAACAACATCAGCAGTATTAACAACACTAGCCGCAACACTAACAACAACATCAGCAGTATTAACAACACTAGCCGCAACACTAACAAACAACATCAGCAGTATTAACAACACTAGCCGCAACACTAACAACAATAGCAACAGTATTAACAACACTAGCCGCAAACACTAACAACACATCAGCAGTATTAACAACATAGCCGCAACACTAACAACAACATCAGCAGTATTAACAACACTAGCCGCAACACTAACAACAAATCAAGCAGTATTAACAACACTAGCCGCAACACTAACAACAATAGCAACAGTATTAACAACACTAGCCGCAACACTAACAACAACATCAGCAGTATAACAACACTAGCCGCAACACTAACAACAACATCAGCAGTATTAACAACACTAGCCGCAACACTAACAACAATAGCAACAGTATTAACAACACTAGCCGCAACACTAACAACACATCAGCAGTATTAACAACACTAGCCGCAACAACTAACAAACAACATCAGCAGTATTAACAACACTAGCCGCAACACTAACAACAACATCGCAGTATTAACAACACTAGCCGCAACACTAACAACAACATCAGCAGTATTAACAACACTAGCCGCAACAACTAACAACAACATCAGCAGTATTAACAACACTAGCCGCAACACTAACAACAACATCAGCAGTATTAACAACACTAGCCGCAACACTAACAACAACATCAGCAGTATTAACAACACTAGCCGCAAACACTAACAACAACATCAGCAGTATTAACAACACTAGCCGCAACACTAACAACAATAGCAACAGTATTAACAACACTAGCCGCAACACTAACAACAGTAGCAACAGTATTAACAACACTAGCCGCAACACTAACAACAGTAGCAACAGTATTAACAACACTAGCCGCAACACTAACAACAATAGCAACAGTATTAACAACACTAGCCCGCAACACTAACAACAATAGCAGACGTATTAACAACACTAGCCGCAACACTAACAACAATGCAGCAGTATTAACAACACTAGCCGCAACACTAACAACAGTAGCAACAGTATTAACAACACTAGCCGCAACACTAACAACAATAGCAGCAGTATTAACAACACTAGCCGCAGCACTAACAACAACATCAGCAGTATTAACAACACTAGCCGCAACACTAACAACACAATAGCAGGCAGTATTAACAACACTAGCCGCAACACTAACAACAGTAGCAACAGTATTAACAACACTAGCCGCAGCACTAACAACAATAGCAACAGTATTAACAACACTAGCCGCAACACTAACAACAGTAGCAACAGTATTAACAACACTAGCCGCAACACTAACAACAATAGCAGCAGTATTAACAACACTAGCCGCAGCACTAACAACAACATCAGCAGTATTAACAACACTAGCCGCAACACTAACAACAATAGCAGCAGTATTAACAACACTAGCCGCAGCACTAACAACAACATCAGCAGTATTAACAACACTAGCCGCAACACTAACAACAGTAGCAACAGTATTAACAACACTAGCCGCAGCACTAACAACAATAGCAGCAGTATTAACAACACTAGCCGCAACACTAACAACAATAGCAGCAGTATTAACAACACTAGCCGCAACACTAACAACAACATCAGCAGTATTAACAACACTAGCCGCAGCACTAACAACAACATCAGCAGTATTAACAACACTAGCCGCAACACTAACAACAATAGCAGCAGTATTAACAACACTAGCCGCAACACTAACAACAGTAGCAGCAGTATTAACAACACTAGCCGCAGCACTAACAACAGTAGCAGCAGTATTAACAACAATAGCAGCAGTATTAACAACACTAGCCGCAGCACTAACAACAGTAGCAGCAGTATTAACAACAATAGCAGCAGTATTAACAACACTAGCCGCAGCACTAACAAACTGTAGCAACAGTATTAACAACAATAGCAGCAGTATTAACAACACTAGCCGCAGCACTAACAACAATAGCAACAGTATTAACAACACTAGCCGCAGCACTAACAACAGTAGCAGCAGTATTAACAACAACATCAGCAGTATTAACAACACTAGCCGCAGCACTAACAACAACAGCAGCAGTATTAACAACACTAGCCGCAGCACTAACAACAGTAGCAGCAGCACTAACAACAACATCAGCAGTATTAACAACACTAGCCGCAGCACTAACAACAGTAGCAGCAGCACTAACAACAACATCAGCAGTATTAACAACACTAGCCGCAAGCACTAAACAAACAGTAGCAGCAGCACTAACAACAACATCAGCAGTATTAACAACACTAGCCGCAGCACTAACAACAGTAGCAGCAGCACTAACAACAGTAGCAGCAGTGTTAACAACAACAGTAGCAGCAAGAACAACGTCATATAAGGTAGTCACTGAGTACTGACCATCACACTGTGTAATATTCACACATTATTACCTACCCTCGCCTCTTATAATCATTATCAGTTGCTACAAGTGTTTACACCTTAGTAAGAGACCTTGATCTTGTCCTTGATGCCTCCAACAGCTCACTCCACGCTCCCTGGAGCTCAAAATACACCAAAAACAAGAGGCTGGGTGAGGTTGTGCCGGATGGTGGAGGGTAGGTGGTGCAGTGTGAGGGTTGCCAGCTGTCTGGTGCTCACTAGTCAGCTGGTGCTGCTGGAGTGAGCACCTCCTGTATCTCTCTCTCTCACTCTCTTACAAGGTATTATCTCTCTTTCCTCGGATCAAACGTGTCTGCTTCACCTCGAAACTCGTCGCCAGAAATTATATCCCCCGTAGTGGCCGGAGACCGGACACATTTCTCGACCTGTTTCTATTGCAGGAAAAAAAATAATTTCGTGTGAACTGACAGAAAAATTGATAGTTCTTTTCTGAGGTGTTTTGTGAGAGCGAAAAGTGACGTTATGTTGTGTGTTTACGTGTCCTGATACATGACTCTGTGAGCCTGGATCAAGAGCACCAGGAAGCTGCAGGTAAGACCACTTGCCTGGGTATCCCTGAAGGTGCCCTTCAGGCAGCTGCCTCAACTCTTCCTGTTCTACATGTTACTTTCACCTCTGTTTTTTTTATTATTTCGCTGGTAACTCGAGAACGTCTCATCTGCTCGGGTTCAAACTCTCGCCGCTGCTGGGTTTAATATGATGGATGGTATTCACTTCCACCTGTGTGAACTTCACTCTGCCATAATATTATGAGATCAAATGTTTAACGTATTTTAAATAGAGAATGTATCTTCGGATCGGCTTCAAACTTTACACACTTGTTTATCTTAAACAGATTTTTTTTTTTTGCTGTCAGTGTCAGTTTCTGACTGCCAGTGCCAATTTTTGACTGTCAGTGCCAGTTATCAACTTAGTGCCAAGTTTTGATTATCGGTGTCAGTTTTTGACTCGGTCCCAATTTTTGAACAGTGCCAATTTTTCACTCAGTGCCAATTTTTCACTCAGTGCCAATTTTTGCCAGTGCAATTTTTGTCAGTCTGTGTCAATTTTTGTCAGTCAGTGCCAATTTCTGCCAGCTAGTGCCAGTTTTTGACAGTGAGAATTTGTGACTCGGTGCCAATTTTTGACTGCCACTTTTTGACCGTCGGTGCCAATTTTTGACTCTGCCAATTTTGACTATCAGTGCTAATTTTTGACAGTGCCAATTTTTGACTGTAGGTGCCAATTCTGATTGTCAGTGCTAATTTTTGACTCAGTGCCAATTTTTGACTCAGTGCCAATTTTTGACTGCCGATTTTTGACTGGCATACCTTGAGTATACCTGGAGAGGGTTTGTGGGGTCAACGCCCCCGCGGCAGTGACCAGGCCTCGTAGTGGATCAGGGCCTGATCAAGCAGGCTGTTACTGCTGGCCGCACGTAAATCGACGTACAAACCACAATTCAGTTGGCCAGGTACTAACTTTATGTGCCTGTCCAGTGCCTTCTTGAAGACAGTCAGTAGTCTATTGGTAATCCCCCTTATGTATGCTGGGAGGCAGTTGAACAGTCTTGGGCCCCTGACACTTATCGTGTTGTCTCTCAGTGTACTCGTGGTGCCCCTGCTTTACATCGGGGGAATGTTGCATCTCCTGCCGAGTCTTTTGCTTTCGGTGGGGCTGATTCTCGTGTGCAAATTTGGTAGTAATCCTTCTAGAATTTCCCAAGTGTATATTATCATGTATCTTTCTCGCCTGCATTCCAGGGAACACAAATCAAGGGACTTCGACTGTTCCCAGTAATTTAGGTGCTTTATCGTACTTATGTGTGCCATGAAAGTGCTCGATACATTCTCCAGGTCAGCAATTTTGCCTGGCTTAAAAAGGGCAGTTACTGTACAGTAGTATTCCAAGCTAGAGAGAACAAGCAATTTGAAGAGAATCATCATGGGCTTATCATCCCTAGTTTTGAAGGTTTTCATTATTTATCCTATCATTTTTCTGGCAGATGTGATAGATACATTGTTGTGATCTTTGAAAGTGAGATTCTCTGACATTATCACTCCCAGGTCCTTCACTTTAGTTTTTCGCTCTATTGTGTCGTTGGAATTTGTTTTATAATCTGATACAGTTTTAATTTCTTCACGTTTTCCATATCGGAGTAACTGAAATTTCTCTTCATTGAACTTCACATTATGAGGACGAGGAACAGGATGGGAGCGAGTACTGTGCCTTGTGGAACAGAGATTTCACTGTAGCCGCCTCGGACAACACACTGTTTACTATTACTCTTTGTGTTCCATTTGTTAGGAAATTATAGATCCACCTGCCAACTTTTCCTGTTATTCAAGCATTTTGTGCGCTATTACACCATGGTCACACTTGTCGAAGGCTTTTACAAAGTCTGTGTATACTACATGTGTGTTTTGTTTGTCTTATAGAGCATCCAGGACCTTGTCGTAGTGGTCTAGTAGTTGGGACAGGCAGGATCGACCTGCTCTAAACCCGTATTGCCCACGGTTGTGTAACTGATGGGTATCGAGGTGGGTGACGATATTGCTTCTTAGAATCCTTTCAAAGATTTTTATGATATGGGACGTTAGCCCTATCGGTCTGCAGTTCTTTATAGTTGCTTTACTGCCCCCTTTGTAGAGTGGGGCTATGTCTGTTGTTTTTAGTGTGTGTGGGATGACCTCTGTGTCCATGCTCCATCTCTATAGAATGTTGAAGGCACGTGATAGGGGCTTCTTGTAGTTCTTGATGATCACGGAGTTCCATGAGTCTGGGTCTGGGCCAGAGTGCATGGCCATGTTATATATTGCTTTTTCAATGTCTTGTGGTGTTAGGATAATATCAGAGATTTTTAAATTGACCGAATTTTGAGTCTCGGTCATAAAAAAATCTTGCTTGAGGCTCACTGTTGTGCCCGGGCTGGGAAAGTAACATGGCTTGTGAACCAGGCTACCCAGCTTATGTGGCATTTGTAGCTGAGTTGGTAAGAGCGCTAGCTGGGAACCTTGCCCGTCCCACTAGCAGCATCGATCCCAACTGACTCCAATATTTCTCTGTATATACCCACTTGCTTCTGCGTTCTGCATTGATATATATATATATATATATATATATATATATATATATATATATATATATATATATATATATATATAATATATATATATATATATGCACATACAGCAGACACAGGTACAAGACAGGTAACACTGGTAACTAGGCGTAATGATATAATAAAATAATGTATCATTTCTGTAGCTTTCTGAGAATATATTACTCACACACACACTCACAACACACACACACACACACACACACACACACACCACACACACACACACACACACACACACCACACACACACACACACACACACACACACACATACACACACACACATATCAAATCGGATGAGGATCAGGGGGGACTACAAAAGAGACCTGGACAGGCTACAAGCCTGGGCCCAGAAATGGCCCCTTTGAATTTAACCCCTCCCAAATGAAAAGTCAAAAAGTTTGGGGAAAAAGGGCAAAAAAGACCCCGGGAACAATATATTTTTAGATGGCCAAAGTTCCCAAACCTCACTAAAGGGAAAAAAGATCGGGGGGTTGGGGTAAAACACCAAAGCATATTTCCTGAGGCCACATAATCAGATAACTGCTGCAGCTTTAGGGCCCCTGGAAAACCCAAAACGGATAGCTTTTCCGTTCCCTCAGTAAGGATTCGTTTAAGTCTGTATCCATTTACGTCGGGCCCCATACGGGAAAGTATACAGCACCGTTTGGAACCCCACCCTAGTCAAGCATTCCCAAAAATTTAGAAAAAAAGTGAAAAGGTTCCCAAAAAAGACTAGCCCAAAGAGCTAGGGGGTTGTCCTACGAAAAAGGGTTTAAAGGGGAAATCGGCCCTGAGGGACATGGAGGCAGGGGGGTTCCCGGGGGACATGATAACGACAAAATAAAATATGCGGGGAAATTAGACGAGGGGGAAAAAGGGAGGGGATGTTCCAGAGATGGGCCCACAGAAAACGAGAGGTCAAAATTTGGAAGTTGAAGATTTCGGGATAAATAAAAGGGATGTTGGGAAAGTATTTCTTCGTCATCGAGTAGTCGGGCCCCGTGGAATAGCCTAAAAAGTGAAGTAGTGGAGGGGGGAAACCTTTACAGTTTTAAGGGAGGTATGATAAAGCCATGGATCGGGGAGGGGGAGGGCCCCTAGTTAAAACGTGAAGAGGCGGGGCCAGGGGGGCTATGACTGGGACCCCTGCCCCCAAAATAGGTGGGTACAAATAGGGGGATTTTACACACACAACACACCCCGGGAAAAGAAACAAGTGTATAATTGACAAAACCCGCACGGTTTCGGGAAAAGGAAAAACCTGTGTCACAAAACCCACTGGAAAATGTTTAAGACAAGGTGACAGGGAAATAAGACAAGAGAGAGAGGGGGGGGATAGACCCGCCCAATTTTTTTTGGGCCAAAAGGCCTTCGACACAGTTCCTCACAAAAGGTTAAAGGCAAAAGCTAAAAGGGGTCGGGAACATTTAAAAGGAAAGGGACTGCAATGGGTCAGAGAAAATACCTGACAGGGAGGGGAACAATTTAGTTTATGGTACGTTTACGAGGTTTTCAGAGTGGGAGCTTGTGACAAGCGGGGTTCCCAAAGGGGTCCCGTCCCAGGACCCGTGCTGTTCTTGGGGATATGGGGAAAAGACCAACCGGGAAAGGGGTAGACTCAAAAAGTGTCCTTGTTTGCGGGACGATGTGAAGTTAATGAGAAGAATCAAATCGGATGAGGATCAGGCAGGACTACAAAGAGACCTGGAACAGGTTGGAAGCGTGGTCCAGCAACTGGCTCCTTGAGTTTAACACTGCCAAATGCAAAGTCATGAAGATTGGGGAAGGGCAAGAAGACCGCAGACACAATATAGTTTAGATGGCCAAAGACTGCAAACCTCACTCAAGGAAAAAAGATCTGGGGGTGAGTATAACACCGAGTATATCTCCTGAGGCAACACATCATCAGATAACTGCTGCAGCATACGGGCCCCTGGAAAACCTACGGATAGCGTTCCGTTTACCTCGTAAGGATTCGTTCAAGACTCTGTATACCATTTACGTCAGGCCCATACTGGAGTATGCAGCACCAGTTTGGAATCCACACCTAGTCAAGCACGTCAAGAAATTAGAGAAAGTGCAAAGGTTTGCAACAAGACTAGTCCCAGAACTATGGGGATGCCCTACGAAGAAAGGTTGAGGGAAATCGGCCTGACGAACTGGGGACAGGAGGGTCTGGGAGCATGATAACGACATATAAAATACTGCACGGAATAGACAAGGTGGACAAAGACGGGATGTTCCAGAGAAGGGACACAGACACAAGAGGTCACAATTGGAAGTTGAAGACTCAGATGAATCAAAGGGATGTTAGGAAGTATTTCTTCAATCATAGAGTAGTCAGGCCATGGAATAGCCTAGAAAGTGACGTAGTGGAGGCGGGAACCATACATAGTTTTAAGGCGAGGTATGATAAAGCTCATGGATCAGGGAGAGAGAGGACCTAGTAGCAATCAGCGAAGAGGCGGGGCCAGGAGCTATGACTCGACCCCTGCAACCACAAATAGGTGAGTACACACACAACATCTCTCCATGGGTCCTGAGAGAGGGAGCAGAGGCGCTATGTGTACCCCTAACAACAATATTCAATACATCTATCGAAACAGAGAGATTGCCTGAGGCATGGAAGACAGCAAATGTAGTCCCAATCTGTAAAAAAGGAGACAGACATGAAGCATTAAACTACAGACCAGTGTCACTCACATGTATAGTATGCAAAGTCATGGAGAAGATTGTCAGGAGAAGAGTGGTGGAACACCTAGAAAGGAATGATCTCATCAAAAGCAGCCAACATGGTTTCAGGGACGGGAAATTCTGTGTCACAAACCTACTGGAGTTCCATGACATGGTGAAAGCAGTAAGATAAGAGAGAGAGGGGTGGGTGGATTGCATTTTCTTGGACTGCAAGAAGGCGTTTGACCCAGTTCTACAAAAAAAATGGGGCAAAAATGAGAGGACCAAGCAGGGATAACAAGGAAGGCAATACAATGGATCAGGGAATACTTGTCAGGAAGACAGCAGCGAGTCATGGTACGTGGCGAGGTGTCAGAGTGGTCACCTGTGACGAGTGGGGTCCCACAGGGGTCAGTCCTAGGACCAGTGCTGTTTCTGCTATTTGTGAACGACATGACGGAAGGAATTTAAAATCCGAAGTGTCCCTGTTTGCGATGACGTGAAGTTGATGAGAAGAATTCATTCAAACAAAGACCAGGGGAGAAAATACAAAGGGATCTGGACAGGCTGCAGGGCCTGGTCCAGCAATTGGCTTCTGGATTTCAACCCCACCAAGTGCAAAGTCATGAAGATTGGGGAAGGGCAAAGAAGACCGCAGACGGAGTACAGTCCAGGGGGGCCAGAGATTACAAACCTCACTCAAGGAAAAAAAATCTTGGGGTGAGTATAACACCAGGCACATCTCCTGAAGCGCACATCAACCAAATAACTGCTGCAGCATATGGGCGCCTAGCAAACCTCAGAACAGCATTCCGACATCTTAATAAGGAATCGTTCAGGACCCTGTACACCGTGTACGTTAGGCCCATATTGGAGTATGCGGCACCAGTTTGGAACCCACAAACCCAGCCAAGCACCTAAAGAAACTAGAGAAAGTGCAAAGGTTTGCAACAAGACTAGTCCCAGAGCTAAGAGGTATGTCCTACGAGGAGAGGTTAAGGGAAATCGACCTGACAACACTGGAGGACAGGAGAGATAGGGAGGACATGATAACGACATGCAAAATACTGAGAGGAATTGACAAGGTGGGCAAAGGCAGGATGTTCCAGAGATGGGACACAGTAACAAGGGGACACAGTTGGAAGTTGAAGACACAGATGAATCACAGGGCTGTTAGGAAGTATTTCTTTAGTCACAGAGTTGTCAGGAAGTGGAAGTTTGGGAAGCGATGTAGTGGAGGCAGGATCCATTCATATCTTTAAGAAGAGGTATGATAAAGCTCATGGAGCAGGGAGAGAGTGATCCTAGTAGTGACCAGTTAAGAGGCGGGGCCAGGAGCTACGAACCGACCCCTGCAACTATATAAAGGCCAGTACAAAATAATGAGTACTCACATTCTCTCTCAGCTCACTGTTGAGTCATAGCACACATAATGAAAGTGTTTCCCTTCATCCCTGGCACCCTACCCCTGGCACCCTACCCCTGGCACCCTACCCCTGGCACCCTACCCCTGGCACCCTACCCCTGGCACCCTACCCCTGGCACCCTACCCCTGGCACCCTACCCCTGGCACCCTACCCCTGGCACCCTACCTCTAGAACCCTACCCCTGGCACCCTACCCCTGGCACCCTACCCCTGGCACCCTACCCCCCGGACCTACCCCTGGGCCCCCAACCCCCGGCACCCTACCCTGGCACCCTACCCCTGGCACCCCACCCTGGTCCCTACCCTGGC
>NC_069413.1:1995272-2013363 GCF_026875155.1 Cherax quadricarinatus
ATTTTATTGACGATGATTAGACAAGATTAGACAAGGAAACCCTTCAATCTCAGGGCTTGGGGAAAGTGCTTCAGGGACGAGTAGGCTCACAGACAGGAAGCAGAGAGTGTCCATAAATGGGGTTAAATCGGGTGGGGATCTGTAACAAGTGGCATTCTGCAGGGATTAGTCTTAGGCCCATTGTTGTTTATAATATATATCAATGACCTTGATGAGGGAATGACTAGTGAAATGAGCAAATTCGCCAATGACACGAAGATAGGTAGGATAATTGATTCAAATGCAGCGGCAGCGGCAGCGGCAGCGGCAGCAACGGTATCCTACCAGCTCTTCTTTCTCAAAAAAACATCGCCCATCAAAACTTGTGATGGCCTAAGTGAAAGTTCAACTACATGAACCCACGTAGACCACAACATGACCCAAGAATACTAAGAATGTAACCCAAATCTTGACAAAATTAGAAGATCTAAGGAAGACAGCCCTGCTAACCCAAACACTGCCTCCGCTGCCAGACAACCACTTAACCCAAGCTCCGAGAAAACAAGCCTTCTCCTCCATTGCTACACAGTATCTACTTCAGTGATACTATGAAAGGATATCGCAGAAGACACAACACCAGTAATAAAAGAATAACAGCAAGGACCTAGAACTCAACTTGTTACCCAGCAGGACGCCAGGTATCATCAACCCCCCTCACCGACGCCACCCAGGGAACAACAACAACAACAACAAACATGGCTGACTCCCCCTCCAACTCCACTCCCTTCAAAGGATTCATCCATGATAACTCAGGTACGATTATTCCTGACAATATCAAGGACTACATCGTGCTCTAGAAAATGAAATCAAAGATATCAAAGCAGCACTCGAGCGACGAGATTCCAAGATAACCAACCTCGAGAATAAGATCCAAACCTTGAAAGAGAAGATTACATCGGGAAGTGTTGACACAGAAAATACTCTAAAAGCAGCTATAGCCAGTCACACTGAGCAAATAACAACAATAAATATGAAGGTTGAAGAAGCAATCAAGGACTGGAATCAGAACATGCACACTCGACTAAATGAATACCTTGATTTCCAAGATGACAAAACTGAACAAGATAAGTTGTCTGATGCAGTTATAATAAACAGTCCACACATTCCTAGTGACATAACACAAGCTCAGTGCAAAGAAACTGCTGTCAGGATAATACAGGACCACGTACAAGTCATCGTGCAAAACAATGAAATAAAAAGAAAAAACGTTTTTTAGGAAAACCAGAAAGTAAACCTTTTAATAAGGATCCGCCTTCATTAATACAAAAGGGGAAAGGCCCTTTAATTTAAATCACAATTACAATAAAAAGGAGTGTACAAAAAGGTGCTAAAAAAAAAAAGGGTAAAAACCCTTCTGTTCAGGCTGAAAAAAACTTAAACAGGAAAAAAAAATTTCCATCAGTTTTTCCCACGCGAGAGGGGAAAATACTAGAAAGGAAAAAAATCAACAGGAAAAACCTTTAAACCATTCAAACGAAATGATTTCTCTCCCTTTCCCTTTAGAAAAGCGAATTTTTTTAAAAGATTAAAAAATTTGCCCTTAATACATATATACGTTGGTGCATATTAGGGGAAATTTTAAATTATTTTGGGTACATTTTTAATTTTTATTTTTTTTTTAATCACAGTTTAATCCCAAAAACTACCTCCAATACTCTATAACTTTCTTACTGCAAATTATTGCTCAAAATTTTTAAAAATTTAAAAAGTCAAATCTTACCCCCAAATTTAAATTAATTTTTCTTTTTTTTTTCCCCTTCCTTTTAATTTTTGTTTATCACTACTTTTTTTTTTTAGTCACTTTACTTTGTGTATAAATTTTGTGTATTTTCCCCAATTTTATTTTTTTTCCCAAGTCCCAAAAACACCCTTTTGCTAGCTAGTACCAACACCTTTTTTTTTTTTTTTTTATTTTTTGTCCCAAAAAATGCTCATTTTTTTAAAAATTACAAACAGATTTACTCCAAAACCCAAATTATTTTTTTCATAGTGCCCATCTGCCCTTTTAACTTTTTTTACCTTTTATTTTAATTTTTAGTCCCTTTATTTTTTCTTCTTTATTTTGCTTTATATAAAAACCCTAGCTTATACTTTCACAATTGTTAAAATAATAAAAGTGCTTTTCTCGGGTTTGTAAAGTAGAACAAGTTCAAAATTTTGCCATTATTTTCCCAAAAGCCATTTATTTTATAGTACTACCTACTAATCATTTCCCCCAACCCCATTTTTTGATCATCACTTTATTTTTTACTAGCCCCTTTTTAAATTTTGTCTCCTTTTTTTTTTAAGTTTAAAAAAAAAAAAAAAAAAAAAAAAAACTACCTTGGGCCTCTTTAAATTTACTTTTTTAAAATTTAATTCAGGTGCTATTTTTAGTTTAAGACAAATTTACTTGTTTATATTAAATTTCAAAACTTAGATTCAAAACAAATCTTATGTTTACATACAAGTTTTCCTTTTTCCCCAACCTTTTTATTTAATGACTTAAATGAATCAAAAAGTTACGGTAATTTCAACACTGCAGAAAAATAAAAGGGCACTTCCAGTGAAATAACAACATAACTATTTTTTAACAAAATTTTTGTCTTTAAGCAAGAAATTAAACGATGACCTCATAGCATTACAAAATTCCTTAAAATGCCAAAAATTGTCCTTTTTACACTAACTAAAACCCTTTGGCAAAAACCCTGATAGTACAGAGGTCTTGCCTTTCGGGGTTACAAAACCCTACACAACTTAGGCCAGACCAAAAAGGGGGGGGTGGCACACCCAAATAAATTTACTCAACCAACAAAGAATGTATCACAAAACTTGCACAAGAGATAAAACCATGGGGAATATAAAAATACCCAAATTTCAAATAAAAATACCTACAAAAACTCTCCATTGAAAAACCCATTACAGAGTTCCACAGTAAAACATTACCCAAATTTTAAAGTCAAAACCAGGAAGTATGAAAACTGATGCACGCAGGAAAAAAGATCCTTATACCCAGGTGACTTCAATAAAAAATCTCCTGCAAAAAACCAGGACCCCCCACTTTCCCTGAATTACAAACAAAATTGGTAATGATGTTCTACCAACGGGAACCCAAAACCTACAAGATTTTACAGAGACTAGTTTTTCCCCTACTTGACCAATCTGGCCAACACCATACCCCCTTTTAAAAAATCGGGGAAAATTACGAAAAAATACCAAAAGCCCAAATACCCTATTTTCCCCTCATAAACAACCTTGGATATTACCCCAAGACACAACAAAAAGTAAACCTTCAGATTTTCACAATGAGGCAGCCATTAAAAATTTTCACAACAGCAGTAGAAAAACATTTACGGGCACACTGAGCTAGAAATCAATACAGATTTTGACGAAGGTATTAAAAATTTTTCCCAAAAAAAGGATCAATACCTCTATTAAAAAGCATGCTCAAAAAAAAAATAAGCAGATGACAGTTAAAAAGATGAAATCCCCGGCTAACACCACTTCCAAATCCATTAAATACCAAAAAACCAAAAATGGAAAAAACAGTACAGAAAGGGTCACTTTAACCCGAGAACCCAAAAAAAACGTTACTCTTCCCAAACCTAACCCGCCGAATTTTTAAGGGCCAAAAAAAAATTTTATTATGGAACAGATTAACCCCAAATTACGAAGGGGGGATATTAAAAAAAAACCTGGAAAAACCCCAAACAAAATTCAAAGGGAAAAAAAAGATATCCCGAAATAGCGAAAAAAAATTACAAAATCAGATGCCCCCCCCCCCCAACAAAACAAGCAACCCGACTCAATGATTTCTTTTTCCCCTATAGGGGCAAAACCTTGCCAATAAAATTTCCCCAAATCAGAACCCCCCCAAAAGACTACCTCACCGGCAACTACCCCCAACACCCCTGTTCCTAGCCCCACTTAAACCCCTAAAGAATTCTCCCTTATTATCCCAAAGCAAAAAAAAAACAAAGGGGATTTAAATTTCCTTACCCCCCCTTTTTATACAAAAAAGGGGTCCCCAAGTGCTATCACCAATCATTGCAAAAACTTTTAAAAAAATCCATTGAAAACCTCCACCTTCCCACAGTACTCAAAATAGCCCAAAGGGGCACCCCCATCCACAAAAGGGGGAGGGCCAAAAAGAGTTTAAAAACTAAGGCAAATATAACTTTTCAAAACCCCCTCTCAAAAATCTTCGGGAAAAAAAAAAATTTATAAAAAGAATCTACTCCTTTCCTTATCTCCCAAAACATACTCAACCCTGCCAATTTTGGGTTCAGGCCTAATAAAAAATTTTTAAAAGATACTTTTATACACTGCTAGAAAAATTTTTTACACCCGCAAAAGAAAAAAGAATCCCATTGGGGATCTTCAAAAAAGGGGCTTACGTAAAGCTTTTTATACCCGTTGACCCTGACTTGCTCCCGTAAATTTTTCACACTATGGGGAAAGAGGGGATTTCCCCCAACTACCCAATCATCCCCTCAAACCCAAAACCAATATTGTACGCAAATGGGGGGAAACTCTTTGCACAACCAATTAAAAGTTGGTGTTTCCCCCAGGGAAATGTCCTTGGGCCCCCTTCTCTTTCTTATACATAAATGACCCCCAAATCTTCTCAAAATTTTCAAAAACCCCCACTATTTTTGAAAGAACAAAATACGTTTCTCCCCCCCCGAGCCCGTCCGGGTAGCCAATACTGTAAAATTAACCCAATTACAGAAAATATCTCCTGGATGAGATAACAAAATTTCACTAAAAAAATTTACAAAACCTACTTCATTCAGTTTTGGGAACAGGCTTTCAGATGTCCCTCTTAAAATAATGATAAACGGATCACCTATTTACAAAGCTAAAAAGGGGGGAAAATTCTTAGGAAAACCACCTTTATAATAGACTCAAATTTTATACACATTTTTCCCAAAAAATTTTTTTTAAAAAAATTTCCAAGACTGAGGCATACTATCGGGAAAATACGGTACTATGCCCCCACAGGCCGCCCTCCTGGGGCCCCAAAATCACCTCCCTTTTTTACCCCTACCCCACCTATGGAATTGTGCAAAGGGGCTCAACAAAAAGTAACCATCCCCAGACCCCCTAATTTCCCAACAAAAGGCTTTCAGGGTTTGACTGATAAAAAAAATTCTCACTACAGGCAGCAACTCCACCAATATCAAAACACTCAACCTACTCACCAAAACAAAACCCATACTTATTACTGCACTATTTTTTCATAAATAGAAAAACTCACTCGATAATTTAAAAATCCCCCCCAAACTCTCCTTGCCAACCCAACAAACACATTCCAAAAACACAAGGCACAGATCACTCTTTGATATTCCTTTGTTCCCTCTAAAGTATGGGAAAAAAATCAATGCCAAAAAAAGGCCCCAAAATCTGGAATTTTATTTTCCTTTTAAAAAAAAAGAAACCTACCCGTTTATAAATTCAAGTCTCTTCTCAAAAAATCCTTACTCACCCAAAACCAAAAAAAAATACTGAATAAACTGAACCTTATAAATTGTATATCTTAAATGTTTCTCAAATTATATCACATAAATGTTTAAACCTAAAACCCAATCTAACTTTATTATTTTTTAAATACACTACCTAACAGAATACTCCATTCTACTGAATTTATAACAATGCATGCAACCATATGACCTGTCTTTGTAATACTCACTTGTGCTTTATAGTAATCAGTTTACATTAATGTTTTTCACTGATTTCATCATTGCTTAGTTAATTTTAAAATTTAAAATTTTAAGCCAGCCCGTAATGCTATGCATAGTATAAGTGGCTTTGGCATGCTGCTCTTATCTGTATTTTTTTTTTGTACCTCTGTAAGTGTGCTCAAATTATAAATAAATAAATAAATAAATAAATAAATATCAGGGTACTTCAGGAGGATTTAGACAAACTCAATACCTAGTCAGAAAAGTGGCAGATGCAGCTCAATGTAGATAAAAGCAAGGTTCTGAAGCTTGGGAGTGTCCACAACCCTAGCACTAATAAGTTAACTAATGTAGAACTTAACCATACAGATTGCAAAAAGGACTTTGGGGTTATGATAAGCAATAACCTTAAACCAAGACAGAAATGCCTAAGCATATGTAATAAGGCAAACAGATTACTGGGATTTATATCAAGAAGTGGCTCTTGAAACCCAGGAATTAACCTGCTGGTCTCCTTCCTCAGACAGAACCTAATTTCCACCCCAAGCCCCCTTCCCTATCCCATCCTCTCCATCCTCCATTTTTCCTTTCCTCCTCCTACCCCCCATCCCTCCCTATTCCTTCATCTTTTTTGGCCTTTGAGATTATTCACCCACAGGCCTTACTTGTCCCCAGGTTGGCGTGAAGGGTAACGGGGTCGATCCTATTCTGTGAGGTTCATGGTCGTGGTGACAGTTTGGCGGGACCTAGATGCTGGGGATGTCCTGTTCCCTCTCCAGTTTCCTGAGGGTGCTTTGGGTGTTTTGGGTGACAGGTATATCTCTGCAGCCTCCTTTCGAATTCTAGGGGCGGTGGGTGGCCAAGGAGGTATGCTTTGTGGTGTATATCTGGCCACCCTCTCTTTTGTCCTCCAAGTGTAAACTCGCAAATGTGAGGTTGCTATCCTGGTTGCGGTTTGGCTGGCATGAAGGGTAGGGTAAGGATTGGTTCGATGCTGCATCTGCAACTACTTGCTAGTGCTGAGGTCCTCTTAGGCACGGAGGGCAATTTCGAGTGTTTCATTCCTCCTAGGAAACTTTTCCTCCCTATTCCCTTTTTTTATTCTTTTTTTATATGTAATTTCTTTTATTCTTTCCTTTTTTTCTTAAAACAAAAGGAAAGACGTACCTAACCATGGAAGCCCTAGTCACATGAACCTGCTACCCAAGGCCCTTACTGGTACATGCACGCTGTCTGACCCCTGCTTCATTTTTTGACCACTCTTCAGACACTCCTGATGCCCCTGTACTCTTGCTGGTGCTGTTTCATCACCTGCTTCAGGTACTGAGGTCTCGTACTGAGGCCTTCGATTTGGTCTGACTCTAGCCCTACTTTGGACTATGCTTCCAGCTCTCTCTATAAGGAGTGGCAATTTTCGGAATGCCAGGCCCGTCCATGTCAGACCAACTCTTGTCCCCTTCTAAATGTCTATGACAATTCCCTGATGTGATACTTCGCACCTTCCCGTTCTACTCTGAAATGACCAAAACACATCATGGCATCCCTTTCCACACTCAGTTTCGGATCGCACAATGGACTAAATTCCTTACTTTATGACTGTAATCTTCTATTGCCTATCTTCCGACCTTGTATGGCAGAGCTCCGATGCCATGTGGGAAGAGATATTTTCTTTTCATGCCCCTCTTCAAGTAGTGGTATCATTGCATCTCACTGTCCAGGAAAGCTACCCAAGCTCATGATCTTTCTCTTCTTTCAATACTCGATACATTCCTGTCATTATCAAAATACATAATTCCTCAATTCATGTAGTGGTTACTGTCATTCTGCCCCATACCTTAGTCCAACAGAATTTCCAAAACATATGGCATTGACATTCCTCGAACAACCTGGAACTCCCAGATATCCCAACCTCCAAAGTAAGACTCTTATTCCTTCCTGCCGGGGTGGAGTACAATACCCTTCAAAGTGGGCTCGACTAACTTTCGACTCCCATGAACTCCCTCCTCTGTTTATCTAGCAGGACATCGATGCAAGTTAAAAAGGTGATCCCTGCACCGCAAACAGTTTAGAAAATTGCTGGCAATTGTGTCACCCTGCAAAATATTGCCAGATTCTGTAGCCGAAAGCCAGTGGTGAGCATGACCATTCTAATACGTCTTGTAGGCAACCTCCCTCTTGCCTTAGTTGTCAGGAGTGACTCACCCTTCTTACTCTCGACGACTTCCAGGGTCTACTTAATGGCAGGAAAATCTATTGCCTCATAAAGAGCAGAAGGTCTCCATTATGATATGGCAGTTGTCTCTTCTTTGCCTCCAAGGGAGACTACCACGGTATTCTTATTCTCTGTTTTCGAAATGTTCCCCTCACTTCTAGGGTCCAATCTTCTGCAGCCTCCTCTTTGGTTTCTGCCAGCTCTGGTAGTCGCTCCTGTATCTAATTCTTTTGCTGTTCTGGGCTCAGAAGTGTCCCTACTTCAACACCTCTGTCTGCTCTCACAAGCTTCGTGTTCTCCTTCACAAACCCAGTGTTGAAAAGACCTCTCATACGATACACCTCTTCCCAATCGACCCCCTCTTCTGTCAAAAGTTCAAAAAATTCCCCATTTGCTCAAAGTCTTCCTTTAACCCTCCTTCCCTTCTTCACCTCCACATTTTTACCTTGTTGCAGAAACTGTACATAGTTCATCCCCTCTCACTGCCCATGTAACAAGTTGCTTCCTTGTCTTCAGCCGCCTTCTAGGTTTCTGCCTCTTCTGTCCACTCCACATTCTTCTCCAGGTTCCCTCCTCTCTTACATCTCCCCTACTTTGATACTGTCCATTACTGCCCTCAATCTGGTTAGTACTCATCTCTCTTCCATCTCCAATATTGCCTCACCCATAAACATCTTTGATTCCAAAACACCTGAAGTATTTAGAACATATTGCAGTGGACTAATTCATCAATGCGACACTGATCACCTCTTGTTCTTCTCTTTCCTTTCCTCCATTGCGCATCTCTTCCTTCACAATGCTCCCATACCTTCACTACTTGAAACATTTTCCACTGCCGACACATGTAGACTTTCTATGACCCCTCTAATCAGTGTGAGTACATTACCTGTGGATTTCTGGTATCTTTTTCCATTACCAATCAGGCTTATTTACAGTGAAATAATCGCTCAGCCCTAAGAGGTAATCAGGTGAGCTTCAGATATTGCTTTCCCAGTTTTCCTGTTGGGAGTTTGCTTACAAGAACCCAAAAATTACACTCTGCTGTTATCTAATCACCATCTTAGGTCTATAATTTATTGTTCTTTTGGATCTCCTTTTTCTGTTGGAAACCTTTAATGAAAGTGCCTTCTTCTCTGCAGTTGATATTCCGTACCATTATCAGGTATTTGTTTGTACTTCGCTGCATACCCAGCAGCACGTATCTTTGTGTAATGTGGTATACAATCTGTTCTTCGTATCTCTCTCCTTCCGGGTTAGTGTCCTATCCAGGATGTTGCCTTTCTTTTCTAGTCCTTTACCCACACACTTTTATTACTCAGCGATTTTAATGCTGTCATCATTTTCTCTGGGGGGTCTTACTTTAATTCCTGTGGCATTCAGTTGGAGGGCTTTCATCACAGTCTCAACTCCCCTCCAGTTTTAAATACAGGGTACTCCCCCACCAATTTGATCCTTTTGTACTATACGCTCTTGCATCAATCTCTCCTCACTGTCACTAGGAAAAAACAAAAAAAAATCATTCTTTTTATTTTTTTTAAAAAATACTTCACCTGGTCTGTTCTCCAAATTTACATGCCAGCAATCATTTTTCCAACCATTCTTACTTCTTTTTTTCATTAATATTCACTGCTCTTCGTAGCCCCGTGCTGGCAATTGGCAAAGCAAATAGGGACCTTTAGTAACAATCTAAGAGCTTTTATCGAGGCTCGTTCTTCGTCCTCCATCGCGATGAGCTTTCACACCTATTTCTCAATCCTCCAGTTTTACTGCAGCTTCTCATTCTATACCCCAAACTCAGGCAGGGCATTCTCAGAAGTGCATGCCTTAGTGGTCTCTACTTGTGCTCGTGCAGTACGTTTGTTTGAAAAGTGCTGAGTGGGGCTGGTACCAGTACAATTGGAACTCCACTGAGAGACTTCTTTGATTTTAGATGTCAAGAAGCGTGATGGTCACTCTCGTGTCACCTTGTGACGCTAAATTGCACTACTGGCGAGATTATGTTGTACCACATCTCCTTGCTTTCCTTACGAGTGCAGTCTGGAAAAAAAGTATGAAACTGAGTGGTATTAAATTTACTGTCTCCTGCATGGCTCCTGTTCTCGGGTTGCTGTGTTAATATTGCAAAACAACTTGAACGTTGCCATTGAAATTGGCTATCATCTGGTCCATATTATCAGGGAGGCTACATCTATGCCTCCTTTCTTTCTCAAAGTCTGATCAGATAGTTAGCACCTTAGGCTTTACTTCTCTCAGAATTATTATTATAATCAAAAATGAAGCGCTAAGCCAAAAGGGCTTACAGCGTACAGTGTTGTTGGGGTTATGTGGTGTGTGCGAGGCATCAGGTGGCAAAAGGAAGCATGGATGAGTAATAGGTTACGGATAACAGCGGGGTAGTGGATGGTGAAAGGGTACCTTCGTAAGGGCAGCAAGAGACAAACTAGAAAGGGCTGAGGGGAGTGCGAAAAGTTTATCAGAGTTTGTGGAGTAAATCTGTCGTGTCAAGAAGTCAATGAGAGAGTCAGGATTAAAGGGGGTCCATCAGCAAGAAAGGAAGTAAAGAGAGAGTAGTAGCGACGCGAAGACGACGATGGAGGTAAATTCTGCGTTGCTCGTTGATTGAGAGGCAGTCTAACTGATATGTGGCGAATAAATCGATACTGGAACTTGACCACTGCTCAACGCAGAGAGGAAACAGGGTGGCCTCTCCATGAGATACCCATGAGTAAGACGAGTTGTGGTCCTCAATGCGAAGGATGGAGAGGGGGGCGTTGGTTCTCCCAACCTTGGAACTGATGACAAGAAGACGGCCTAGTAACCTATGCGCTCAGGTTTTAATAGAATGAAGTTGTTACCGAGCAGAGTTGACCAACGGTGTTGCCAACGGGTGTGAAGGTGGGTAGCTATTGCAGCAAATAGTCCAGAACTGGAACACCTCGTAGGAAATTGGTGGTCAGGTACTGACTGATCGCGCAGCAGCATTCTGCCTGTCATTGCCTGTTACGTCGACATGACCAGGACCCAGTAGAAAAAAAAACAAATCTTTACTGTTGGTAGAGGATACGGCGTAGCCAAAGTTGGATACAGAGAAATAGGGGATGTAGATATATGAAATTTTCGGATTGCTGAATGAGCACTAAGGGAGTTGAGACTATACAATTGTGACACAGGCATAGATGCGATTACCAAATAAGTGCTGCAAGAATGGCATACAGCTTCAGCAGTAAAAATGCTAGGATGAAGATAGATAAATGCCCCCGCACGATGCGTCCGGAAACACTGCTGCGAATCGACACCGTCTGAAGACTTAGAGCTATCGTGTGGTACACAGTGGTGCATGACGATTGGGAGTGGAAGTGATCAGAAAAAGAGAGCGGGAGCCACCATAGGCAGGTTGAAGCTTTCGAGCAACGGGATTGAGAAAGAACAGACCGAACAGATGGAACTTCCCAGGGGGTAGGAGATGTTGAAAAGTGAGATGGCTATGAAATATAAAGGTGGTAACTGAAGGGGAACACAAGAGTGAATGTAGGCAAAGAGAATATACGGAGATGGAGTAAAACAGAGGGGAGCGGAACGAATAAAGATGTCTACTAATATCGGTGACCATTCTATAAATGGAAGGATTGTGTAGTTCGTGAGAGCGTACATAGTAGCGAAGGCAATGGGCATCATGGCGATCAGAAAGGAATGGAAATTCGCTTCTGGATAGAGGCTCTCAACAGGGGAGGAGCGAAAAAGCACCAAGCACAAATGTTATCTGGTGATGGATAGAGTTAAGGCTAGAGAGCAGTAGCAGGAAGAGGCCTGTCGGATTATAATCTGGTTCATCCTATCGAGTTTCGATAAACACGAGGGCTGTGAATGTAAGACGAAGCAGAGTTCGACGAATCAGCTCCCAGGAAAGATGAGCTAAGGGTTTAGAAGGTTTAGCGGCTGTGATACAAGTTGCCTCAGAGAGGTAATGTGAGGTTTCCAGGATAACCGACGGTCAAGAGAAGGCCTAGAAACCTGACTGTATCACGTTCGGGGTATACGGGAGCCTAGAGATACAAAGGGATTGATCGGTGATAACAGAGCGTCTAGTGAAAAGTAATTTGGTGAGTTTTGGTACGTGAAAATTTAAACCCATGCGTGGTGGCCCAAGTGGATATGGTCGACCACATGATGGAGAGAAATGTAACAAGAGACAGTCGCGCTAGCACCTGCACAAGCAATTGCGAACGTCATCATACATAGCAGTGATGACAAATATTGGTGAAGAAAAGAGTTGGCCAAATCATTTATAGCAGGAGAAATAGTGTTGTGCTTAGAAAAAAACATCCCCTGAGGGACACCTTCAGCGTGGGCGTGAAGTCCGGGGGAAAAGAATCATTATTGACTACGAACACGGAAAATGTCTGGTCAGTAAAAAGTTCTTAAGGAAGGATGGGTAGGATTGCCTCGGGGCCTAAGGAATTGGGCACTGGAGCCAAAATATTATAACCTTCAAGTTGTGTCTTATTGGGGGGGGGGGGGGGGGCCCTTCTCAGGTCAATAATATGGCAATAACTGAGTGATCATTGCAGGCATTGTACGAACATACGTATCTCAAGGTAGTAAGGGTCTATTGTAGAACGACCCTTACGAAAGCCATAGTGACTAGGCGGAGAGTCTGTTGTGTGTCTCTAAATACCACATTATATACGTCGATTTAATGAGATCGTTCCATCACTTGCAAACTGCACTAGTAAGAGCGATGGGGTGATTGTGGGAGCATATGTCCTGTAGACCGGTTTGCAGAAAGGAAAACATATGGCAGATTTCCACAGCTGGGGAAGAACTCCTTGTGCCTAAATAAGATTGAAGTAGGTGTAAGAGGACTACAAGGGCTGACCGATGTAAATGTTTTAACATTCGAATATGAATGTCGTCAGACCAGCTGCCGATGATCGGCTAGCTGAGAGCGTTGCATCAGATTCTTTAAGTGTAAAGGCACATTATACGTGGTCCTTCTCTGGAGAAGAAAAGTCCAAGGGTACTAACTCTCTGGCAGACCTTTGAGGAAGAACGAGGGGCATAGAGGAGCCATCGGAAATAGGTCAGATGTGTTGCCAAGTTCAATGGCAACGTCGAGAGGGTTTGCTTACATCAATACCGCGACACCGTAGAACAGGAGCCGGGTTCAGGAGATTATTTACCACTCACTATACTCCACTTTTTTCCTGACTGCACTCATAGAAGAGCTGAGGTGATGGTGGAACCTAGTCTCTCCACAAGTGCGTTTAGCTTCATGGATTGACACGGCAAGTCGATTGCACGCTTTCTGCTTAAATTCAGAATTCTCTCAAGCGGTTCTATTGATACTGGTACCTGCCCCATGCAGCACATTTCAAACGTACGGCAACTAGCACAAGCAGGAGACCACCAAGGCAACGCAATTCTGAGAATGCCTGCCTGGGTTTGGGGTATAGAATGAGAAGCTGACGGTATATAAGTACTGACGTTCGAGAAGATGTGTATGGGAGCTCATCAATTGAGGTTGAAGAAGGAACCTCACTAAAAAGGCAGTGAGGTGTGAGTATAAGATCCCAATTTGCCCCGCATACTAATTGCCGCCGAGGGCTAACAGAAAGGTGGTGAATAGGTAGGAGAAATAAGAATGATCACGGAAATGATCGCTGTCATGTAAGTCGGTAGAACAGACCAGTTGAGTCTAGTGCAGTGGGAGGAAGAGCAGATGATAGATCGATGCAAGAGAAGTATGGAGTACGAGGATCAAAATGGGTGGGAGTACCCGTATTTAAAAACATGGTGGGGTGAGTGGCGAGAAAAAATGCCTCAACTGGTGCCATGTGGTTCACAATGAGACCCCCCCAGAGGAAATGGTGGGCATTAAATCACAAGTAACAGAAGTGGTGGTGGTAAAGGATGAAACAAGAAAAGGCAAAGTCTGGGATAGAAATGCTCGAGAGGAGAGAGATATAAAGGAACATATTGTAAACCACTTATTCAAGTGGTACGGGCTGCTGTGGTAATGCCAGCGGAGGTATGGACACAAATTAGTTGACGGTACAGAAATATCATTAGCGTAGAGAAGGGCACTTTCATTAAGGTCCGCAATCTGAGAAAGGATACGAAGAACACAATAAATTATGCCTGAGATAGGTGGAAAACAGCCGAGTGGAATTTTGGTTCTTGTATGCAAGCACCATGGGGAAAACCTGGTAAAGCAAATCTGAAGTTCACCCCGATTTCCTTGAGGCCGAGATATTCCACTGTAAAATAGGCATGATTGGCGATGAAGACAATACCAGGTGAATCTGTTTGTGTGTAAAGGGGACTTCGGACTAGGGGGGTTAGAAAGTCAATGTTTGGTGCATTGATAGACGTTCAAGTAGCGAAGGGAAATGGAGCGTTGCGAAGAATGGGGTTGTGTAGATCGAGGAGAGGTGAAGAAGAGGAACCAGGAAGTGAATCAGTGTCCATTATGGTTTAGTCTCTCGCAATATATCTGAATGGCTTCAAGTGTTTTCTGAATATTGTAAAGATGTATGGGGACATTTTTTGGAGATAGAAGGAGGAGGTTGTAGTAAAGTTGGGACAGTAATGGACTGTACCAAAGTGTGAGAGGGGAGGAAGGGGGGGGAAGGGTAAGGACTGGAGATGAAGTGTGGGGGGGGACAGAAGAGCAGAACTGGAGGAGGCAGAATGAGGGAGAATCCTTGGGAGGGGTCGGGGTGGAAGGCATAGTTCGCAGGAGGATGGGTGAAACTCCCACTTGTTATTAGAGCCTGAGGAGAGGGGAAGAACTAGGTACAGAGACTGTAAGGTAAGTGTGGAGGGGGAAGAAGGACAGAGGGGCCAAGAAGATTTGACCAATGTTGATTTTTTGGACTTATGAGTAGAGGGCGATTGGTATTAGGTGTCGAACGAGGTCTTGTCGATACTGGGGCTTGCTTGAGGAAGGTCTGTGAGATGTGAGAAAACAGGACTGAGTTGTAGTCGGTGGCGTCAGAGCAAAGGACAGCAAGAGGATTAGATGCCATAGTGGACTAGGGAGGGCGTTAACAATCAGAGGAGGCTGCAGAACAACGGGACCCCAGAAGTGGGGGGACGTTTGGAAACACGAGAATAAGAATACTCGGGGTAGTTCCTTGGGGGGAGGCGGAGATGAAGTAACTGTCTATAGGCATAAGGGAGACCTTCAGCCTCTTTGAGGCAACGGATATTCACGTTCTTTCTATGTAGACTGGCAAGATATGCCAAAATAAAACAATAAATATAAAGTTCATTACAAAAAAATTGTTTTGTTGATATTCAGTTGTAAAGTTCGACTTAGGACTCATTTCAACTACGACGGTTTCGGAACCGAACTCGGTCGTATGTCGGATGGTAGGTATAATATATAGATATATATATATTATTTATATATATTTTGATTATTTTTTTTTTTTTTTTTTTTTTTTTTTTTTGTTAATTATCACCACCGGCCTGATTCCACCAAGGCAGGGTGGCCCGAAAAAATAGAAAAACTTTCACATCATTCACTCCACATCCTGGTCTTGCCAGAAGGGGTGTCTTTAACCACTACAGGTTTTTTAAACTGCAAACATTAAACCCCTCTCCTTCAGAGTTGCAGCACTGTACTTCCCATCTCTCCAGAACTCAAGTCTTTTTTTTTTTTTCCTCGGCCTGCCGGTTTCCCTGAATCCCTTCCTATATGTTTTTGCTCACACTCCAACGTAGCACGTCAAGTATTAAAGACTCCATTTGTTCTCCATTCTCTCATATTCAAAACACGACTCACGCATGTCCTGCTGGAAGTCCAAGCCCCCTGTCGTCACACAAATCCTCCTTTACCCCTCCCTCCACCCGTCCTAGGCCGACCCCTACTCCCCGCCTTCCTTCACACTACAGACTGAACACTCTTGAGTCACTCTCTGTGTCGCTCCATTCTCTCTACATGTCCGAAACTCCTCTAACAAACCCTTCCTCAGCCACTCGGGACAACAGTTTTGGTAATCCCGCACCTCCTTCCTAACTTCACATATACTACTATTCTCTGCATTATATTCACACCACACATTGCTCCTCAGCATGACATCTCCACGTGGCCTCCTAGCCTTCTCCTCGCATGCTAACATTCATCATCCACTGTGTGTGCTGTGTGTTTTGTTATGTTGGAGCGTTTGTGTGTGTAATGTTTGAGACTGTGTGTGTGTCGTTGTGTTGTGTTCCCTCTTTTGCCTCCAGGGACAACGTTCTTTGTCTCCACAGACTCCTAAGTGCACCACCTCACTCTTTTTCCCTCATCATTTCTTATGATTAACCTCATCTTTCATAGACCCATCCGCTGCACGTCCACTCCCAATTTATGAATACGTTAAACATCCTCCATACTCTCTCCCGCTTCCAATATGAGATATTTCATATTCTTTCAATCACCTAATCTTTTTTGTTTAGTCTCATAACCTTACTCTTGCTGTATTCACCTTAAGTTTCTTCTTTTGCACACCCTACCAAATTCATCCACATTCTCGCTGCAACTTCTTCAGAATCTCCCAAGAGCTGAACAGTGTCATCAAGCAAAGAGCAGCTGTGTCCAACTCCCACTTTGTGTGTGATTCTATCTTTAACTCCACGCCTCTGTGCCAAGACCCTCGCATTTACTTCTCTTACAACCCCATCTTTAAATATATTAAACAACACGGTGACATCACAAATCCCTTGTCTAAGGCCTACTTTTACTGGGAAAAAAATTTCCCTCTTTCCTACATACTATAACTTGAGCCTCACTATCCTCGTAAAAAAACTCTTCACTGCTTTCAGTAACCTCTACCTCCTACACCATACACTTGCAACATCTCGTCGACAAGTCATTGCCCCTATCCCACCCTGTTTACGCCTTTTCTAAATCCATAAATGACGCCACAAGACTCGTTAGCCTCGATCAAATAATACTGTTCCTCTATATGTTTCCTGTAAACAACCTTGGGCTCCGCCCCTCACAAAAACCCCCTACCTTTCTAAAGCCTCTTGTTATTCTGCTATCCTATTCTCCGTCTTTACTCTTAATTCTTTCAATTTTAACTCTACCATACATTCTTTTACAGTTCACTCAACAGACTTATCCCCTATAGTTTTTGCACTCTCTTTTATCCCCTTTGCCTTTATACAAAGGAACTATGCATGCTCTCTGCCAATCCCTAGGTACCTTACCTCTTCCATACATTTATTAAATAATTGCACCACCACTCCAAAAACTATATCCCCACCCGCTTTTAACATTTCTATCTTTATCCCATAAATCCCGGCTGCCTTACCCCCCCTTTTATTTTACCTACTGCCTCACGAACTTCCCCCACACTCACAACTGGCTCTTCCTCACTCCTACAAGATGTTATTCCTCCTTGCCCTATACACGAAATCACCCGCTTCCTATCTTCATCAACATTTAACAATTCCTCAAAATATTCCTTCCATTTCCCAATACCTCTAACTCTCCATTTAAAAACTCTCCTCTCCCATTTTTAACTGACAAATCAATTTGGGTTCTCTAGGCTTTCTTAACTTGTTAATCTCACTCCCAAAAATTTTTTTTATTTTCAACAAAATTTGTGATAACATCTCACCCACTCTCTCATTTGCTCCTTTTTACATTGCTTCACCCCTCTCTTAACCTCTCTCTTTTTCTCCATATACTCTTCCCCCCTTGCATCACTTCTACTTTGTAAAAACTTCTCATATGCTTAAAATTTTTCTCCCTTACTACTCTCTTTACTCATCATTCCACCAATCGCTCCTCTTCCCTCCTGCACCCACTTTCCTGTAACCACAAACTTCTGCTGAACACTCTAACACTACATTTTTAAACCTACCCCATACCTCTTCGACCCCATTGCCTATGCTCTCATTAGCCCATCTATCCCAATAGCTGTTTATATCTTACCCTAATTTCCCCTCTTTTAGTTTATAAACCTTCACCTCTCTCTTCCCTGATGCTTCTATTCTCCTTGTATCCCATCTACCTTTTACTCTCAGTGTAGCTACAACTAGAAAGTGATCTGATATATCTGTGGCCCTCTATAAACATGTTTCATCCCGAAGTTACTCAACAGTCTTTTATCTACCAATACATAATCCAACAAACTACTGTCATTTCGCCCTACATATATCGTGTATACTTTTTTATCCC
>NC_069413.1:2013863-2083456 GCF_026875155.1 Cherax quadricarinatus
AAAAATTTTTTAAAAATTCCCCTTTCCTCCTCAAATTTTGGGTAATCCTGGGGTTTTCAGGCCCGGGTTTTTGTATAGCAGGTGTTGCAACCTGGACTTCTTTAAATTTGTCTGACAACAGACAATCAAAAAAAAAACCATACAGTGGTCTTTTTGCCCCCTTTATTTGGACAAATTATATGCTTTAGCATTGAAAATCCTTTGAGTGGAAGAAAATTTTTTCTGACCATTTGTAATTTCACGAACCAATCAACAAACCCAATCTTCATATCACTTTGTAAACCAAGCGCAGTTTTTTATAATCAATCATTTCACTGTTTTCGAATATTTTTCATTGTCATCATCAACTTGCCACAACAATATCCAAACCAGGTCACTGTCACATCAAGAGTACAAGCTTTTTTATACCAAAGCTTTTCCCCTTCTTGCTCGGTATATACGCTTAATACAGCCACCTTTGAACAAAATAAAAGACCAAAATTACAAGATTCTTGAATGATAAAAGTATTTACAGTACATCTAAACTTTGTTTGAATACTAAAAACATTCTAATCTTTTAAGCCTGTCACTTCGTCAGCCTGGTTTTGTCAGAGAAGTGCAACATACGTAACAGTAAGAAACATAAACCTTTCACGGGGATGATTTCACTGAAGACCGGGTAGAAATTAGCCGATCGTGGACCATAGCTTTTATATTATGCTTACGACATGAGGCATAACTTATTTTTTGCTAAAAGCAAATACTTTTTCTGCAACATCGCTTTTTTCCACCGGGTATTTTGATGGGGTGATACATCGTATTGCCATGGTGAAACTCAAATATTTGTTACTTTCCCGACAAAATTTCCATAAAGGGGCGGGTCAAGAATATTTAAAAAAAATTTCAGTTCATGGCTGGGTTCCAAGGGGAAAAGTAATAGAATTCATTTCAGAGTCATCAAAGGGGGTGGGGCTTGGGAAAAAATTGGGTTTTTTGCTGCCAATCCCAATCGGTTTGCTGGGGATACGGACATCATAGGCTGGTTTGTGCGGGGTAGTTTTTTTTTGTGGGGGGCTGTGGCTAAAACCTCCGCTTTGTTTTTGAACTGGGGAGCCAGCACGGGGGTCCCAGCCTGGGCTGGTATCACGGGCCGGCACTAAAATCACCACTACCCCCATCTACTGAACCTTGGTCTATCATGCCAAGTGTACCACATTATCCTCCCTTTCAACTGTCTATTCCTGGTGTGGGGCCACGGGATGTACTCGTCCCCTGGCACAGCATAGGGTACACTACCCGAGCGCATGCGGCGGCTACTACGACGTTCACTGGTGAATATGTTTCCTCACTATCCTACTCAAAATGATCGTCAAGAGAATAAAACCAATCCACGCACTATCATCATCATTGCTGAAGTCAAGGCCGCCCATGAAAAAAATAGTTTTCCCCTTGCATGAGGTACAACACCGTGACGAGGAGGCCCACCCAAGGTAAAGGTTTTAGGATCATCAGGATTTTCTCCATTTTCGATACCTGTCATTCCTTTCGTTTACAAAAGATCAAAGCCAAAGAATTTGTCTTCATTTTCCCCTTTTTATCAGTGTCAGAACAACAAAAGAAAGAGAGTCCCAATTTTCCTTGGGGTGAAGCTGCCCTTTCAACAAGGCATGGTGAACAAGGGTAACTGAGCCCGCGTTCCCACAATGCTATGTGGGGGCCTAGATTTTTTGTTTATGGGGCCCCACCCCCCATCAGACCCACCTTCACATGTAGGCCTATGGGGGTTTTAGCGCTAAATTTTTACGGCGCTAGAATTTTACGTAATCTATGGGTTTGGGGACTGAACTGAAGCCGTAACTACAACGGGCCCTTTTAAAAGGGGTTAATATTGCTGCACACTAACACCCCCTTTTTAAGGCAGGTAAATTGCTGACCTAAAAATTAACAGAGAACCCTCATGGCACATAAAAGTGCGATAAAACACCAAAATTTAAAACGGGGAAAACTTAAAAGTTTTTTTTCCCCCTGTACTCCCTGGTTTCGGGCGAAGAAAACCCTAGGGGGATTATTACAAAAATTTGCACATGGAAATCACCCCTATGAAAGCAAAAGACTCAGATGAATGCAACATTCCCCCCCAATAAAAAAGCAGGGAGGGGCCCACTAGAAACGGTAAGTATCAGGGGTTCAAAGCCCTTTTCAACAGTCTCCCACATACAAAAGGGGGGTTTAAACCAATAGACCCCGGGGGCTTTTTTTCAAGAAGGTTTTGGAAAAGGAAACATAAGGGCATTAACTGCCCCAGCTGGGCGGGGGTTTTCGTATGTCGGTAAAAACATTTGGCCAACGTAACCCGGTTATCACCCTGATCCACCACGGGGCCTGGTCGCAGACGGGGCCACGGGGGCACGACCCCCAAAACCCTCTCCGGGTATACTCCAGTTTTTTCACAAAATTTTTTTTTATCTCTATTGTGTGGTTAAAAATTTAAATTTATACCCCAACCAAATTTTTTTTTCCCTTTGAGTTTTCCATAGCAAAATTTAAATAAAATTTCTCATCCGAACCTTTTTTGGTTTTTAGGGCCCCATTTAAAGTTTTGGGTTAAATCCCCCCTTTTGGGAGACTTGCAGGTTTTCAATGGATGACACTCATGCAAATTTCAGGTATCACCCAGAAAAGGAGTAAAATGGTGGGGGTGGCAAAAGCATCTCTGTCTTGTCAAATATAAATTTCCCGGGCATTTTGGGGTTCCCCGGGCCTAGGGGAAATGAGGGGGCCTGTTTCCTTCCCACCTGCGCCCCCGTTCACATAGCAGCAGAGGCCCCTTTGGGTTTAGTAAACCCGTTGTGGGTTTGGCTTTCCTAGGGGTATAGTAAAAACCTTTAAGAAAAGGGCGGGGTTTTTAAAAATGAGCTGAGGAAACAAACAGCTTTTAGTCTCAAAAAATTGAAGTGTAAAAAAACTGAAGAATGTTCAACCCACTTCCTAAAGGGTTTTGAAAGAGCCCTTTAAAGGGGAAAAAGTGACTACCATTTTGAAGCCCCTTTTTTTTGGGAGAGGAGACTGATATTTTTTAAGGGACACACATTGTATTTCCCGGGTTTCCCTTAAAAAATTCAATGAAATTTTTAAAATTAAATTAATACTATAATATGTGCATGTGGGGCCGGGTTAAAATTCACTCAGTTTTAAACTAGTTTTAAAATGTTTTATAATTCCCTGTATCACAGTTCTTTTTGATCTTAAGACTGTCTCAGTTTTTTTAAAATTTTATAATGAATATAGCACAAAAATTTTTTTAATATGCAGTAAAACATCAAGAAATTTTCCAGATCGGGGTGAGGGGAGGCAAGTGGTTTTTAGGGCTTGATGTACTGTTGGAGTGTAACAAGGAAATATTTATGAAGGGAATCGGGGCAAGCGGGTTTTAGCCAAAACCATGAGTCTTGAGAGTGGAAGTTCAGTCCCTTTCACTCTGAAGGTGTTTAAATTTTAACAGTTTGGGGGTTGCACTTTTTAAGACAACTATCAAATGAATGATGAAAAATTTTTCTTCTTCTAATCATCCAAAAATTTGGGCCCTTTAAGTTAAAAAGAGAAAATGTAAATATTATAATACTGTAAAAAAAAGGCAAAATACGTGACGGGAAAACACATCGTAAGTCTCTTTCTAACGTTTGGTTATCTGCTTATTTCCCACCAAGTAGAATGCCCCAAATATGTAAACAAAATTCCCCATTATTTCCCAAGCTTTCCCCCAGGAGTGGTGGGCATAAACAAATAACCATGACAAAAACCCCCAACCACTGATCTTTCAAGGGTTTAAACTTTCCTGTATAAAGAATGGTTTAAAAATACCCACAACAAAAGAAGAAAATTTAAAATTTGGGTATCATTCATTTGTAGATGTTTCTCCACCATAAAATTTTTTAATGCAATACAAGGACCAAAAATTTAAACTGTATAAGTATTAAAAAGATATGGTAATCATTCCCCTTCATCACCAATGTAAAGGGTGGGAAAACTTATGGTGTTTTATCACCCTTTCTCCCCCAAAATGGAATTTTAATCTCCTAACTTAAAACCCCCCAACACTATAAATAAACCAAAACAAAACCAACTCATCCAATTATTCCTCTTTCTTCACCCCCCTTATAATCATTTTCCCCAGCCTAAAATAACAAAGCCAATTAGAAACCACTTTAACCAAATTTCCAATTTTAAACCAAGATCACCGAATTCATTTTTAAAATATTAATAAAACCCTTTAAGTCTGTACTATTTTTTTTCCCTCTTTTTGTAAAAATCCTACTTAAAATTTTTTACAAATTTAATACCTATATCTATCTTCATATGTGTCAGCATTAAATATTAGTTCCCGCTTGAGGGTGCACCACATGTTAGTGGCTGTCTCTACATTTTTAAAATTTAAATTTTCAGGTTTAAAATAAAACTTTGTAACCAAAACAAAGAAATAAAATTTATTTTTTTTGTTTTTGCCACAGGGGTTTTTTCACCTATACCTAACTGAGGGACTGATTACCCATCTTTTTTTATAAACAGGTGGGGCCCCCCAAAATCGATGGCATCGACATTCGATTAAAACCGAAAAATTTCCCATGCATTTTAAAAGCAAAAATTTTGCCTCGACTTTCGATAAAAACCCGGGCATTCGTACGATTTGTACAGACTGACCCCCGTGTGGGGCCTGAAAAAAAAAAAAAGCCCCTGTGTGGCCCGTATTTTTCAACCAGCCGTTGCGCGATCTAAGGAAAACATTCGGTACAATTTTTTTAAAAAAAACCATATTATCAAAATGTTTTTCCCTGCTTTTTTTTTCTGCAAAATAAGTAACCATGGCCCCAAGAAAGCTTCTAGGCCAACCCTTCAAGAAAAAAGGGGCTAATTTACTTTTTAAATGAAGAAAGAGATAAAGGGAAAGTAAAGAAGGTTTGGAGTGCGTGGGGTCGGGGGTGCAAAAGATGATTTTTAAAAAAATTGCCTGCAACTGGGGGTGATGGAGTGAATTTAAGGCCAGCAAAGGTTGGTTTTTAAAGATTTAAGAACGAGGTTGGGATAAAACATTTTTGGTAAGGCATGGGAGGCTGCCAGTTCAAGTCCTAATGGAAAGGGGGTTTTCCCCCTTTTAAAAAAACTAACACCCTCCCACTCTCCCCTCCTCCCCCTCCCATCAATCATCCAAACCCAAACTTCATTAAAGGGAATGTCCCAAATTTTTCTAAGTTATTAATCTATTGTTATTGTAATTATTCTATTTCCCTTAAACTTAATATTTCATGTGGTAAAATTTTTTTTTTCATACTTTGGGTGTCTTGCATGGATTAATTTGATTTCCATTATTTCTTAGGGGAAAATTAATTTCGACTTTCGAATATTTTCGACATTCGATTGAGCTCTCAGGAATGGATTAATATCGAATGTCGGGGGTCCACTGTACTTCAACAGTTTTCAAATTATATATCCTTGTATGTATTGATAAAGTTAGTGGATGGCAAAACATCTACAAATTAAAGATACCCAGGTGTTGTACATGTGTCTAAGTCTTCATCTTCAACCTGGTTAACCAGATTCATATTTCATAATTCAAGAGCGACAGGTTTCAGGTGGCGGCAGGAATTCCTTAAACAGCAGGTAATAGGAATTATTTAATTAAATGTGTTTTGGCCATATATAGTAAGGCCCCACTTATACGGCGGGTTAGGTTCCAGGCTGTTGCCGGAAAGCAGACATCGCCGGAAGGCAGAACGCCATTTTTTCCCATGTATAAATGCATATAAATGCCAGACAACAAGTTTACACTAAATTATATTAAGTTAGTAATAGAACTAGCATTAAAAACACACAAAGTAAAATACATTCACAGTACATTCATTACTTATCTTAAAGTATTTGTAATCTTAATGTAGGGAGAGAGGTGACTAGTACTTATTTGTAGGAAGTCAGGTTGCAGGTAGCCCAGGTGTAGTAGCCCTGGCTCCCCATCTCATACTTAATAACGATACTTAAAACATCCCAGAGAGGTAAAATGCACATACAGTACACTCATTTATTTACCTTAAAATATGTGTAGTCTTAATATAGGAAGAGAGGTGAGTAGTATTTTTTTGTAGGAAGTCAGTGTAGGTAGCTGGTGGGTGTAGCCCGCCTGGGCTACACCTACCGGCTACCTACACTGTGGCCCAGAGCCATATTATAAAACATCGACATACCTTGTTCACTGAATTTAGTCATTTCTAACAACTACCTTTAGATGCCATCATAACAAAGGGAGAAGTAATGAATAATTCATGCCGAAAATTGTAAACAAAGCGGAGTGAGGGAGTGGCTGGGCCAAACGCAGATTCATACATGTTTTCTCCTGATGGCTGAACAGAGAAAACGTAATGTTGTCCCTCCTCCCGGCTACCACACAGCTCAACAAGTATTATTATTAGAGCACATATAAAATATGCAATAAATGCCAGACAACAAGTTTACACTAACTTATACAGTGGATCCCCGGCTTACGATATTATTTCATTCCAAAAGTATGTTCAGGTGCCATTACTGAACGAATTTGTTTCCATAAGTTTCCTCATAACAACTCTTGGTAAATTACCCCAAGACACTACTAAAATCACCTTCAGACTTCACAATGAGGCAGCCATTAATAACTTCAAAACAGCAGTAACAAACATTGATTGGCACACTGAGCTAGAAAATCTATACAGATATTGACGAATGTATTAATAATTTTCTAAAAAAGACCCAATACCTCTATAACAAGCACTGCCCTAAAAAAGCTAAACAGATGACAGCTAAGAGACTGAACAGTCCCTGCAACACCCACATTCTCAATCTAAATCAAAACACTATATGAAAAACAGTACAGAATGGGTCACATAACCAGAGACCAAACAAAACGTTACTCGTCAATCCTAACCAGCCTGATAAGAAGGGCAAAAAAATTGTATTATGAGAACAGATTATCCAACTTACGAGGTGATATAAAAAAGACTTGGAAAACCCTATCAGAAATTCTAGGAACAAAAAAGATATCACGAAATAGTGAAATTAAACTAGCAAAAATCAGATGAAACCCCAACTCCCACCAACAGAAACAGCAAACAGACTAAATGATTTCTTCTCCACTATAGGACAAAATCTTGCCAATAAAATCCCAAGCTCAGATACCCCACCAAATGACTACCTCACTGGCAACTACCTGAACACACTGTTCCTAGCTCCGACTAACCCATACGAAGTCTCCCTTATTATCAACACACTAAAAAACAAGACAGGAGATTTAAGTACCTTACCATCCTTTATATACAAAAAAGTATCACAAGTGCTATCACCAATCATTGCAACACTCTTTAACAAATCCATTGAATCCTCTACATTCCCTACAGTTCTCAAAATAGCAAGGGTCACCCCGATCCATAAAGGAGGAGACCAAACAGAGTTGAATAACTATAGGCCAATATCCAACTTACACCCTCTCTCAAAAATCTTCGAAAAATTAATTCATAAACGAATCTACTCCTACCTCATCTCCCAAAAACATACTCAACCCCTGCCAATTTGGATTCAGGCCTAATAAAAATACTAATGATGCTATTATACACATGCTAGAACATATATACACTGCAATAGAGAAAAAAGAAGTCCCTCTGGGGATCTTCATTGACTTACGTAAAGCTTTTGATACAGTTAACCATGACTTGCTTCACATAAAATTGTCCACACTATGGTATAAGAGGGCACTCCCTCAACTACCTCAAGTCTTACCTCAGCAACAGAAGCCAATATGTGTACATAAATGGGGCAAACTCTTCTGCACAACCAATTCCAGTTGGTGTCCCACAGGGAAGTGTCCTGGCCCTCTCCTCTTTCTCCATACATAAATGACCTACCAAATGCTTCGCAATTACTCAAACCCACACTATTTGCAGATGACACTACATACATCTTCTCTCACCCGAGCCCAGTCATGCTAGCCAATACTGAAAATACTGAATTACAGAAAATATCTACCTGGATGAGGACTAACAAACTTACACTAAACATTGACAAAACCTACTTCATTCAGTTTGGTAACAGAGCTACAGATGTCCCTCTAACACAGTGGTTCCCAAACTGGGGGTAAATTACCCCCTGGGGGTAATTTAACCATTTTTGGGGGGTAATGGAGGGGTGACAGAAAAAAGTTATGAATTCTGAAAATCAAGAAAACAATGCGGTACCCGGTATGAGGATTATTGTTAACTTTGTCTTAGTATATAAAGTTGTAAAGTAAACCTATTATAAGTAAGTAATAAAGTTAAATCAAATAACAATAAACATCAAAAACTAATATACAGTATTAGAAAAGAAGAAATATATAGCTAAGTGTGTGGAAACCCAAAAGTATTTTGACAAGTATGCTTCAGGACAAAAGTCACTCAGTAGCCCAGATCGACCTGTCCAGTACGCATCACTCACTTCCTGAGGCTGCCTCTATTTCACACTGTCAGTTTATCTGTGAGCATCAGTCGAGGTAGACATAAGCTGGTATGAAGCCAAGAATTCCTAAACTAGCTTCAAGTATGCAACTCCATCCATCCCACTGATGTTCTTGACATCTTTGGTAATAGTCATTAGAGATGCACAATGTTCAAATACAATAAATAAAAGAAAATATCTCAAGTGTTTTAATTTAGCCATATATATCAATAATAACAACATTTTGTGAAAGGGGTAACATGCTTTATGTGGCATGTTAAATTGGGTAACAAGCTGAAAAAGTTTGGGAACCACTGCTCTAAACATAATGATAAAGGATCACCTATCACAAAGCTAACAGAGGGAAAATTTCTTAGGAATCCACCTTGATAATAGACTAAAATTTCATACACATATACAATAAATTTCTAAGAAAATTTCCAAGACCGTAGGCATACTATCGAAGATACGGTACTATGTTCCACAGTCAGCCCTCCTGGCCCTATATCACTCTCTTATTTACCCCTATCTCACCTATGGAATTTGTGCATAGGGCTCAACAACAATTAACCATCTCAGACCACTAATTACCCAACAAAAGGCTGCAGTCAGAATGATGATAAATTCCCACTACAGGCAGCACACTCCACCAATATTCAAAACGCTAAACCTACTCACCATACAAAACATCCATGCTTATTACTGCACCTATTACATACACAGAACACTTAACTCTGATATTAACCCTTCCCTCAAACATCTCCTTGCCAACCTCAACAGAACACATGACCATAACACAAGGCACAGATCACTCTTTGATGTTCCTCGTGTCCATCTCACACTATGCAAAAACTCAGTGCACATAAAAGGCCCTAAAATCTGAAATTCATTACCTGTAAATATACAAGAAATGCTACCTGTTTATAAATTCAAGTCACTTCTCAAAGATCACTTACTCACCCAAAACCAAATAAATACTGAATAACTGAACCTTATAAATTGTATATCTTAAATATTTCTCACAATTATATCACATAGATGTTAAACCTAAGACCCAATCTAACTTTGTTATTTTTTTAAATACACTACCTAACAGAATACTCCATTCTACTGAATGTACAGCAATGCATGCAACCATATGACCTGACTTTGTAATACTCATTTGTGCTTTATTGTTATCTGTTTACAATAATGTTTTATCACTTATTACATCATTGCTTAGTTAATCTTAAGTTAATTTTAAGCCTGCCCATAATGCTATGCATACAAGTGGCTTTGGCATGCTGCTCTTACCTGTATCTTTTTGTACCTCTGTATGTTCAAATTATTAAATAAAATAAGGAATATTGTGAATTAGATTAGTCCATTTCAGACCCCCAAACATACACGTACAAACGCACTTACATAAATACACTTAATAATTGGTCGCATTGGGAGCTGATCGTAAAGCGGGGGTCCACTGTATTAAGTAGCAATAGAAATAGGCATTAAAAACACAATAAAAAGTAAGATACACACAGAATACCTTAAATATTAATATTAATGTGTGAGAGGTGAGTGGCAGGGTGTTTATTGAATAAAATCAGAATGGCACACCATCATCCTCTAACTTGGCACTTAAAGCAAGTCTTACGACTTCTCTTTTATCACAGCTAAGCTTAGACGCCATCGCAGTGAGAGCCAACTAGTTAACGAAAGAGTTAACGAGAGAGAGAACGAGATACAGAGTTGAGACAATGTAAGAACACAAACTGAACAGGTAGTGGATGATCACTTGGTCAGGCGAAATTAAATGCGTATTAAATGTGTCTACTTTAGTTCATTCACGTACGTTTGTAAGAGTTTGTAAAACATTTACCTCAATATTTTTTTTATTATAATAATAATTACCTCACAATACAAATACTCTTACATTGTGTACAAGTTTACAGTTAGTCAATAAACAAACAGCAACACACACCATTTTAGAGTGAATGAAGATAATAATATTAATAATAATAATAATAATTTTATTAATATTAATTATAATAATAATAATATTATTATTATTATTATAATAAAAAGCACTAAACCTACAAGGGTCGTGAATTGCTATATACAGAGTAAAGGCATACGAAAAGAATATTTTTCTACAGTTATCCCCCAGTTTGACTAGAGAAAACGTAATTCTTCCGACACTACCTACACAGCTGCTTTGTAAACAAATCTTATATTTACATCAATTTTTATTCTGTGAGTGTATGTATCATGTTTATATGCTATGTAATGGGTTTCATATATAATTTTGAGGAAAATATCATAGATGGATTAATGAAAATTCCTATATTGATGTAAAATAAGACATTTAGTGTGCCCAAGTGTGATTATTATTACGTAGTATTGGTGTCATAAGTAGAGAGAGACTTAGTGATTTTAATGTGTACCTGCACACCAGCACAGTGTTTAAGTATATTAGGTACAGGTACACATAAGTATAATTATCAGAGTACATATAAAATATGCAGTAACTTTAAAACACTTGAAATTTTGGAAAGTTTCCTGACATAATAGATGTGGTCACAGAAAATGTAAACAAACCGGGTGGGGGGTGCCGTATTTGAAAGACCGCTTGCCGTATAGCAAATTTTGGTCATAATTTGACATTGCCGTATTAGTGGAACGCCGTAAGACGAAACGCCGTAAAGCGGGGCCTTACTGTACTTAAGTCTAATTATAGATCCACTATAAATCTTATGATTACAAGCATTGAGCCTGATACCAGCCTCTTATTGAATCACTTAAATGAATCAAACAGCAACTGTAATTACTACATAGCAGAACAATCAAAGGCATTTCTCAGAACCAACAACAACATAACTGTCTTTAACTACAATGTCAGATCTTTAAGCAAACATTAAATGACCTCACAGCATTACTAAATTCCCTGCATGCCAGTATGTCCATCATTACTCTCACTGAAACCTGGCTAAAGCCTGATACTGCAGATGTCTATGCCATTCCTGGTTACACAGCCATACACAACTGTAGGCCAGATCAACAAAGGGGGTGACACAGCTATATACTACTCAGACCAACTAGAATGTATCACTAATACTTGCACAAGGGATGAACATGGGGAATATAAAATAGCTAAATTCAAAATCCAAATACCTACAAAAACCTCTCACAGTGATAAACATCTACAGAGTTCCACAATCAAACATTAGCCAATTTAGTCAAAACCTAGGAAGTATGATAACTGATGCACGCATGAACAAAGATCACTTACTACTCTCAGGTGACTTCAGTATAAATCTCCTGCAAGACCAGGACCCACACATTACTGAATTCACAAATACTATGAGTAACTGCATGTTGCTACCAACAGTAACAAAACCTACAAGAATTACAGAGACTAGTGTTTCCCTACTAGACCACATCTGGACCAACACCATATCCCCTTTAAAATCAGGCATAATCACAGATAATACCACAGACCACTACCCTACCTTCCTCATAACTAATCTAGGTAAATTACCCCAAGACACTACTAAAGTCACTTTCAGACTTAATAATGAGGCAGCCATTAATAACTTCACAACAGCAATGACAAACATCGACTGGCATACTGAGCTAGAAATCTATACAGATATTGAATATTAAAATGGTATAAAATACTGACAGGTTGTTATGGTAAGATGTATGTGCAACAGTTAGGTATCTTTATTTCGAAACGTTTCGCCTACACAGTAGACTTCTTCAGTCGAGTACAGAAAAATTGATAGGAGCAGAAGAGACTTGAAGACGATGTAATCAGTCCATCACCCTTGATATTGTTTGAACTAAAGAACAATACTCTTCTCCAGACTGAGGGGCTGACCACCTCAAAACTTCAAGGGTGATGGACTGATTACATCATCTTCAAGTCTCTTCTGCTTCTATCAACTTTTCTGTACTCGACTGAAGAAGCCTACTGTGTAGGCGAAACATTTGAAATAAAGATACCTAACTGTTGACATATGTGTCTACCTAACAACCTATACAGATATTGACGAATGTATTAATAATTTTCTAAAAGAGACCCAATACCTCTATAACAAGCACTGCCCTAAAAAAACTAAACAGATGACAGCTAAGAGACTGAACAGTCCCTGGCTAAACCCAGCATTCTCAAATCCATAAATACAAAACACCGATATGAAAAAACAGTACGAATGGGTCACATAACCAGAGATCAAACAAAACATTACTCGTCAATCCTAACGAGCCTGATAAGAAGGGCAAAAAAAACTGTATTATGAGAACAGATTATCCAACTTAAAAGGTGATATAAAAAAGACCTGGAAAACCCTATCAGAAATTCTAGGAACAAAAAAGATATCGGGAAAGAGCGAAAATGAAATAACAAAACCAATGAACCCCCACTCCCACCAATGAAACGAAAACGACTCAATTTTTTCTTCCCCACCTTGAAAAACCTTTGCCGATAAAATCCCAAGCTCAAAAATACCAACCCAATGACTACCTCACGGCAACTCCCAAACACACTTTTCCCTACCCCGACTAACCAACAAAAATCTCCCTTTTATCAAAACTAAAAAACAAGAAAGGAGATTTAAATACCTTACCACCCTTTATATCAAAAAAGCTTCCAAGTGCTGTCCCCAAATCATTGCAGCAAACCCACGAATCCTCTCCCTTTCCCTTACAGTTCTAAAAATAGTGAGGTTCACCCCGATACATGAAGAGGAGCCCCAAACAGTTTGAATAACATAGATAAACCAAAAATTACACCCCTTTAAAATTTTTTGAAAGATTAATTGATAGTGAATCTTTCCTCCTCATCTCCCACAGAAATCAAACCCTTTTAATTTTGGGCTCAGGCCTCAAAAATACGATTGTTTCATTTACACTGTTTACACAAATTAACTGCACCCCGAAAAAAAAAATTTCCCCGGGGATCTTCATTGTTTACGTCAAACTTTTGATACAGCGACCAGATTTGCTCCACATAAATTGTCACACTATGGTTTAAGAGAGCACCCCCCAAAACTACTAGTCATACCTCAGCAACAGAAGCCAATAGTGTCACAAATGGAGAAAACTCTTCAGCCGCCAATTACAGTTGGTGCCCACCGAAAAGTCCCCCATGCCCTCTTCTTTTTCTATTTACAAAACCCTCCCAAAATGCATCGCAACAACTAAACCCCACACTATTCAGATGACACTACATCGCTTCTCTCACCCAAGCCCAGTCATGACCCAAACACGTAAATCCGAATTACAGAAAAAATCTACGGGAGGTTAACAAACTTACTCTCAACATTGACAAACCTATTCATTTTTTAGGAAACAGAGCTACAGATGCCCCCTTTTAACATAATATAATGGTTCACCTTCCAAACCTCACAGAGGAAAAAATCTAGGAATCCCCTTGGTAAAGGCAAATTCAAACACATGTAAAACAAATTTCCAAGAAAATTTCCAAGCCCGTAGGCATACTTCGAAGATACAGACTGTTCCCAGCAGCCCCCCGGCCCTATATCATTACCATTTACCCCTTATCTCACCTAGGAATTTGTGCTTGGGCTCAACAACAAAAAACCATCCAGACAATTATTACCCAAAAAAATGCTCAGTCAGAATTATAACAAATTTCCCACTCAGGCAGCCACTCCACTTTAAAAAACTCAAAACCACTCACCGTAAAAAACACCTACTTATTATTGTACCTACTAGTACATAGAACCTTAACTGGGATATAAACCCTCCCCTAAAACGTCCCCTTTCCCAACCTAACAGAAAAAAACCATAAACAAGGCACAGATCACCTTTATTTCCTGTGTCCACTCACATATGCAAAAACCAATGCACAAAAAAAGACCCAAAAATCTAAATTCATTACCTGTAAACATAAAAAAAAAACATTTTTTATAAATTTAGTCTCTTTTTAAAAACCCACTTATCACCCACAACTAAAAAATACTAAATAACTGTAATCATAATTATAACCTTGCCCCTTTTCAAATTTGTTTTTTTAATTACTTCCCTAATAGAAATACTGCATTCTTTTGAAGCACAGCAACTCATCAAATACCATATGATCTTCTTGAAATATCCCTTTTGTGCTAAATTGTTTTTGTTTACTGTCTTTTTTTTAACCACTGAATTTCATTGCTTAGTTAATCTTAATTTAATTTTAAGTCTCCCCATAATGCTCTGCATAAAAGGGGGCTTTTGGAAATTACACTTAAAATGTTTTTCTTTGTAATCTGTTACATGTCCAAATTAATAATAAATAAAAAAAAAATAAATAAAAAAATAAATAAATCAAAACAATAAATCACATCTGGAGACACTTCCCTGTTTCCGATAAGCAAATTTCCATCCCATTTCTGCTATACGTGGAACCCCCCGCATAATTTTTAACCCGAATGAACCAATTATTAAGTGAAAATTATGTAAGTGCTTTGTATTATGTTTGGGGGTCTAAAAGGGACTAATCTACTTCACAATATTCCTTATGGGAAAAAAATTGGTCATACGGCACCTGAACATATTTCTGATGAAAAAATATCGTTAAGGGGGGCCCACTGTATTTTTGTTACATATGAAATGCAAACTGTCTGTGAAAATTTTAAAAGAAGTGAAACTAGAAAACCCTTGGTTGTGTTACAGCTGTCTGCCCCTAGAAGCAACAGATCGACTCTAGCGCCACCCAGATATTTTGAAGTTGGGCTTTTTATTCGGATGGAGTTCTCGGGGGGGATTCGACACCGTCCATTTTCCCCCTTTTGCTATTGCTTTCTTAGTTCACCTTTTCTGCTTTTCCTCTTTCTCACATTTTTTAGATTCCCGTTCAAGGTCCTTCAGAAAATTTTCAAGTTGAAGAGATGCTCTGAAACAGAAGAATGCGTTTTCGGGTTTGGGGCCATCACTTCGGGCAATCATAATCGGGGTTCCATCACTAATCGGCAATCATAATGGGGTTTTCCATCAAAAATCCGGCACAAAAATTTTTGGCTAGCATAATTTCAAATTGTCGGGGTCCACCACACAACCTGCTGCTACTGTTTGAAGGTGCACTTTTCTGCATAACCTTTCCAATTTTTTTTCTCCTTTTATTTTAAAACCTGCTCATTTTTACCCTACCAGGTTTCCAAAACGAATTTAAAAGAAATGCTTCTCATTGGTAAAAGCCATCACTTTTTTTCCAAAAAAGAAAGGGGGTTGAACCACTGTCACCCAAGGGCCCATCCCCAAGATAACGTGACCAAAAAATTTTTGGGCCTATATGTGAGAGAACAGCTGGTGGTAAGTTGTACTAAAAAAAAAAAATTTTTGCAGCACGCGTGCTTTGAGAAAAAACCCGCAACCGGGTTTTTGGTGAAAAACAACTTTGGGGTTTTTTTTTGTTGGTTTTAAGGGTTGATCCTTGTTTTTTGGTCTCATTTGATGTGGAAGATATATCTAAAATGGGTATATTTTGATTTTTTTCCCACGGGGGAAATACAGGTCTCCCTAAAATTTCGCGATTTCCCGGTTTCGGGAATTTTAAAAGGGAAATTTTAAAGGGGTAGCTTCGAACATTCTAATCCCACCCCCCAATCATATTTAAATATGTCATTAAATGTTAGGAATTGTGGCATGGCAGTTTTGTTTGGAGATAGGACAAAAGTCCTTCCAATATAATAAAATAAATTCCCTTTATTTTCATAAATTTCTCTAAATAATAATAAACAATAATTTTGAAAATGACATATACTCAAAAGAAAAAATATGTTTCAGTTTCCCACATGGTTTGTGGGTTGTTTTATGTTTATCCCCTAAAAAGGGCCCTTACTGTTGCAAACCAAAAGGGGTGGTGAATCTTTTCAGTGCCCTTTATAAACTCCAACACATTGGGGATTTTCTCTTCCCTTTTTTATTGTTTTAATGCTTAACTTCTGCTACAGGTAATGTTTACACCTTTACATGGCTGGTCTTACCTTTAATCCCTACTTTGGGCTTTTGTTCGTCTTTCGCAGAAACACTAAACCTAAGAAGGCCTTCCCCCTTCTTCCCTCCCTTTTTGAAAACTCGGGTTTTTCTTAAATTTCTATACCTTTCTTTTTTACTGTTTTATGTGTTTTATGATTGTTCAGGTTCAATAGGTTAAGGAAGTAGTTTGTTGGGTAAGAAAATCTTTATTATATTTCCCTACAATATTTTGTGCACCAAACTCCGTTTTTTTTAACTTCGTGAGGTTTTTGCCCTTTAAAACCCTTGTGAATGTGGTGGGAGACCTTATTTTTGAAACTGAGCTCAAAGTAGCGGAAAATGTTAGATTTTTTGCTGAGTTCAAGATAAACAAATGAGTCGCCCACCCAAGTGTGCCCAATTCCCGGGTCAATAGGGTTTCAGAAGGGTTTTACTTTATTTACCGTTATTAAAATAATACAGAGTCTGCATAACAGCAAATCTTCTATTTTTAATTAAAAAAATCAAAATGGAAAGCAAAAAAAAGGGGCCCGAGATGACTAATAAACAGAGAAAATTTTTTTAGTGCCAGGAATTCTGCAGTTTTTTTCTGAATCCTATTTTGAAATTGCCATCTCTTGAAAAAGTGTGTGAAATTGGGTAAATTCCAATTTTTGACCACTTTATTTTGGGAGCTGAAATAGGAAATGGGATTTCTTGTATCAATCGACGAATAAAAGAAATACAAGTGAAATAGCGAGAGTTTGGTTTACTGGGAAAAATGGGAAGGGTCAAAAATAGATGTAAACTGGCAAAACGCCCTGCATAAAACAGTGGACCTCAGTTGACGATGCATTGAAGCGATAAAATGGACGCTGATACACTTTTTTCGTCAAAATTTGCTGGCTAATGATGAAAAAAACCCGTAAAAACATTCGTCCAGACATGTCCCCACGCCTGATGCCCCGCCACTCCAGGTGGCCATGTGCCATTGTTTTTCCAGCCAGTGGGACGATTCCAAGCTAAGCGATACATTGTTTTTTTGTGCTTGTAATGCCCAAATAAGCCACCATGGGGCCCCAAAAAAGCTTCTAGTGCCAACCCCGTGGTAAAAAGGGGGAATTACTAGAACTGAAGAAAGAATAATTGCAAGTACAAAAGTGGAGTGCGCCTCCAACTGGCCGGTTGTATAACAAACCCCCAAAACCTCGCTACTAAACTGGCCAACAAAAAGGCAATCAAGGAAGCGTTGTTGCGAAAAGGTGCAAATGTGCTTACAAAAAAGATCGCAAATACACTCGAAAATGTGGGGAGAATTTTTGTTGGTTGGTCAAAGAGAAACCCAAATTATCATGAATAGTGTTTCACAGTAATTAATGGAAAAGCAAGGCAATTGCAGAGGACTTATTAATAAAATCCTCCCAAAATTGTGATATTGTGAATTAACCCTTTTTAGGGGCCGTCCCCAATCACGGGTTTAGTAGTGTCCAAACCTAGACTAGCCAAAAATTTTAGCGCCATCAAATTTAGCCGAAAGCGCACTGGCCCCTAAATGTGAAGAATGGCTGCGCCCGGGGTTGCGCCTAAAAAAAATCTAGGGCCCTGCATAGCATTGTGGAACCCGGGTCGTCACCCTTGTTTACCAGCCTTGTCGCAAATCAGCTCTCACTCCCCGGGGAAAAATTGGGGCTCTCCTCTTCCTTCTGATAGTTTGCACTGATGGAAGTAAAATGAAGACAAATTTTACGGGTTTTTAAATAGTGACCCAAAATAATCCAATATCATAAAGTGCAGAAAACCCCGACATCCTGACCTTCTACCCCTGGGGTGGGCACTCGGATACGGGCGGGTGTTCCTAAACTAAGAGAAAAAAATTTTTTCGCGTGGCCCGGCCTCTGACTTTAGTAATGACGTGATTCTGACGTGGTTTTTGATTTTTTTTCGCTCGCGCATTTGAGTAGTGTATAGGAATCATTCACCGTGAAGCGCGTAGTTTTGCCCCGCATGCGCTCGGGTAGTTCCCTTTGCTGTGCCCCCGGGGGGGAAAACCCCGGGGTTCTCCCGGTACACCCCTGGCCCTACACCCTTTTGGTAGTGATATTTAGGATGATGTGGGTACACTTGGCTGGATGAGCCACAGGGACGTGGATGGTTGTTAGTGGTTGGTGGTGGGAGTGGGCCCCGCGTGACTCACCTCCACCGGGGACCCATGCTGTGACCGTCATTCAAGGACAAAGCGGAGCGCACCACCGCCCGCCCAACCACAACCCCCGTACAACCAGCCTAAAAGGCCTATCCACCAGAAAACCTATTGGGGATTGGGAGCAAAATCCCAATTTTGTTTCCCCCAAACACTTTGATGACTCTCAAGTGGAATTTACCCACCGTCCCCCTTGGGAACCACCGGGGCCTAAAGGAATTTTGAATTTTTTTTGACCAGCCGATGGAAATATTGCCAGGGAAAGTAATAGTATTTTCAGACACCATGGCAAATTTCGATTTTATCACCACATCAAGACTACACAGGGGAAAAAAATGTATTTGCTTTTTTGCAACAATAATGCTTTGCCCATTTTATAAGCATAAATAAAAACTACTGGTCCACAATCGGCTAATTTCTACCCCGGTCCAGTAAATAAAACCCGGAACAGGTTTATCTTACTGTTAGTAGTTGCATTCTTGACAAAACCAGGCCGACGAAGTGAAGGGTTTTACAAGATTAAAATGTTTTTATGTATCTCAAACAAATTCAGATATATTTTATCCATTCAAAAAATCGTAATTGACGAGTCTTTGTTTTTTTTCAAAGGGAATGTCTTTTGCAGTAAAACCGACAAGAGGAACGCTTTTTGGGAAAAACTGTTTGACTCGTGATTTTACAGTGGCTGGGGTTGGATTTGTTTTTATACAAAGGGTATAAAAAAATTGAAAAATCCAAGATGTTTTGGGTATTCCCGGGGAGTAGGAGAAACATGATGGGACCTTTTTTAACTTTTTAAGGGGGATACATTATATACCCATAACGGGGACACAAGCCCTTCTCAGTGATTTCATGCGAGTGAACAAGAAGTGTGTGTGGGACAGTGCGTTCTAATCGTAAACATATGCCCAGGCTCAACGCAGGTGTTTTTGTGGGGGATGCGTGCAGGTGTTTACTGCAATGAAAATCTGGCATTACGGTGGCATGACAAACGGATGTCACATTTTACAAACCCTTCACCGAATGAAATGCAAAACAGTGGCAAAGTTGTCGAGTGACTAAAAACGTATTCGAAAACCTGTCAGTGATTGATTAACACAAAAATGCGCTTTTTTGGGTTGACAAGTTTGACATGCAGATTGGTTTTGTTTTACGTGTTTTTTAAAAGTTACAAGGGTACATGAAACTTTTCTTCTTTTCATGGGCATTCAATGTCAATGCATAAAATATGTACCAAATAAAAAAACTGGTAAAAGACCCGTAGGGGATTTTGTTTTTTGTTGTCAGACAACTCATAAAGAAGTACCAGGGAAAACACCTGCAATACAACAGGTCCCCCGAATTCTCAATATACCCAAGCGTTGAGGAGAGAAGGGGATCATTTCATAATACGCTTCCTTCAAAATCAAAGAAATTTGCTGAAGAGTGCTTGTCTGTGCCAAAAAAAACGACGGCAACAAAGACGCAAAGACACTCGGTTTTTGTGTGAGGTGTAAAGGGGCCTTGTGCATGGGGCCTTGTTTCAAGGTTCCACAAGCTCCCGCAGTTCTAAAACCAGTCCCCGATTGAAATATGTAAATATATGATGAACATTATATTTTACAATATTTGGGGCATGTTAATTTTAAAAAAAACAGGGTAAACAAAAATTGATAATTTTTAGTGCTGTTATTGTTTTAAAAAAGGGGGTTATATAACAATTTATACATTTTGGTTCTCGGCCCCAATGTTAGTAGGAAAAAAAAAAATTGGGAAAAAAAAAAGAAAAAAAAAACTAAAACAACAAAATAATATAATAGCGTATGTGGAATTTTTTTTTTGCCACCACCACATCATTTTTTAAACTTCTTGGCACTGTATCTCGTTTAAATACTGATCGATTCTTATTTTTTTTTTTTTTATTACCTTCCCAAAAAATGCTCTTTTAATTTTTAAAAAATTTTTTTTTTTTTTTTTTTAAAATTTTTTGGACACTGGTGGTGACTTAGTTTTTGGGCCCTTGGACCCTGAAAGGGGTTAAGGAAAAGGCGGGTTTGAAAAATTTTAAAAATTTTTGGGCAACCGTTGTAAGGCATGATGAGGCGCCATTTTTTTTCAAAAAAAGCAGTAAAAATATGTGCAGGCTTTGGGGGGTACACGGGGCGAAAAATTAAAACCCCAACAACCATTCAGTTTTGACAAAAAACGGGGCTGTTTTGGAAAAAAAAATCCCAAAGGACCTACATTCTCGGAGGAAAAGGCACTCCAGGACACAAGCCTATGAAAGACGGGCTAACTCTCAGTTTTTTTGTAATGCAGTGGGGTTGAAAGTGATCCCTTTACGGGTTACACTCTGAAACTCCCAAGTGTTCAAAAAAAAATAGTGTCGTCAACCCTAATTTGCGTGCAATGTGGGAGCAAACAGAAAGGGCTGGGCCCTTGGGAATATTCCTTGATTGGTTCATAAAAGTGTTTGGGCCCCCACTGTGAAATAATACCTCTGGAAATAAAATTGGAACTCTGCCCGGTATTAGAATGCCCGCTCATCCCAACTTGAAAGAGAAATTGTGGGAGGGTTTAGTTCATCAAAGTGAAATTTTTGCCTCCTAACACCATCCTCCCTCCCAGCCCATGGACCAGCAGGTCATTTCAAACTTCAAAAAATGTACCCAAAGCAGTGTTTCAAAAATGCTTTTAAGTGACCTCGAGACACTGAATTGATCCCAAGAGGTTCTGGAAAAATCACTTCGATCTCAGTTGCAAAAACCCTTATAAGTAAGGCAGGGGGGGAGTGACTTCCAGGATTGAACTCTGTTGGAGAAAAATTGTGGCCACAATGTGTAAAAGAGAGGGATTTTAAAGGGGTTTTTGGAGCAAAAACCGGGAGCCTTACCAGTTGTGGAATCTATTGTACTGGGGAAGCCATGGTTTGGAGGTTAGTGGCGAGGATGTGGAAGAGTTGGTGGGGCGAGATAAAAGGCTAACCCTGAGAGCTGCAAGAGCTTCATCTGCAACAGAACAGACACAGCAGAGGAAATGTTTCAGAGGGGGGAAGGGGGTGGAGGAAGTTGCCTTTTAAATGTTAGGACCTGTAAATGGGACAAAGGTGCAAGCCTTTATGGATGAACACCCTGCACAACTGTTGCAAGCCGGCTGGTGATTTTAATGAACCGTTGTTCCTTTTTAGGGGAATCTTTGTTTCCATGGAAAAATTTCTTTGTCTCCACGTCCCCTCAGTGCACCCACCTTTTTCCCCCTTAAATTCTATGATTCACCTCATTTTCAGAACCCATCTGCTGACACATCTACCCCCAAAATCCCTAAATACAGGGGAAAACCTTGATTTTAAGGTTTTAATCCATTCCGTGACCTAGCTCGAAACTAAATTTGCATTTTATATCAAATAAATTTTCCCCTTTTTTAAATTTAAGTGAAATGCCATTAACCCATTCCTGCTCTTTGAGGAAAGAAAAAAAATACAGTGGAAGCTCTAAAATGATTTAAATCCGTTCCGTGACCTTGCACATATCCCGTTTTGCCTATGCCGAATCAGTTTTCCTCGTTTTAAAATTAACTGAAAAACAATTAATCAGCCCCGGCTTTCAGGAGGGATACAAAAAAAGTGGACCCCCGGGGGAAAGAACACATTACTGACGTTAAACCGCCCAAAAAAAAAGTTTCGGCGTAAAAATTTTGGCCCCCGTAACGATAAAAAAATCCCCAATTGTTGTAGGGGCACGTCACATGTGGCCTGAGCGAGCCTACTGCCCGTGGGTACCATGTTAAAAAGCCAGCCAGTGCGGCACATCACGCTACATTGGTACATTTCAAATTACCCCAGTGTTTTTTGCTTGTAACTGCAAAAAAAGTCCCCAAGAAGTTTCTAGTGCCAACCTGTGGAAAAAAAGGTAAGAATTAGTATGGAAATTAAGAAAGAGAAAATTGCAAAGTACAAAAGTGGAGTGCGTGTCTTGGGGCCGGGCCGGGTTGTTACCAAATCCCAATCAACCATCGCTATATCTTGGCCAACAAAACGGCATCAAGGAAGTGTTCTTGAAAAAGGGTTTTGCAAGTTTTTTTTCAAAACAAGATCAAAAAGCACTTAAAGATGTTGAGAGATTTTATTGGTGTGGGAAAAAGAAAAAAATTGCAGGGATAGCATCTTCAACGATCATATGTTAAAAAAGCTGGGAAGTTGCATGACGTTTTAAATTAAAAAAAATGCCTGCAATTATGGTGATGTGAGTAAATTTTAAGGCTAGAAAAGGTTGTTTGAGGATTTAACCCTTTGGGGTTTTGTCGTAAGTAGTTACGCGGGGGGTTTTTTTGACGTATAGTATCAAAAATTCTAGCCCCCTAAAATCTAGTGGGAGAAAGTGGTGGCCTTCAAAATGAAAGAATGGGTCTATGTGGTCAGTGTGCCAGTCAAAAAAAAAATCCTGACACCAGTGAAAAGGGAAAAAAAAAAAATTTTTTCCTTTTTTTTTTTAATAAATCAGCGATTTTGCAGTGTTTTTTCGTAGGGTATTTATTGTTGTATTCTGTTTTCTTGGTCTCATTTTTTAAATGAAGACAATTATGAAATTGAGATGATTTTGACTGGTTTTTCAATGAAAGGGGCCTTGAAATTGGCTCAAAGTAGCAGAAAAGTTCGATTTTTTCCAAACTTAAAATAAACAAATCATGCCAAGCGTGCAATACACGTCAATGGTGATTAATATTCTTTCACAAGTGCACCAATAATTTTATACCCTTTTTTACACTAAAAGCAGTAGTCTGCATAACGTAAATTTATATTTTTTGTGAAATAAAATTCAAAGGGAAAGCAAAGAATGTAAAAGGGGGGGCCCTTTGGAGGACAATGAAAAAAATGTCATTTTTAGGGCCGGAAAGTTTTCTTGTTTTCTGGACCTATTCCAAAATTGGCACTTTTTTAAATTTGTTTAAATTGGCAAAATTGCTAATTTGACCATTACTGGATATTGAAAATTTTTAAAGGGTGGGGTTCTTGCCCCAATCGATGAAAAAATGGAAATTTTAGCGAAATATCATGTTTTTGCGACAGTACAGTGAAATTGGCCGAAAAAGGGGGTCAAAGTGGGCAAAATCGCCGATCCCTAAACTCGCCCCGGGCCCCTAAAATTGGAAGCATAAATTTCCCTAAAATTTTTTATCAAATTTCAAAATTTTGAGTCGTTATGACGGGGAAAAAAATTTTCTATCTTTTTATAAGGAAAATAATTTTTTTTTTTTTTAAAAATTTGGCCCCCCTGGAACGAGTTTCGGAGAGGGCCTGTCGACCCTCAAAAAGGGTTAAGAAAACGTAGGGATCATAGTGTGTTTTAAAGGCATGGTAAGTGCCAGTTCGGACCAAAAAGCGGCTGAAAAATATGTGCAGGAATTCAAGAAGTACATAGAGGCTGAAGGATTGAACCTGAACAAGTGTTTTATTGTGACAAAACAGGTCTGTTTTGGAAGAAAATGCCAAACAGGACCTACATTATTCAAAAGGAAAAGGCACTCATAGGACGTAAGCCTATGAAAGACGGGCTTACTCTTTTGTTGTGTGGTAATGCTAGTGGTGATTGCAAAGTGAAGCCTTTATTGGTGTATCACTCTGAAACTCCCAGAGTGTTCAGGAAAAGTTCAGGAAAAACAATGCCCTCAAGGCTAATTTGTGTGTGATGTGGAGGGCAAACAGTAAGGCATGGGTCACTAGGGACTTTTTCTATGACTAGTTTCACCACATGTTTGCCCCCACTGTGAAAAATTACCTCCTGGAAAATAAATTGGACCTTAAGTGCCTCCTGGTATTAGACAATGCTCCTGGTCATCCTTCAGACTTGGCAGAGCAAATTTCTGGGGACATGAGCTTCAACAAGGTCAAGTTTTTGCCTCCTAATATACTCCTCTCCTGCAGCCCATGGACCAGCAGGTCATTTCAAACTTCAAAAAACTCTACACAAAAGCTGTTTCAAAAGTGCTTTGAAGCAACCTCAGACACTCGATTGACCCTGAGAGAGTTTTGGAAAGATCACCTTAGTATCCTCAGTTGTGTAAACCTTATAGGTAAGGCTTGGGAGGGAGTGGCTAAGAGGACCTTAACTCTGCTTGGAGGAAATTGTGGCCAGAATGTGTAGAAGAGAGGGATTTTGAAGGGTTTGGGGCTAACCCTGAGAAGCCTATGCCAGTTGTGGAATCCAGTGTGGTGTTGAGGAAGTCCTTGGGGTTGGAGGTTAGTGGGGAGGATGTGGAAGAATTGGTGGAGGAGGACAATGAAGAACTAACCAATGATGAGCTGCAAGAGCATCTGCAACAGCACGAGGCCACACCTGAGGAAACTGCTTCAGACGAGGAGAGAGAGAAATTGAAGAAGTTGCCTACTTCAAAGATTAAGGAAATGAGTGCAAAGTGGTTGAACTGTAAACCTTTATGGATGAAAATCACCCTGACACAGCTATTGCAAGCCATGTTGGCAACCTGTACAAATGACAATGTTGAGGCCCATTTTAGGAAAATATTAAAGGAACGCGAGGTACGGAGCTCTATGGACAGATTTGTTTTGTGACAGAGGTCCAGTGACTCTCAAGCTGGTCCTAGTGGTATTAAAAGAAGAAGGGAAGTAACCCCGGAAAAGGACTTGCTACCTCAAGTTCTCATGGAAGGGGATTTCCCTTCCAAACAATAACAACTTCCACCATCTCCCCTCCTCCCATCTCATCAATCATCACCAGATCTTCAATAATGTTAAGTGTCATGTATTCTTTATTTAGTACAGTAGTAACTGTGGATGTCTTCTTTTTGTGTGTAGGAAAATGTATATTTCAAGTGGTAAATGTTTTTTTTTCATTGGGGTGTCAGGAATGGAGTACAGTGGACCCCCGCCTTACAAACGCATCGCGTTATGTTAAATCCGCCATGCGAAGCATTTGAACGCAAAAATTTTGCCTCGTCTCATGATAAAAAACTCGCCTTATGTGATTCGTCTGGGACGCATCCCACATGTGGCCTCAGCGCCAGTGTTTACAAGCCAGCCAGTTCAGTCGTATCCACGCATACATTTGGTACATTTCACCTTATCCCAATGCTTTTTGTGCTTGTAACTGGAAAATAAGTCACCATGGGCCCCAAGAAAGCTTCTAGTGCCAACCCTGTGGTAAAAAGGGTGAGAATTAGTATGGAAATTAAGAAAGATTTTGAAGGGTTTGGGGCTAACCCTGAGAAGCCTATGCTAGTTGTGGAATCCATTGTGCCTACTACAGAAATTAAGGAAATGTGTGCAAAGTGGGTTGAAGTGCAAACCTTTATGGATAAAAATCACCCTAACACAGCTATTGCAAGCCGTGCTGGTAACTATTACAATAACAATGTTGTGGCCCATTTTAGGAAAATCTTAAAGGAACGGGAGGTACAGACCTCTATGGACAGATTTGTTGTGCGACAGAGGTCCAATGATCTCAAGCTGGTCCTAGTGGCATTAAAAGAAGAAGGGAAGTAACCCCGGAAAAGGACTTGTTACCTCAAGCCCTAATGGAAGGGGATTCCCCTTCTAAACAATAACTTCCACACTCTCCCCTCCTCTCATCCCATCAATCATCACCAGATCTTCAATAAAGGTAAGTGTCATGTATTCTATTCTTATTGAGTAGTAATTGTGCATGTCTTCTTCAGTTTGTGTGTATTAAAATTAATATTTCATGTGGTAAAAATTTTTTTTTTCATACGTTGGGGCGTCTTGCACGGATTAATTTGATTTCCATTATTTCTTATGGGGAAAGTTACTTCGCCTTACGATAATTTCGGCTTACGATGAGCTCTCAGGAACGGATTAATATCGTAAGGCGGGGGTCCACTGTAATTTGATTTCCATTACAGTGGACCCTCAACCAGCGATGGCATCGATTAACGATAAATCTGACTAGCGATACATTTTAACGCAAAAATTTTGCCTCGACTAGCGCTATTCGTTCCGTACGAGACGCGTCCACTTTGGCCTGAGCGCGCCTCACTTGTCCTGTGGGTGCCAGTGTTTACAAGCGAGCCACCGCGGTCACTTCCAAACATACAACTGGAACATTTCATATTATCACAGCCTTTGTAGTGATTGCACCTGCAAAATAAGTCACCATGGGCCCCAAGAAAGCTTCTAGTGCCAACCCTACAGCAAAAAGGGTGAGAATTACTATGGAGATGAAGAAAGAGATCATTGCTAAGTATGAAAGTGGAGTGCGTGTCTTTGAGCTGGTCAGGTTGTATAATAAACCCCAATCAAAGGACCCCAATGGAAATAAGTCACTCTGTCTGACTTTTTTGGGTTATCCTAGGTTCTCTACACATATGCTGCTATGTATGATAATTCTATGTAACTGTATTTGTGTATACCTGAATAAACTTACTTACTTAATCAACCATCGCTACTATTGTGGGCAAGAAAACGGCAATCAACGAAGCTGTTCTTGCCAAAGGTGCAACTATGTTTTCGAAACTGAGATCGCAAGCAGTAGAAGATGTTGAGAGACTCTTATTGGTGTGGATAAACGAGAAACAGATAGCAGGAGATAGCATCTCTCAAGCGATCATATGTGAAAAGGCTAGGAAGTTGCATGACAATTTAATTAAAAAAATGCCAGCAACTAGTGATGTGAGTGAATTTAAGGCCAGCAAAGGTTGGTTTGAGAGATTTAAGAAGCACAGTGGCATTCATAGTGTGATAAGGCATGGTGAGGCTGCCAGTTCGAACCACAAAGCGGCTGAAAAATATGTGCAGGAATTCAAGGAGTACATAGACAGTGAAGGACTGAAACCTGAACAAGTGTTTAATTGTGACGAAACAGGCCTGTTTTGGAAGAAAATGCCAAGCAGGACGTACATTACTCAGGAAGAAAAGGCACTCCCAGGACATAAGCCTATGAAAGACAGGCTTACTCTGTTGATGTGGGGCCAATGCTAGGGGTGATTGCAAAGGGGAAGCCTTTTTGGGTGAATCACTCTAAAAATCCCAGAGTGTTTCAGGAAAAAAAAATGTGGTCAAGGCAAAATTTGTGTGGGGCTGGGGGGGAAAACATTTAAGGGCAGGGGTTTCACTAGGATTTTTTTCTATGATGTTACACAATGAAAATTGCCCCCAATGTGAAAAATTCCCCTTTTGGAAAAAAAATTAAAAATTAAGTGCCCCCTTTGGTTTTGGGGAAAATTGCCCCTGGTCATCCTTCAGATTTGGGCAGAGCGATTTTAGGGAATGAGCTTCTTTTAAGGTAAATTTTTTTGCCCCCTTAATCCCCATTTCCCCCCCCTGAGCCCAGGCCGCAGGTCATTTCCAATTTTAGAAACTGTACACAAAAGCTATGTTTGAAGGTGCTTTTTTAGGGGCCCTTTCAGAAATTCAACTGACTCAAAGAGGTTTTGGAAAGATCATTTTTTCTTCCTCAAATTTTGAAAAAAATTTTTGGTAAGGCTTGGGGGGGGAAGGACTAAAAGGACCTTGAACTCTGCTTGGGGAAAAAAATGTGGGCCAAAAAGTGTAGGCAAAAAGGGGTTTTTTGAGGGCCCAACCCGAGAATTTCCCAGGCCCGTTGAGGAATCCATTTGGGGGCATTGGGGGGTCCTTTTGGGGGGGGGAGGTTAGTGGGGAGGATGTGGAAGAGCTGGGGGGAGGAGGCAATGAAGAAAATAACCACTGAGAGTGCTAAAAATCACTTAACAGAAGAGGGGGAAACCCGAGGGAAAAATGTTTGGAGGAGGGGATGGAAATTGGAAAAAGTTGCCCGCTTCTAAAAATTAAGGAAATGTGTGGGAAAGTGGCTTGAAGTGCAAACCTTTTTTTTTGAAAAAACACCCCGACACAGCTACTGCAAGGCCGTGTTTTGGGAACCTGTACACGACAATGTTGTGAACCACTTTAGGAAAGTCATAAAGGAACGGAGGAACAGGGATCTATGGGGAAGGGTAGTTGTGGGACAGAAAATCAGTGACTTGAAGTGGTCCTAGTGGCATTTAAAAAAACAAGGGAAGTAAAAACCCCCGGGAAAAAAACTTGCTTTCCTCAAGTGCTAAGGAAGGGGATTCCCCCTTCTAAACACAAGAAGATCAACGGTCTCCCCCCCTCCCCCCAAAATCAGTCATCACCAGATCTTCAAAAAAGGAAAAGTGTCATGTAATGTGATGTTTCTTCAGTTTGTGTGTATTAAAATTAATTTTTCATGTGGAAAAATTTTTTTTTTTTTTCATACTTTGAGGTGTCTTGCACGGTTTTTTTTTGATTTCCATTTTCCCTCAGGGGGAAATTAACTTGACAAACGTTTTTTCGATTAACGTGAGTTTCGGAACGGTTTAAATATCGTGGTTGAGGGTCCATTATTTTTATGGGGAAAATTAATAGCTAACGAAAATTTCGTTAACGATGAACCTCAGGAAGGATTAATACCATTAGCCAAGGGTCCCTGTAGACTTCAATTTTTGAATATAATTTTGGTTATTTATCTATCAAATTTTTTGACCAATAAACGTTAATAAAATAAAAATTTATATATTGTATTTTTAGAATGAATAAAAACAGTGGAAAATTGACTTGAGTGTCCCAACGTGAGTTTTTTTTAGATAGAGCGTCCCTGGGGCGTTTTTGTCTGGTTCAAGCCAAAATTTTAGTTTTGACCAGCTCCTCCCCCCCCTCGGGGTCCTTTCAAATCAAAACCCGGACAACTGTTGCTTATCTTGATTTCATGGTTTTAAATTCCAAGGAAAACATTTCTTTTTTTCATCACGTCCTTTACACTTACTTTTTAGGACCCCTGCTTAGAAAAAAATAAATTTTGGGCCAAACGACTGTCAAAAATGTAAGCAAAGTATGAGAGAACTGCTCCCACAGTAAGGTAAACAGTGAACTGAGTTGGCGGCGTTTCGTTATTAAAATAATAATAATAATAATAATAATTACAGTGGCCCCTCGACCAACGATATTAATCCATTCCTGAGAGCTCATCGTTAATCAAAATTATCATAAGTCGAGTTAATTTTCCCCATAAGAAATAATGGAAATCAAATTAACCCTTTGACTGTCGCGGTCGTATATGTACGTCATGGGAGATACCGTGTTTGACGTATCTAAAACGAAATAAATTCTAGCGGCTTCAAATCGAGCGGGAGAGGGCTGGTAGGCCTACACGAGAGAGAATGGGTCTCAGTGGTCGGTGTGCACCCTGTGAAAAAAATCTGGGACTCAGCGGTGCATTGTGGGAACGCCATTTGGTAGTCCATTTTCACCATGCCTCGCGGTAAGAAGTTCCTCACTCCTCGCGGATTGGAGGGTCTTTTGTTCCAAGTGATAGCTCAACAGTGATGATAGTGTCAGTGAAAGTGAATTCCATGGTTTTGAAGCGGGTGTGGACCGGGGAAAATTACCCAGGATAACAAAATTTAGTGATGAAACCCAGATGACCACAACCATCCACCTTGGTGCTGGGCCCGGCTCGTTCATATTCACCTTTTACCAGGACGAAAGAGGAAACTTTTTGCCCGTGTACAAGACTCAGATGTAAAGCAGTGCAAGTGATAGTGATAGTGATTTCAAGGTTATTGAAAGCACTTCTAGTTGTGACAGTGAGGGTGAATATTCCCCAGTGAAACGGCAGTATGTACGCGTCGCATGCGGTCTGGTAGTGTGCCATATGCTCTTCCAAGAGGAAGGAGTACATCTCGGAGCACATCCCGTGGCCCTAACCACGTCCTGATAGTGAAGATGACGATATTGTTACGATGGGGTATAAATGATTGTGAGTGAGGCAGCAGGCGGTGGTGGTGATAGTGACGGTGCCATGAGTCATGTGACACCAGCAGCGGGCCACGCTATTTGCCCGCGCTGCTGACTCTGCACAACTACAACTGCTTCGGCCGACCCCACACTCTCAAAAACCACAACCACAACCTGCACAACCACAACGACATTACAATATCCAGAACGCACCAGCTGACCGCATCTGGGATTGGCATAAAGATGACGAGTTTGTTCCCAATCCCCATGACTTTGATGAAGGACAAAGTGGAATACGGCCATCATGTACACTTGGGAACAATCCCACTGAACTGGAATGCTTTCAGTTGTTCTTCGATAAACCCCCTGATGGACATTATTGTCGGGAAAGCAATACATACTATGGTACACCATGGCAAACACTATGCTTTCACCAAGCTCACGCCTACACCAGTGGAAGGACACAACTGTGGCAGAGATGTATCTGTTCTTTGCCCACAATAATGCTTATGCCACATGTGTATAACCCTAGTGTCAGCACATACTGGGCGACAGACCGCCTGATTTCAACCCTGTTTCAGTGACATTATCCCAGTGAATAGATTTGTGTTACTGTTACGTATGTTACACTTTTCAGACAAAACAGGCCTGACAGAAGCGACAGGTTATATAAGATAGACGTGTGTTTTTGTACCTGAAACAAAAGTGTGTATGTATTTTTATCCCTTCGGGAAAGCTTGTTATTGACGAGTCTTTGATTTTGTTAAAAGGAAGACTCTCATTCAAGCAGTATATCCCAAGCAAGAGGAAACGCTTTGGTATAAAGTTATTTGTTCTGGTGATTGCAAAAGGGTCTGGTTTTGGATATAATTGTGTACACTGGGGGTTTAAAACAATGGAAGATACCAGGAAGTTACTGGGTATCTCTGGTGATGGGGTTTTAGAACCAATGATGGAGCCATATCTTGGTAAGGGGCATATTTTATATACTGACAACTGGTACACAAGCCCTATACTCAGTGATTTCTTGCGAGTGAACATGACAGATGTGTGTGGCACAGTGCGTAGAAGTCGTAAACATATGCCTAGGTTCGAAAATGGCAGTCGTAGAGGGGAAGTGCAGGTGTTTGCTGCCAATGACATCATGGCATTTCGGTGGCATGACAAACTGATGGGCACACTGCTGACATCAGTTCACCGACCGATGGTACAGGGCTGGCAAGCAAGAATAGAGAGACCAAAGAACCTATTGTAAAACCTGCAGCTGTGATGGATTACACCTCAATTTTGCGTTAGTAGACAATGTGACATGCAGATTGGGTTTGTGACTGTGTTCGCAAGAGTTATAAGTGGTACATAAAACTGTTTTTCCATCTTCTTGACATTTCCATGCTGAATGCTTTTAATATTGTATAAGTTGAAGACCAAGAACAACCCAAATATGGTTGAATTTTTTTTGTCAGTCATCAGACAAATAATATTCAAGTACCAAGAAACAACACCTGCAATGACCAGCGCCCACGAAATTATCAACACATGTCCTCTCGTCTGAGGGCCCGGTGATCACTACCCCATACCCCCTGCTGCTACTACTGCCCAAAAAAAATGCTCAGAAAAAAGGTGTTTGTCTGTGGACTACCACAAAACGCCAACAAAAAACCGAAGGGGACCACGTTTTTAAAGTGTGAGGAGTGTAAGACACCATTGTGCTTATACCCATGTTTCAAAAAATTCCACAAGCTGCAGCACTTCTAATAAAGTGTCCAGTGATTGGGACAAAATGTATATATATTATAAAGCAATGTAATAAACATTTGTTTACATTGTTTGTTTGTGTAAACAAGTTTTGCAACATTTTTAATGATACGAGTGTTTTGCTATAATTTTTGTTACATTCAACGAGTGTATATTTGAACATTGCCCCAATAATTTGGTCTCACAGGCCACAAAAATTATGTGAAAAAATAAAATAGTGAAAAAAACAAGAAACCATCGAATACAAAATAAATAAAAGTTTACGGGTGAGCGGCAGTCGCCCCTGTTGCCGCCAGCAGATCAATTTCAGCAAACTTCAGGACTCTATATCTCGGTAAGTACTGATGGGAAAATTTTTTTTTGGGACTAAAACAATCAGAAAAATAATCTTAACATTTTCATAAGAAAAAATAATTTTTTTTTTTTCGAATATTTTGCGACACCAGAAACAACTTCAGGATTTGGCCCTTCGACAGTCAAAGGGTTAATCCATTCCTGACACCCCAAAGTATTGAAAAAAAAAAATTTAATACACACAAACTGGAGAAGACATGCACAGTTACATGACACTTACCTTTATTGAAGATCTGGTGATGACTGATGGGATGGGAGGAGGGGAGAGTGTTGATGGTGTTAGTGTATAGAAGGGAAATCCCCTTGCCACCTCAAGTCCTAAGACTTGAGGTGGCAAGTCCTTTTCCAGGATTACTTCCCTTCTTCTTTTAATGTCACTAGGACCAGCTTGAGAGTCACTGGACCTCTGTAGCACAACATATCTGTCCATAGAGGCCTGTACCTCCCGTTCCTTTATGACATTCCTAAAGTGTTTCACAACATTGTCAGTGTATAGGTTGCCAACACGGCTTGCAGTAGCTGCGTCAGGGTGATTTTCATCAAAAAAGGTTTGCACTTTAAACCACATTGCACACATTTCCTTAATCTTTGAAGTAGGGCAACTTCTTCAATTTCTCTATCCCCTCCTCCAAAGCAGTTTCTCAGGTGTGGCCTCTTGCTGTTGAAGATGATCTAGCAGTCATCAGTGGTTAGTTCTTTTATTGTTTCCTCCACCAAACTCTTCCACATCCTCTCCACTAACTCCAACCCCAAGGACTTCCCCAATGCCACAATGGATTCCTCAACTGGCATAGGATTTCCCCGGGTTAGCCTCAAACTCTTCAAAATCCCTTTTGTCTACACATTCTGGCCACAGTTTTTTTCCCAAACAGAGTTCAAGGTACTCTTTGTCACTTCCTCCCAAGGCCTTACCTATAATGTTTACACAATTGAGGATGCTAAAGTGATCTCTCCAAAACTCTCTTAGAGTCAATTGAGTTTCTGAGGTCACTACAAAGCCCTTTCAAACAAAGCTTTTGTGTACAGTTTCTTGGAAGTTGGAAATGACCTGCTGGTCCATGGGCTGCAGGAGAGGAGTGGTATTAGGAGGCAAAAACTTCACCTTAATGAAGCTTTATGTCTGCAGAAAGTCACTCTGCCAAGTCTGAAGGATGACCAGGAGCATTGTCTAATGCCAGGAGGCATTAAGGTCCAGTTTATTTTTTCCCGGGGGTAATTTTTACAGTGGGGGCAAATGCTGGTGTAAAACCGTCATAGAAAAAGTCCCTAGTACCCCATGCTTATGTTTTTCCCTCCACAGCACCCCAAAATTTGCCTTTAGGACATTGTTTTTCCTGAAACTCGGGGGGTTTTAGAGTGATTCACTAAAAAAGGTTTCACTTTGAAATCACCATAGCTTTGGGTGCCATAAACAGGTAAGCCTGTTTTTATAGGTTTTATGCCCTGGGAGTCCCTTTTTTCCCCCCCGGTAATTAGGTCTTGCTTGGCTTTTTCCCTTCCAAAACAGGCCTGTTTCGTCAAAATTTAAAAACACTTTTTTCAGGTTTCGCCCTTCCATGTACTCCTTGAATTCCTCACATATTTTTCAGCCTCTTTGGGTCCAAATGGCAGCCTCCCCATCCCTTATCACCTTGATGCCGCTACGTTCTTAAATCTTAAACCCAAACCCTTTTGCTGGCCTTAAATTACCACATCACCATAGTTGCTGGCTTTTTTTTAAAAATCGTCATGAAATTCCTAGCCTTTTTCACATATGACGCTTGAAAATTGCTATTTTCCCCTTTCTTTTTTTCGTTTATCCACACCAAAACCGCTCTAAACATTTCTATCACATAGTTGCCCTTTGGCAAAAACAGTTTCCCCTTGATTGCATTTTTTCTTGCCCACAATAGTAGCGATGGTTGTTTGGGGTTTTGTGTACAACCTGGCCAGTCGGAGACAGCACTCCCTTTCAATTAGCATGATCTCTTTCTTAATCCATAGAAATTCTCCCCTTTTTGTGTGGGGTTGGCACTAGAACCCCTTGGGGCCCATGGTGACTTATTTGCGGTGCAATCAATAAAAAATGCTGTGAAATAGAAATTTCAGACTGTATGTTAGGAGGGGACGCGGGGCGGGCTGGCTTGTAAACAAGGGACCCCCCGGGCAAGCGAGGTGCGCCAGGCCCACAAGTGGAAAACTCTCGAATGGAAAAAAATGGCTTGGTGGGGTTTTTTTAGCGTAGTGAGGAAAATTTTTGCGTTAAAATGTATCGCTATTCGGATTTAACATTAGACGATGCCAACTTGGTTAGGGTCCACTGTATTATTTTTATTTTTATTAGTTTATTATTATTATTAATTTTTGGTAACTAAAAGCACGATCCAATCCCCTAGATCAAGAGCCCCCTCACAGGTCAAAGTTCCTGCGGGTGAGGGGCTCTTGATCAGGGAATTGGGTCTGTGCTCTAGTTACCCAAAATTTAATAATAATAATTAATAAAAATTACAATATTATTATTTTAAAATAGAGCTTTTAGTTACCTAAATTAATAATACACCCTACCATCCGACTTACACCCGCTGACTTACGACCTGCTGACTTAGACCACTCGACTTACACCATTTTTTATGCCCAAATTTTTGGGAAATAAACAACTATGTTGTTTTACAGGGGGTTTTCCCCAACATTTCGAGGGTTGGGGTCAAGACCCCGCGAATGTTGAAAAACGTAAATTTTTTGGGGCCCCCAATTTTTTTGTAGGGAAATTTTAATCAATACTGTTTAAAAATTTGGGTTGAACCATGAAAAATAAAAAAAATTTACAGGGAAAACTTTTGTAAGTTGTACTAAAAATATACTTGTTATGCTTTAATAACATGTTGTTTTTAAAAATACCACGGGACTCCACCACTTCCTAAACCCAATTTGCGAGCCCCTTTATACCCTCCTCCGACCCCTGAAAACTGGCCCCACCCCTCCACCACTCAGTGTGGTGAGTTTTTTTGGTTTGGGTTCATTTTTTGCAATTAAACTACGTAAAAATTAATGTAAAACCATTCATGACTGCATTTTTGGGAATGGCTACTTGGACAGGTATTGGATGGTAAACATCATGTTTTTACTCTTGAACACAGAAAAAAATAAAAACATTTCTGCTACTGCAAAATAAAAACAATAATAATAATAATAATAATAATAAAAAATAATAATAATAATAATTAAAAAAAAATTTTAATAATAATAATAATAATAATACGATTTTAATTAAAAAAGGGAAAAAATTGTAAAAAAAATAGGGGGGGAAGGGGTTTGGGAAACATTTCAGTGGGCTTTTTTTAAAGCTGGAGTAAACATTAGTCCTCCCGCTTTCCAAAATTTCACAAAAATTTCAGGTTGGGGGCGTGGTAAAAGGCAGGGGGGAAAGAGGCAGGGGTTTATTTACTAAATATGAATGTTAAAATAATAATAGTAATGTTAATATTAATACCATTTATAATAATAATTTAAAAAGTTATTTATTTAAAGTACTATTTTATTTATAACATAAAAGGGTGAATGTTATCAACAAATTTTGTTGAAATTAAAAAAAGTTTTGGAGTGAGGGTTAACAATTTTAAAAAAGGGTAGAGAAAAAAATGGATTTGTCAGTTAAAAAAAGGGGAGGAGAGTTTTTTTAAATGGAGAGTTTAAGGGATTGGGGAAAATGGGGGGAAAAATATTTTGGGAATTGTTAAAAAGTTGATGAAGATAGGGAAAAACTGTTTATTTCGTGTATAGGGCAAAGGGGGAAAAAAACTTTTTGTAGGAGTGAGGAAAAGCCAGTTGTGAGTGGGGGAAGTTCGTAGGCAGTAGGTAAAATGAAAGGGGGTAAAAGGGAGGGGAAATTTATGGGATAAAAATTTGAAAAGTTAAAAACAGGGGGGGGGGATTTAGTTTTTTTAGTGGTTGGTTTTCAATTATTTAATAAATGTATGGGAAAAGGGTAAGGGACACCCAGGGAATTTGGGAGAAAAGGCATGATAGTTCCTTTGTATAAAAGGGAAAGGGGGTAAAAGGGGAGTGCAAAAAATTTTAGGGGGTAAGGGCTGTTGAGTGTACCCGGTAAAGTGTATGGTTTGGTTTAAATTTAAAAAAATTAAGAGTAAGACGGAGAATAGGATAGCGATTTAAAAGGAGGTTTAGGAAAGGTAGGGGGTGTGTGGACCCGGTTTTTTACAGGGGAAAATATAAGTGAAAAAAAGTATTTAGATAAGGCTAAAGAGGTCTTTGGGGGCATTTTTGGGGTTTGGAAAAGGCGGTTTTGACGGGTGGTAGGGGGGGGGAAAGTGGCAGATGTTGCAAGTGTATGGTGTAGGAGGTAGGGTTTCTGAAAGAGTGAAGAGTTTTTACGAGGATAGTGAGGCTCAAGTTAGAGTATGTAGGAAAGAGGGAAATTTTTTCCCAGTAAAGTAGGCCTTAGACAAGGATGTGTGTATGTCACCGTGGTTGTTTAATATATTTATAGATGGGGTTGTAAGAGAAGTAAATGCGAGGGTTCTTGGCAAGAGGCGTGGAGTTAAAAGATAAAGAATCACACACAAAGTGGGAGTTGTCACAGCTGCTCTTTGTGATGACACTGTGCTCTTGGGAGATTCTGAAGAGAAGTTGCAGAGATTGGTGGATGAATTTGGTAGGGTGTGCAAAAGAAGAAAATTAAAGGTGAATACAGGAAAGAGTAAGGTTATGAGGATAACAAAAAGATTAGGTGATGAAAGATTGAATATCAGATTGGAGGGAGAGAGTATGGAGGAGGTGAACGTATTCAGATATTTGGGAGTGGACGTGTCAGCGGATGGGTCTATGAAAGATGGGGTGAATCATAAAATTGATGAGGGAAAAAGAGTGATTGGTGCACTGGAGTCGTGGAGGAAAAAAACCTTTGTCCTTGGAGGCAAAGAGGGAATGAAATGGAGTTAGTTTTCCCAAACGCTCTTATAGGGGTGTAAAGCGTGGGTGATGAATGTTGCAGCGAGGGAAGGCGGGGGGCAGTGGAGGGGTCTGTCTGAGGGCAATGTTTTGGTGTAAAATAAAAATCAGAGAATTTTTATTTTGGAAGTTAGGGAGGTGGGGGGGATTCCCAAAATGTTGTCCAGGGGGGGGTGGGGGAAAGGGTTGTTGAGGGGGTTTGGGAAAAGTAGAGAAAAATGGAGCAAAACGGAAGGGGATTCAAGGTGTATCAGTCTGTAGTGGAAGGAAGGGGGGGTAGGGGCCCGGCCTAGGAAAGGGTTGGAGGGGGGGGGTTTAAAGGGTTTTGTGTGGGGGGGGCCCCTTGGATTTCCCAGCAGGCATGCGTGAGCGTGTTTGTAGGGTGAATGGAGAAAAGGGTTTTTTAATTACTTGAGTGCTGTTGGGGTGGGGAGCAAATTTAACTTTTTTATGAAGGGTTTCAGGAAACCGGCAGGGGACTTGAGCCTGGGTGGGAAGTACGTGCCTGCACTCTGAAGGGGGGGGGTGTTAAGTTGCATTTTAAAAAAAACTCCCTGTGAAAACCCCCCTTTTTGGAAAGGGACAGTGATGGAGTAAATTGATGGTAAATTTTTTTCTTTTCGGGCCCCCTGCCTTGGGGGGAAATTCGGCCGGTGTGATAATAAAAAAAAAAAAAAAAAAATAATTTTGTTAGTAAATACCCACTGCCTCTATGGGGCCTTTGCCCTCTATCGCTGCCTCTATGGGTGCCTCATCGCTTTCCCCCTTCCCCCCGTTTGCCTCTACCACTGCCTCTACCCCACCTCCCTCTACCATTTGCCTTACCACTGCCTCATCATTTGCCTTTTACCACTGCCTTATCACTGCCTCTACCACTGCCTCAACACTCCTCCCCCAAACTGCCCCCCCCCCCCCCCACCCCCCCCCCCCCCCCCCAAAACAAAACCCCAAAACAATAAATTATTGTGAAATTTTTGGGAAAAGAGCGGGGAAAACCAATGTTCATTTCCAGAAAAACAAAGCCACATTTGCGATGTGTAAACCCCACTCCCCGTATTTTTGTAAAAAATTTTCTTCTTCAATTTATATTGTATTTTTAAATTATTTTTAAATTTTTTATTATTATTATTATTTTTATTATTATTATTATTATTATTTTATTTTTTTAATTTTTATTTTTTACTTTTGTTATTATTGGGCAGTAGCAAAAAATGTTTGATTCTATGCTGTGTTCAAGACAAACACTTCACCGTCCAAATACCTGCCCAAAAAGCCATTTCCAAAATGCAGTCTTAAATTGTGTTTCCCATTATTTTTTACTTTTTTAAAGGTTTTTAATACAAAAAGAAAAAACCCAAAAAAATTCCCAAAACTGGGGTGGGGGGAAAGGGGCTGGCTGCCAGTTGCGGGGTCGGGGGGGAGGGTAGTGGGACTCGAAAGGTGGCGGGAAACTTAAATTTGTTTTTGGGGGCGGGGAAATTTTTGGGGGGCTGGGAATTTGGGGGTTTGGGAATTCGCGAATGTGGAAGCCCGCGAAAGCTGAAAACGTGAATGTTGAGGGGGGGAACCCTGTACACAGTGTTTACCAAAACCCTTACAATTTAAAATACATTTCAACAAATAAAAAGTAAAATAAAAAAATGAAAAAACCCAAAATTTTTTTTTTTTTTTTTTTTTAAAAAAATAAAAAAAAAAGTCTTACAAAAATGTTTTGTTGAAATTTTAGTTGTAAAGTTCGATTACGACCATTTTGACTTACCGACCGGTTTCTCGGAAACCCAATCGGCGTAAGTTTGGGTGGTAGGTTTTTTTTATAATAATGAGAGGCTTTAGTTTCCCTTAAAATTAAAAAATAATAATAAAAATAATAAAATAAAAATAATAATAATAACAGTAAAAAAAATAAAAAATAGTAATAATAATAATGTAAAAAATAATATCCCACTTTCCCAATAATAAAATTATTATTTTATTATAATAAAGATAGGCTTTTAGTTTTCCCCAAATTAAAATTTAAAACCCTTAAAACGAACGTAAAAATAATTTAGAAACCTGCCGCTAGATGGACAACTGATGGTTTAAAACATTGTACACATGTTTACGTCGCTATGGCAGCAGTTCTCTCTTGGGTTGTTTGCATTTTTTTAGTCCTTTGGCCAAAATTTTTTTTTTCTAACCCTGGGTTTTAAGGCAATAAGTGCAAAGAAAAAGTGCTTTAGAAGAAAAAGACGATTTCCCTGGGGCTTAACCAAAGGGAAAACTTCACACTTTCACCCCCAGCTTTTCCCCCCCCCCAGCATTTCCCCCCCCCTCAACATCCCCCAAAACCCCCAAAAATCCCCCCCCCCCAACCCTCCCCCACCCTTTAACTTCCCCCCCCCTAAAATCCCCCCATTTTCTGCTATAAGGTTTTAAGTGCAATACACTTTATAAAACAGTTTTTTTTTACGATATTTTTTTATTGTAAATACAAGTTTTTGGTGTTTTCCTTAGAAAACTGGGGATTACTTTCAGTTAGCCTCAAAAAAAACCCATTTTCTTTTTTCAGTAAGAAAATGGGAAAAATTTAGTTTAAACTGGGAAGAAAAAGGGGAGTGTTTTGCCCCTGCCTTTTGCCCCCATTTTTATGGCCCGTTTTATTCATTTTTAGAGTTTTATATCATGTTTCTGAGTTTAAATTTATTGTTTATTATGTAATTAGATGGAAAATTTTGATTAGATAAATAAGTCGAACAGTTGATTAAAAGCGTCATATTCAAGTATTTTTTCTGTTTTTTCCCGAGTCCCGTATCGAATTAATGGGTTTTTCAGTTAATTTAAAAAGAGGAAAATTAATTTAATATACGAGTAAATTGAGTTATGAGCTGCTCCTGGAACGGAAATTTTTCTCGTAAAATTTAAGGTTCCACTGGATGTCATTAGTGGGCAGGGGGGGCGGCCCTAAAATGCTCCGCCCTTGTTGTGTTTTTCAATGCCATTGTGGCGGCCTTTTGAAGCTACTATTTTTAATTATTTTTAAAGGACAAATGGGCCCTCGGCTAAGAAAGGGATTTCTAAAATTAAATCCGCCTTCCCAAGGTTTTTAGCGTAAAAAAAATTTTGCCTGGTAATTTTAATTTAAAAAAAATTGCCCAACGTGATTCATCCCCAAACCCCGTCGTCCAGCCTGGGGCGGCCCTTGCTGCCCTGCCAAACATTGTTTTGCAAACCCCGGGTGGGCCCGGGTTTATGCATACATTCAATACATTTTGTATTTTTTTCCCTTTTTATTTGTGCTTGTAAGGGTAAATAAACCACTAGAAAGCTTCTAGTGCCAATCCTGTGGTAAAAAGGGTGAGAAATACTATCGAAATACTATCGTACACGTCAGCTGCTGCTGCACCACCGTCAGCTGTTGCTGCACCACCGTCAGCTGTACTACTCGAGATGTGGAGAGACTGTTGTTGGTTGTGACTTAACTAGAAACAATTACCAAGAAACAATTAACCCCAGAGGGTTACCCACCAAGGTTTTTAAACCCAAGAAAGTCAGTGAGCCATCGGGACTGTCTAACTTATTTCCATGGGGCCCTTAACCCTTACGGGGTTTTTGGCCGTGCTGTCAGCTTACCGCAACTTTTTGATGTTTGTAGCATAAATTCAGCGCCGTCAAATCCGGGGGAAAAAGGCTGGTAGGCCTAGATGTGGAGTGGGTCTGTGTGGTGGGTGTGCCAGTAAAAAAAAAAATTGGGGCCCCCCGTGGCGCATTGTGGGAATGCCATTTTAGTCCCTGTCCACCATCCCCGCGGAAAAGAAGCTTCACTCCTCGGCGAATTGGGACACTTTTGTTCCCCATGACTTTCAAATACAGATGGAAGTGCTATTTGAAGTTGATTTTTAAAGGTTTTGGTGAGGTTTTGACTGAAAAAAAGGGGACCAAAATATGGGGTAAAGGGGAAAAAAACCAGAAAACCCTCACCTTCACCTCTGTGCGGGGCCATCTTGTTCACGCTCGTTGTCCCGAATAAAAGAGGAAACCTATTTTCCAAATCCCAGATTCAGATGTGGCATTTGTGATGTGTGATGTAATTTGAACTAAAGCTTTAAAACTAGTTCCAGTAGTGTGGGAAAAGTGCAATTTCCCGTAAAAGCTTGTATTTCGACGATTATGGCCTGGTAGTGTGCCATATGTTTTCCCAAGGGGAAGGAGTAATCTCAAGGTAACATCCGTGGCTGTAAAACGGAACTGATAGTAAAAAATGTGATTTACTGTTGAAATTTGGGGGATGGAAAATGTGCATGGTGGTGGTTGGTGGTTGGGGGATGGGGCACCGCAGGGGCCCAATGTGCCACCCACGCTGCTCCCCAGCTGATCTACAAAAAAGGGCCCCAAAACCCCACCCCCCCCACCACACCAGCCTCCCAACCAAACCTCCCAAAACCCAAAACCCCCTTATTGTCCGCCCCACCGGAGTGACCTGGGATTGGCGGAAGCTGTCATTTTTTTCCCAAAATCCCCCGTTTGATGACAGCCAAAGTGGAATAGGGCCCATCTTGTACATTTGGGAAATATGCACGAACTGGAATGTTTCGAGTTTTTCTTTGACAAAACCCCTGATGGAAAGATTGTCATGGAAAGCAACACATACTATGGTACCCCATGGCAAACAAAATACTTTCCCCAAAAATCACCCTACACCAGGGGAAAGGAGAAAAATGGGCGAGTGTATTTTTTCTTTGCCACAATAATGCTTTGCCACTGTGTATAAGCACAGTGTAAAATCTATGGTCAAGATGCCTGATTGCAACCCCGGGTTTTCATGAATAATGCCAGTAAATCTTTTGTGCTATTATTATATGCTTCCTTCTCAGACAAAACCGGGCCCTGACAGAAGACAGGTTATATAAGATTAGGATGCTTTTTGTGTTTTGAAACAGAAATTTTTTTTCAATATGTATTTTTACCCCTTCAGGAAGCTTGTAATTGAGAGTCTTTGTTTTGTTCAAGGAAGACTCTTTAAAAGCAGTACATACCAAAGCAAGGGAAATGCTTTGGATAAAGTTGTTTATGCTTTTGATTGTTCAGTGGTTGGATTGAATTTATTGTGTACATGGAATTTATACACTGAAAAAATTTCCAGGAAGTTATTGGATCTTGGTGTGTGGTTAGACAATGTAAAACCCATACCTTGGAAGGGGATTATATTATATAAGAAAAATGGTCACAAGCCCCACACTCAGTGTTTTTTTTTGCGGGGAAAACAGGGCAGAGTGTGTGGCCAGTGCATGCAAATCGGAAACTTATGCCCGGGTTTTGACGCGGATCGTAGGGTGGGTCGGGTTTTTTGCTGCCAATGACATCAGGGGGTTTTTCGGGGGGTTGATAAACGAGATTAACCTGTTGTCACAGTTCCCTTAATGAAATGGGGGGGACACTGGCGGCAGCTGAGAGAGCAATGAACCCATTCAAAAACCCTGCGCTGTGATTGTACACCTTCAAAATGCATTCAGTGGACAAATGTGCATGCAGATTGGGTTTTGGGCTGTGTTTGCAAGGTTATAAGTGGTACAAAACTCTTTTCCATCTTTGGCTTTCCATGCTGAATGCTTAAATATGTTTTAAAGGAGGCCCAAAAACAAACCACCTTGGCGAATTCTGTTTGTTGTCATCAGCAAATATTTTCAAGTACGAAGGAAACAACCCTGCAATAGACCCCCCCCCCCAAATTTTCAACAACTTCCTTCTCGTTTGAAGCTGGTGATCATTCCCGGTAAAAAAAGCCTGCTACTGCTTTCAAAAAGAAGGTCAGAAGAGGTGTTTTCATCTGAGCACATACAAAAAAAAACGCCCAAACAATGCAGGACCTCGTTTTATGTGTGAGGAATGTAAAAAACCATTGTGCATGACATCTGCTTAGAGACTCCACAGGCTGAGAACTTCTAAGAAATTTTCCAGGACTGTAATATTTATAATAAAATAGAAAAAATTGTAATAAACATTTTTTTTTGTTTGTGTAAACATTTTGTAAACAATTAATACAAAAAGTGTTTTGCAGTAATTGTGCAGTCAGAAAAAGTGAATTTTACAAAATATCCTCTGGGTCTCACGGCCCCTAAAAATTTTTTGAAAAAAAAAAAATATTAAAAAATAATAGAAAAAAAGGTAGAAAAAACAAATTTAAGTTAAAAGGGTGACCGGCGTGGCGATCTTGCCCTAGGGGTCAAATTTTTTTCACTTCACGCCCCCAATCTCGTAAGTTTTGATGGCAAAAAAAATTTTTTTGCCTATAAAATTTAGAAAAAAAGAACTACTTTTCACAAGAAAAAAATTTTTTTTTTTTTTTAAAATTTTCCACCCTGAGAACAGGTTTGGGGAAGGCCCGCCGACCCCGAAAGGGTTTTTAAATAATAAGGATTAAGTAAGTTTTTGTGTAAAATTTGGCTAGTTAAAGCAAAGAACTCATAAAAAAGTAATTATCTGAAAGTGCCCCGGGGCTGTGAACGGCCCCACACTCCATGTACAGCCCGTGTGCCTTTTCAGCCCGTGAGGTTCACGCGTACATGGGATAATTTTGTATTATTTTAAATTGTTTTTTTGTTTGTAATGCTAAATAAGGCACTATGGGCCCCAAAGAAAGCTTCTAGTTCCAGCCCTTTGGTAAAAAGGGTGAGAAAAAACTATAGAATTCAAGAAAAAAAGCTTGTAGAAAGATACGAATTGGGGGTGGTAGAGGGTGGTAGTGATGGGGGTAGAGGGGTGGTGGATGGTGGTAGAGGGTGGTGTGATGGTGGTAGAAGGTGGTGTGTGGTGGGAGGGGGGTATGGGCCAACAAGTCTGCTGCAGTGTCCCACTTTCTTAGTACACCAGCCAGGGTACTTCCCCACACACCCGCAGGTACTTCCCCACACACCCCCCAGGGTTTCTTCCCCCACCACCCCGGGTACTTCCAAGGACAGGCACCTAAAGCAGTACTGACCAACCGGGGTTTGTTGTACATCAGCTTGCGTTGGCCAGCAGTAACGCTGGTTGATCAGACCCCGATCCACCCCTGAGACCCGGTCTCAGACCAGGCGTTGCCCCAAAACCTCTCCCGGTAAACCCGCCAGGGTTAAATTTTCCCACACACAAACCAGGGGTACTTTCCCCACTACCGCCCGGGTACTTTCCCCCCAACCCAGGCAGGGTACTTCCCCACCACAAGCCGGATCTTCCCCCCAAACACCAGCCAGGATCTTCCCCACCACCAGCCCGGGGACTTCCCAACCAATAGGGTAATTTCACATACCCGCCCGGGGGACTTCCCCCCCACCCGATAGGGTACTTCCCCACATACCCGCCAGGGTACTTCCCCCCCCCTACCAGTTGGGTACTTCCCCCCCACACAATTTGATTTATTGGGACTTGTGCATGAGTGAATAGAATTATCAAAGCTTATTGCTTGGGAAGCATTGAAAATTGGGTTGGGCAAATATGATTCTGTTAGTGGGATGGTTTGTGAAGGACCTGCCTAGTATGGGTCAACAGGCCTGCTGTAGTGTTCCTGCTTTCTTATGTGCAAACATTTATGGATGAACATTACCCTGACACAGCTGTTGCAGGCCATGCTTGCAACATCTACAATGACAATGTTGTGTCCCATTTTAGGGAAATCTTAGAGAGACACCAAACACAGAGCTCTCTGGTCCAGTGACTCTCAAGCTGGTCCTAGTGGCATTAAAAAACAAAGAAGGGAAGTAACCCCAAATAAAGATTTGGTACCTAAAGTCTTTATGAAAGGGGATTCCCCTTCCAAACAATAGTACACCTCCATCCTCTCCCCTCCTCCCGTCTCATCAATCATCAATAAGTCTTCAATAAAGGTAAGTGTCATTTTAGTAATGTTTTACTCTGCATGTCTCATTGTTTTCTGTGTAGGGGAATGTATATTTCACGTAGAAAAATTATTTTGTTTAATACTTTTGGGTGTCTGGAACAAATTAATTGGATTTCCATTATTTCTTATGGGGAAAATTAATTCGGATTAAGTCAGATTTGGTATAAGACACTCTCTCTGGAATGGATTAATTATATTATCTGGGGGCCCACTGTATACCGCTAAGGGGCGGATAATGGTTGAAAAGTGAACTCTGTTAATTACTGTCCGATTTCTTTCAATTTTGGTGTACATTAAGAAGCATCTTTCCATCATACATTGCTCAAGGTTCAATAAGATAGTCCAACAAACAACTGAGATCCAGTTCCCTAGATCAAGAGCAAGAGCCCCTTACCAGCATCAACGAACCTCCCTTGAGGCCCATTTGCATCTTGAAATTTTTATCGCATCTGGCAGCAAAAAATTGATCGAGCAAAATGCTCGTTTCTTGAAAAACTCACATGTTGGGACATCGTAAGTAGAGGTTCCACTATACTTGAATATGATGCTAATATCAACTTTATGGATTATTTATCTATAACAATTCATCTAATATGACATAATCAACAACATAATTAACACAGAAACATGATATATATATATATATATATAAAATATATATATATTATATTATATATATATATATATATATATATATATATACTCTAGAATGAATAAAATAGGCCATAATATGGCGAGTGATGGTGGCAGAGGCAGCAGCAGGAGCGTCTGCCATTTCCTGTCCCACTTTGACTATACGTAGTATCTTCCCATGCTCTTATTGTAAGAGAAAATGGAGTGTTAGTGAGGCTAACTGCAGTAGGTCACTAGTTTTCTGCTGCACACAGAAATTAGATGGTTGTCAAAGGGAAACTTCCTGAGATGTTCCTATGCAGGTCTCCCTCAACATTCGTATTTTCCACTTTCGTGGGCTTTGAACATTCAGGAATTCCCAGCTGCCCAATCATATTTAAAATATGTCATTACATATGTTAGAAATTGTGGCGGTGGCAGAGTTTGTTTGGAGATAGGACAAGATAGTCCTTCAATGACACTAATATCAACTCTACGGCTTATTTATCTATCATAATTCATCTAACATGACATAATAAACAATATTAAAAACAGAAACACGACATATACTCTAGAATAAATAAAATATGTCATTAAGTATGTCACAAGTGTTGCTGTGTTGTTGTTAATGGGTGTATAAGGGACACTGAGACATAAGCCATACATAGTGGTGGTGGAGGCGGCAGCAGCGGTAGAGACTAGAGATGGCGGTGTTGTCAGTCGCCTTATATAGCTCCAACAACATTGAAGGAGCTAAGTTCATGCTGTCCTTTTTCTATTGATTAATCACTTAACTTAATTGCTACACTGTTAATTCTACACATTATCATTGGCTGGTGCTATAGACTTTATCGACTTGTGCTGCTTTAGTATCGTACATATTGTAGAATCACTGAAGAAGGCACATTCTCCCCTCTCTCTTCCTCCTCCACTTTGGTACTCTGCTACGAGTTCTTTTTTGAATTCTATAGTTTTTCTCACCATCTTTACCAAAGGGCTGGCACTAGTACAATATTTTATGATGTTTTCATGTGTTTTATGATTGTTCATGGTTCAAAATATTAAGGAAGCAATATTGTATTATATTTCCCCATAATATAGTATTGGAGCACCAAACATTTGCGATTTTTCAACATTTCCAAGGTTCTTGATCCCCTAACCCTCATGAATGTCGAGTGAGACCTGTATATTCACTTTTTAAAATAGTTGTTGAATTCTTCCAAGATTCCATTTCTATTCTATGTGATGAACTAAGAAACATCAAATATGACACTGCTTATTTGTGAGATGTATTCACAAAGCTCAATGAAGTTAATTTTCAAATGCAAAAAAATGAGGTTAATCCGATCAAAATCAAATCAGCACTTTCCAGTTTTCTGTCCAGGTTACAATTATTCAAACGTAATACAGCCCGTCATGAGTTCTTCCAGTTTCCAAGCCTCTCTGAACTAGAGAAGAAGAGCATACCAGACGATGACAATCAAGTGCATTGTGCACACCTGAATGAACTGCAAAGAGACATGTCTGACAGATTTCAGGATCTTCTTTTGCTGAAAATACCAGACTAGGTGATCAATCCATTCTTAGATAATACCAGACTGGGTGATCAATCCATTCCTAGATAATACCAGACTGGGTGATCAATCCATTCCTAGATAATACCAGACTGGGTGATCAATCCATTCTTAGATAATACCAGACCGGGTAATCAATCCATTCTTAGATAATACCAGACTGGGTGATCAATCCATTCTTAGATAATACCAGACTGGTTGATCAATCCATTCTTAGATGATACCAGACTGGGTGATCAATCCATTCTTAGATAATACCAGACTGGGTGATCAATCCATTCCTAGATAATACCAGACTGGGTGATCAATCCATTCCTAGATAATACCAGACTGGGTGATCAATCCATTCCTAGATAATACCAGACTGGGTGATCAATCCATTCTTAGATATCAGCAATGAGGAAACATGAATGGTGGAGGAAGAACTGATCTCACTCCTCAATGACACTGAGTTGAAGCCGAAGTTCAAAAAATCATATCAAGATTTTTGGTTATAAAAAAGAAACATTTGTGACTGGTACCCTGCACTGTGGAACAAAGTCAAGATGTACTTTATTGCCTTACCAACATCTTATTTAGTAGAGTGAGCCTTCAGTGCAGTCATCAAGCTTCTTTCCAAGCAAAGAAACAGACAAAATTAATGAATGTGGTGATCTAAGACTTCTTCTTAGTGTCTTCAAGCCTGAAGTTGAGAAGCTGATGTTCCTGCATCAAGCACATCCACCTCATTAAAATTGTAAAGACAATTTAATTACAAATGAGATGCGAATTTACCCGTTCATATTATTAAATAAATTAATTTACTATGTTAATTTTTTATTTGTGAAATAAATACACTTATTTATAGTGTCAGATTTGTTGTTGTTTTGAATCTGCAGTAAACATAATACCAAGAAAGAGGTGTGTTTATATGGCAGGAGGGGGGGACTGCTAGGGAAGTGGCCTGGGAGCCAAGGGGGCAGCAACCTGAAAAAGTTTTGGAACCAATAGACTTGATAAATGCATAACCAAGTGTTCACACTGAAGCAAGTAGGTAAACATTACTGTGACCTCAATAATCTATGAAGAAACAAACTTCACTTTGATTATTAATCCCAGAAACTCATGATTACAAACAAATCAGAGAGTTCATGACCCAGAGAAACCTAAGAAAAGTCAGATAGTATGGCTTAGTTGTATCTGGATCCATAAATCTTTTCCTAGGAATTACTACATACCTATAATGTCAACTAATTTCCAGGTGTCTACGTATTTACCACAAGACGAGAAGGGGTAGTGTGTGTTACGATGTTTGCCCGCATGACTTGTTATCATAATTCAACTTTAAAGAAATAACTGCTTGTCTGTTCTCTTTGTAATGGGTAAATTTATTATTTGTATCCCTTTAATGTCCTCATAGTATATACAATGAAACCTTGGTACTTGAACAGCTCCGTACTTGAACAATTCAGTATTTGAATGCTTTGTTGGGTAAACAAATCACTCGGTAGTCAACTGTTTGCTCGGCACTCAACCATACAAACATGACCTACTTTTTTGGTGTTTTTTTTTATATTACGTATTTGTATAAATAAGTCACCCTGGGGCCTTAGAGGGTTAGTGATAACAGCCAACCAAAAAGAAAATTGGTTGGGAAAAATTCATTCTGTACTCGAACAGATTAGCACTCGAAGAGCCTTCTGGAGCCAATTAACCCTTTGACTGTTGCAACCCCCAATCCTGAGGTGTCTCCTGGTGTCGCAAAATTTAAAAAAAAAAAATTTTTTTTTTTTTATGAAATGATAGAGAATCTTTTCCCGATTGTAATGACACCAAAAAAACGAAATCTGATGGAAAACTGACGGAATTATGCTCTCGCGAAGTTAGCGACCTCGGCGCAGTTTACAAATCGGCGATTTCGCCCACTTTGAGCCCTATTGTCGGCTAATTCCATTGTTCCAGTCGCCCAAACTCATAGCTATTTCTTTAGAACTCCATTTTTTCTATCGATTGAGTACAAGAAACTGCCCATTTACCGATTTCAACTACCTAATAATGTGGTCAGAAATTTGCAATTTGGCCAACTTCACGAAAACTAAAAAATATGACAATTTCAAAATAAGGTCCAGAATGAACAATGCAGACATTCCTGGCTCTAAAATAACATTTTCTTTGTTCATCAGTCACGTCTCCAGGCCCCTCTGATATTACTCTTGCTTTCTATTTTGAATTTTTATTCAAACAAAAAATAGAAGACTTACTATTATGCAGACTACTGCAATACTGTAATAATTGTATAAATAACATCAACCCATTCATGACTGCATATTAGAATGGCTAGTTGGACATTTATTGGACAATGGCATCATTTGTTTACTTTTGAACATTGGCAAAAATCAAACATTTCCCCTACTTTGAGCTCCATTTCTAGGTTCTTTTTATAGTAAAATCAATCAAAATCACCTCTATTTCTATAATATGTTTTCCATTCTATCAAATGAGACCAAGAAAATGAGAATACAACCATAAATACTATACAAAAATAGACCACAAAGTCAGCATTTTAATTAAAAAAACGGTCGGAGTTTTTTTTTTCTCATTATGCACTGCGTGCTCCAGGATTTTTTTTTATATGGTGCACACTGACCACACAGACCCATTCTCTCACATGTGGGCCTACCAGCTTTCTCCTGCTTGATTTGAAGCCGCTAGAATTTATGAGTATATATACATCAAACACGGTACCTCGTAAGACGTATATATACGGCTGCGACAGTCAAAGGGTTAAGTTCGAGTGCTGAGGTTCCACTGTATAAACAAATAATAATTACAGCCTCTCCTCACTTAGCAACGTACTCACTTACCGACAACTTGGAGTTACAACAGGCTCTCTGACCTAGTATGCATACCTAAATAATGTACGTTTGAGCTGATTTCCTCTATTCTATTTGTTACATATACAGTAAACTACTGTATAAACATTTTAAAATATCCCAGAAATGTTATAAATGCTGCAATATCAAAGATGGTTGACACAAACCCACTACCATTATAGTATGCTCCTCACTTAATGACGAATTTGTTTACCAACGTGGTCTTTGGAACAGAACTCCATCGTTAAGTGAGAATAAGCTGTATTGACACTGAAGTCTTAAGTTAGGCCTAAGCTTGCATGAAATGCTCTGCATAGCCATGGGTTTTCTGCCTGCACAACTAAATGTCACCCATCTCTGTACAAATATTGTATCATGTGGAAATAAATCTTTGACTCTGCAATGCTTCACCCTGCCTGGGACTGTACCTGGGTCCTTCAAATTGTGATTCAAATACACAACTCTAGGAATTGTCATACTGCACAGAAACGTAAATTTTAGCAAACCTATCACACACTATAATATGGGAAAGGACATGACAAAAACATCCTACATTAACCCTTTCAGGGTCGGTGTCATACTAGTACGGCTTGCACACCAGGGTTGGTGCCGTACTAGTACGCGTAAATTCTAGCGCCTTCAAATATAGTGAGAGAAAGCTGGTAGGCCTACATATGAAAGAATGGGTCTATGTGGTCAGTGTGTGCAGTATAAAAAAAAGTCCTGCAGCACACAGTGCGTAATGAGAAAAAAAAAAAACTCCGACCGTGTTTTTGGTTTAAAACAGGGAGTTTGCAGTGTATTTTCATATGGTATTTATGGTTGTATTTTCGTTTTCTGGTCTCATTTTATAGAATGGAAGACATATTACAGAAATTGAGATGATTTTGATTGGTTTTACAATGAAAAGTACCCTGAAATTTAGCTCAAAGTAGCAGAAATGTTCGATTTTTGCGAAAGTTCAAAAGTAAACAAATCATACCACGCATCCAATACACATCAACTGGTGAGTCTAATATTCCTTCACAAGTGTGCTGATATTATTTATACCATTTCTACACTAATGCAGTAGCCTGCATAACAGTAAATCTTCTATTTTATGTGAGAACAAAAATTCAAAGTGGAAAGCAAAAGAAATGTAAGCGGGGCCTGGGGATGTGACTAATGAACAGAGAAAATGTTATTTTAGTGCCAGGAATGTCTGTCTTGTTTGTTGTGGACCCTATTTGGAAATTGGCATCTTTTGAAATTTGTGTGAAATTGGCAAAATTGCTAATTTCTGACACTTTATTGGATAGTTGAAATTGGTAAATGGGTGGTTTCTTGTACTCATTTGATAGAACAAACGGAGTTCTAGCAAAGTAGTTATGATTTTTGTCGACTGGTACATTGGAATTGGCCAAAAATAGGGCTCCAAGTGAGTGAAATCGCCGATGCATAATATTGTCGAGACCGCTAACTTCACGAGAGCATAATTCCATAAGTTTTCCATCAAATTTCATACTTTTGGTGTCATTATGATCGGGAAAAGATTCTCTATCATTTCATAAGAAAAAATAATTTTTATTTTTTCAAAAAATTTTTGACCCTGAGAACAAGTTTAGGAGAGGGCCTCTCAACCCTGAAAGGGTTAATACCAAGATGCACAGCAAAGACTTCAGTGAAAAATTAAACACTGATGACAGGACACCAGGACCATTTCTGCTCCTGCATAACAACAAATGGTAATGACAAATATGTAAACACAGATAAATCTGTCAATTGAACATGCTGTTTTGACCTAACATTTTAGAGCAGTCAAGAAACTCTGCATTCCCAGAGGTCAAATTTCTAATGTATTACTAATCTGATCAATATTGACATTCATAAAAAATAATGACAGAATAGAGAGACTTAACATGGAAAAGTCAGCCTGAGAACAGCTGGATAATCAACTTTATTCACTGGCTGCCTATCACAAAAAGTTAGATAAATGAAAGTTGCAAATAAAGAGGAAAGCCTGCAAAACTGCAGAGATGACTGTACTGTAAGAATTTTGCTGACAGTCTCTAGCTTTCAATAATAATTACCATAGGAGGAAATACAGAAAAACTACAAAACTCATTTCTAAAACAGTCAGTGCCATTATAATTTATAGAGTGCAAGTTTTAACAAATGCAGTTGAATAGCATGTGCTTTTGACATGCTACTGAATTACCGGCACATTTTTTTCAGCTATATTTGCAAAAAACTGTACTATACAAAAGAGGTTTATAATAGAGCAAACTGTACTTGTGGCCAATTTAGAGTACGCTGGACCTCCGACCAACGAAGGCATCGTCTAACGAAAAAAATCGCCTAACGAAGAATTTCAGCAAAAAAATTTTGGCCCGACCAACGAAGAAAAACTCAACTAACATCATTCGTCCCGAACACGTCCATGTGTCCATCTGGCCTGAGCGTGCCTTAGCTGCCCTGCCTTCAGTTAGTGTGCCAGTGTTTACAAGCCAGTGAGGTCACTTCCACGCATACATTCGGTACATTTTGTATTATTCCAGTATTTTTAGTGCTTGTATCTGCTAAATAAGCCACCATGGGCCCAAAGAAAGCTTCTAGTGCCAACCCTGTGGTAAAAAAGGGTGAGAATTACAATCGAAATGAAGAAGGAAATACAGTGGACCCCCGCTTAACGATCACCTCCAAATGCGACCAATTATGTAAGTGTATTTATGTAAGTGCGTTTGTACGTGTATGTTTGGGGGTCTGAAATGGACTAATCTACTTCACAATATTCCTTATGGGAAAAAATTCGGTCAGTACTGGCACCTGAACATACTACTGGAATGAAAAAAGTTCGTTAACCGGGGGTCCACTGTAATAACAAAGTACGAGAGTGGAGCGCGTGTCTCTGAGCTGGCCAGGTCGCATAACAAACCCCAATCAACCATCACTACTATCTTGGCCAACAGAAAGGCAATCAAGGAAGCTGTTGTTGCGAAAGATGCATGTATGTTTTTCAAAACAGAGATCGCAAGTACTCGAAGATGCTGAGAGACTGTTGTTGTTGTGGATAAACGAAAAACAGATATCAAGAGATAGTATTTCCCAATCAATCATATGTGAAAAGGCAAGGCAGTTGCATGATGATTTAATTAAAAAAATGCCTACAACTAATGGTGATGTTACTGAATTCAAGGCTAGCAAAGGTTGGCTTGAGAGATTTAAGAATTGCAGTGGCATACACAGTGTGGTAAGGCATGGTGAGGCTGCCAGTTCGGACCAAAAAGCAGCTAAAAACTATGTGCAGGAATTCCAGGGGTACATAAAGGCTGAAAAATTAAAACCCCAACAAGTGGTTAATTGTGACGAAACAGGTCTGTTTTGGAAGAAAATGCCAAACAGGACCTACATTACACAGGAGGAAAAAGCACTGCCGAGACACAAGCCTATGATAGACAGGCTAACTTTAATGTTGTGTAGTAATGCTAGTGGGGATTGCAAAGTGAAGCCTCTATTCGTGTATCACTCGTGTGTGATGTGGAGAGCAAACAGTAAGGCATGGGTCACTAGGGACATTTTCTATGATTGGTTTTATCATGTGCTTGGTCCCACTGTGAAAAATTACCTCCTGGAAAATAAATTGGACCTCAAGTGCCTCCTGGTATTACACAATGCTCCTGCTCATCCTTCAGAGTTGACAGAGTGAATTTCAGGGGAGTTGAGTTTTATCAAAGTGAAATTCTTGCCTCCAAATACCACTCCTCTCCTCCAGCCCATGGGCCAGCAAGTCATTTCAAATTTCAAAAAACTGTACACCAAAGCAGTGTTTCAAAAGTGCCTTGAAGTGACCTCAGACACTCGACTGACCCTAAGAGAGTTTTGGAAAGATCACTTTAGTATCCTCAATTACATAAACCTTATAGGTAAGGCTTGGGAGGGAGTGACTACCAGGACCTTGAACTCTGCTTGGAGGAAGCTGTGGCCAGAATGTGTAGAAGAGAGAGATTTTGAAGGGTTTGGGGCTAACCCTGAGAAGCCTATGCCAGTTGTGGAATCTATTGTGGCATTGGGGAAGTCTTTGGGGCTGGATGTTAGTGGGGAGGATGTGGAAGAGTTGGTGGAGGACAACGATGAAGAACTAATCATTGATGAGCTGCAAGAGCATCTACAACAGCAAGAGGCCACAACTGAGGAAACTGCTTCAGAGGAGGGGATAGAGAAATTGAGGAAATTGCCTTCTTCAACGATTAAAGGAAATTTGTAAAATGTGGATGAAGGTGTAAACCTTCATGGAAGAAAATCACCCTGACACAGCTATTGCAAGCCGTGCTGGTGACTTTTACAATGACAATGTTGTGACCCACTTCAGAAAAATCTTAAGGAATGCGAAGCACGGAGCTCTATGGACAGATTTTTGGTGCGACAGAGGTCCAGTGACTCTCAAGTTGTTACCAGTCGCATTAAAAGAAGAAGGGAAGTAACCCTGGAAAAGGACTTGGTACCTAAAGTCCTTATGGAAGGGGATTCCCCTTCCAAACAATTGTAAACTCCTCCATCATTTTCCCTCCCATCTCATCACTCATCACTACACCTTCAGTAAAGGTAAGTGTCATTTATTCTTCATTTAGTACAGTATTTATTGTGCATGTATACTTCTTTCTCTATGCATGAAAATGTATATTTAATGTGAATTTTTTTTTTCATACTTCTGGGTGTCTGGAACGGATTAATTCTATTTACATTATTTCTCATGGGGAAAATTAATTCGACTAGCAATAAATTCCCTTAAAGATAAGCTCTCTGGAATGGATTAAAATCATTAGTCGAGGGTCCACTGTATTCTTCTGACTTCGCAGCGGAGAATAAAGGGTGATGTCTTAAACATAGAATTTACCCCAATATACAGGGAAGAAACCCTTCAGCTAAAACTCGTAGCTTTAACCTAAGTATGTTTAATGCAACTCAGATTTCCCTAATGCATGTATACCTCAAAGCTCACTAACTCCAGCACACCTCAGAGCTCGCTAACAGCAGCACACCTCAGAGCTCACTAACACCAGTACGCCTCAGCACTCACTAACACCAGCATACCTCAGAGCTCACTAACACCAGCACACCTCAGAGCTCACTAACACCAGCACACCTCAGAGCTCACTAACACCAGCACACCTCAGAGCTCATTAACACCAGCACACCTCAGAGCTCACTAACACCAGCACACCTCAGAACTCACTAACAGCAGCACACCTCAGAGCTCATTAACACCAGCACACCTCACAGCTAATTAACACCAGCACACCTCAAGAGCTCACAAACACCAGCACACCTCAGAGCTAACTAACAATCACAAACCTCAGAGCTCATTAACACCAGCACACCTCAGAACTCACTAACACCAGCACACCTCAGAACTCACTAACACCAGCACACCTCAGAACTCACTAACACCAGCACACCTCAGAGCTCACTAACACCAGCACACCTCAGAACTAACACCAGCACACCTCACAGCTCATTAACACCAGCACACCTCAGAACTCATTAAAACACCAGCACACCTCAGAGCTCACTAACACAGCACACCTCAGAACTCACTAACAGCAGCACACCTCACAGCTCATTAACACCAGCACACCTCAGAAACACCAGCACACCTCAGAATTCACTAACAACAGCACACCTCAGAACTCACTAACACCAGCACACATCAGAGCTCACCAACACCAGCACACCTCAGAGCTTACTAACACCAGCACACCACAGAGCTCATTAACACCAGCACACCTCAGAGCTCACTAACACCAGCACACCTCGGAACTCACTAACACCAGCACACTTCAGAGCTCATTAACACCAGCACACCTCACAGCTCATTAACACCAGCACACCTCAAGAGCTCACAAACACCAGCACACCTCAGAGCTCACTAACACGAGCAAACCTCAGAGCTCACCAACACCAGCACACCTCAGAGCTCACTAACACCAGCACACCTCAGAACTCACTAACACCAGCACACCTCAGAACTCACTAACACCAGCACACCTCAGAGCTCACTAACACCAGCACACCTCAGAGCTCATTAACAAGAGCACACCTCAGCACTCGCTAACACCAGCACACCTCAGAGCTTACTAACACCAGCACACCTCAGAGCTCACTAACACCAGCACACCTCAGAGCTCATTAACAAGAGCACACCTCAGAACTCACTAACACCAGCACACCTCAGAGCTTACTAACACCAGCACACCTCAGAGCTCACTAATGCCAGCACACCTCACAGCTCATTAACACCAGCACACCTCAAGAGCTCACAAACACCAGCACACCTCAGAGCTCACTAGCACCAGCACACCTCAGAACTCACTAACACCAGCACACCTCAGAGCTCACTAGCACCAGCACACCTCAGAACTCACCAACACCAGCACACCTCAGAACTCACCAACACCAACACACCTCAGAACTCACTAACACCAGCACACCTCGGAACTCACTAACACCAGCACACCTTGGAGCTCACTAACACCAGCACCAGCACACCTCAGAACTCACTAACACCAGCACACCTCAGAACTCACTAACACCAGCACACCTCAGAACTCACTAACACCAGCACACCTCAGAACTCACTAACACCAGCACACCTCTGAACTCACAAACACCAGCACACCTCAGAACTAACACCAGCACACCTCAGAACTCACTAACACCAGCACACCTCAGAACTCACTAACACCGGCACACCTCAGAACTCACTACACCAGCACACCTCAGAGCTCACTAACACCAGCACACCTCAGAACACCAGCTCACCTCAGAGCTCACTAACACCAGCACACCTCAGAACTAACACCAGCACACCTCAGAACTCACTAACACCAGCACACCTCAGAACTAACACCAGCATACCTCAGAGCTCACTAACACCAGCACACCTCAGAACTTACACCAGCACACTCAGAACTCACTAACACCAGCACACCTCAGAACTAACACCAGCACACCTTAGAACTCACTAACACCAGCACACCTCAAAACTAACACCAGCACACTCAGAACTCACTAACACCAGCACACCTCAGAACTAACACCAGCACACCTCAGAGCTCACTAACACCAGCACACCTCAGAGCTCACTAACACCAGCACACCTCAGAACTCACTAACACCAGCACACCTCAGAAACTCACTAACACACCAGCACACCTCAGAACTAACACCAGCACACCTCAGAGCTCACTAACACCAGTACACCTCAAAAACGAACACCAGCACACGTCAGAACTCACTAACACCAGCACACCTTAGAACTAACACCAGCACACCTCAGAACTCACTAACACCAGCACACCTCAGAGCTCACTAACACCAGCACACCTCAGAGCTCACTAACACCAGCACACCTCAGAACTAACACCCAGCCACACTCAGAGCTCACTAACACCAGCACACCTCAGAACTAACACAGCACACCTCAGAACTCACTAACACCAGCACACCTCAGAGCTCACTAACACCAGCACACCTCAGAACTAACACCAGCACACCTCAGAGCTCACTAACACCAGCACACATCAGAACTAACACCAGCACACCTCAGAACTCACTAACACCAGCACACCTCAGAGCTCACTAACACCAGCACACCTCAGAACTAACACCAGCACACCTCAGAACTCACTAACACCAGCACACCTCACAGCTCACTAACACCGCACACCTCAGAACTAACACCAGCACACCTCAGAGCTCACTAACACCAGCACACCTCAGAACTAACACCAGCACACCTCAGAGCTCATACACCAGCACACCTAAGAACTAACACCAGCACACCTCAGAGCTCACTAACACCAGCACACCTCAGAACTCACTAACACCAGCACACCTCAGAACTAACACCAGCACTACCTCAGAATAACACCAGCACACTCAGAGCTCACTAACACCAGCAACCTCAGAACTAACACCAGCACACCTCATAACTAACACCAGCACACCTCAGAACTAACACCAGCACACCTCAGAGCTCACTAACACCAGCACACCTCAGAACTAACACCAGCACACCTCAGAACTAACACCAGCACACCTCCGAACTAACACCAGCACACCTCAGAACTAACACCAGCACACCTCAGAACTAACACCAGCACACCTCAGAACTAACACCAGCACACCTCAGAACTAAACACCAGCACACCTCAGAGCTCACTAACACCAGCACACCTCAGAGCTCACTAACACCAGCACACCTCAGAACTAAACACCAGCACACCTCAGAACTAACACCAGCAACACCTCAGAACTAACACCAGCACACCTCAGAACTAACACCAGCACACCTCAGAACTAACACCAGCACACCTCAGAACTAACACCAGCACACCTTAGAACTAACACCACCACACCTCAGAACTAACACCACCACACCTCAGAACTAACACCTGCACACCTCAGAACTAACACCAGCACACCTCAGAACTAACACCAGCACACCTCAGAACTAACACCACCACACCTCAGAACTAACACCAGCACACCTCAGAACTAACACCAGCACACCTCAGAACTAAACCAGCACACCTCAGAACTAACAGCAGCACACTTCAGAACTAACACCAGCACACCTCAGAACTAACACCACACACCTCAGAACTAACACCACCACACCTCAGAACTAACACCACACACCTCAGAACTAACACACAGCACCCTCAGAACTAACACCAGCACACCTCAGAACTAACACCAGCACACATCAGACTAACACCAGCACACATCAGAACTAACACCAGCACACCTCAGAACTAACACCAGACACCTCAGAACTAACACCAGCACACCTCAGAACTAACACCAGCACACCTCAGAACTAACACAGCACACTCAGAACTAACACCAGCACACCTCAGAACTAACACCAGCACACCTCAGAACTAACACCAGCACACCTCAGAACTAACACCAGCACACCTCAGAACTAACACCAGCACACCTCAGAACTAACACCAGCACACTCAGAACTAACACCAGCACACCTCAGAACTAACACCAGCACACCTCAGAACTAACACCAGCACACCTCAGAACTAACACCAGCACACTCAGAACTAACACCAGCACACCTCAGAACTAACACCAGCACACCTCAGAGCTCACTAACACCAGCACACCTCAGAACTAACACCAGCACACCTCAGAACTAACACCAGCACACCTCAGAACTAACACCAGCACACCTCAGAACTAACACCAGCACACCTCAGAACTAACACCAGCACACCTCAGAACTAACACCAGCACACCTCAGAGCACACTAACTTACTTTCCATATTAGCAATAGACATCTTGAGTGATTAAGCTGAAGACGGAGCTTAAAACACACAGCTTGAGACCAGGAGCTGTGAATCGACTCCTTCAACCACAAACAGGTGAGTACAGTTTGAGAGACACAGCTTGAGATGCAGCTTAAGACACAGCTTTAGTCAGCTTGAGACAGCTTTACTCAGCCTATGAGGCAGCTTGAGATACTCAGCGGAGAGACAAAGCTTGAGTCACAGCTTGAGATACTCAGCGTGAGAGACAAAGCTTGAGACACAGCTTGAGATACTCAGCGTGAGAGACAAAGCTTGAGACACAGCTTGAGATACTCAGCGTGAGAGACAAAGCTTGAGTCACAGCTTGAGTAAGACTAAGCGTGACAAACTATCCTGTGACACTGGTGTTTACATCTGTGACGTCACGCAGCGATTGCAACATATTTACATCATAAGTTTTTTTTTTCCCCATTGATCTTATATAGTAACTTGTGTATAATATAACCTAGAGTAATGTAGTAAAATTAATAATGCAATATATTACCATCAGTAATCATTATTATTTTTCATTTATTTATCGCAATTTAGACCTGCCTAGCATGAGCCAATAGGCCTGTACGCTTCTTTTTGATAATAATAATAATAATAATAATAATAATAGACCTGTAGTTGCTCGTTTTTAGGCGCTTTTTTGTGTACTCACCTGTAAGTGGTTGCAGGGGTCGATTCACAGCTCCTGGCCCTGCTTCTTTCCTGGTGGTTATTAGGTCCGCTCTCTCCCTGCTTCAAGAGCTTTATCATACCTCTTGAATACACAGCAACACAGTAAATGACCATATGACCTGTCTTTGTAATACTCATTTGTGCTAAATTGTTATCTGTTTACAATAATTTTTACCACTGAATATATTGCTTAGTTAATCTTAAGTTAATTTTAAGCCTGCCCATAATGCTCTGCATACAAGGGGCTTTGGCATGTTACACTTTAATAATTGTATTCCTTTGTACTTCCCTGTATCATGCTCAAATAAATAAATAAATAAATAAAGCAATGTATGGATCCTGCATCCACTACCTCATTTTTTGTGTTCTGTGTTAGGAATCCGAAAATCCATCTGCCTACCTTCCCCGTAATGCCCATGACCTTCATTTGTCAAACACCTTAGCAAAATCTGTGTAAATCACACCTGCGTTTTGGTCGTCTTTCAACTCCTCCTTAATTCTGTGATAATGGTTCAGCAGCTGTGACATGACCGTCCTGCTCTAATACCATGACGGTTCGGGTGATGATGGTTGTGCTGCTCCATGACATTTCTAATCGCCGTCTCATCGCTCTTTAGAAGATTTATGACGTAGGAAGTTAGTGCTACTAGTCTGTAATGTTTAGCTATTGCTGTACTATCTCCCTTATGTAAAGGAATTATGTCTGCACTCTTTCAGGCCCCCGGTATTTCACCAAAGAATATTGAGGGCTCGTGCTAGTGGTTAGTTTTAGTTTAATATGTTTATTATGCACCCCATACCCATCCTGTGGGCGGTAGTCAAAAGATTACAGAGGTACATAATGGGTCCAGGGACTGGGCCTCAAAGTTTTGATAGCTGAGCAAGTTACAGAGGTAATGAATTCACAATTTACAAAGGTAATGAACTCACAATTTACAAAGGTAATGAACTCCAGGTAGGTCTAGTCACAATCATGACAAGTTACAAAGGTATTTACAGATTACAGAGGTACACAATGGGTCCAGGGACCGGGCTCCAAAGTTTTGATGGCTGAACTAGGTACAAGGTAATGAACTCACAAGTTACAAAGGTAATGAACTCACAAGTTACAAAGGTAATGAATACTGTAAGAACGGTTACTTACGTTTATACATGGCTGCAATCATGAACAAATTTTAGAGTAATGAGCAATTCACACTTCCACACCCGGTCACAACTGTAGTGAGTTATTGGTGCAAATGTTGATTGCTGAGTCTCTCTCTCTCTCACACACACACACACGCACACACACATACAAATTCATACACACACACACATAAACACACACACACACACACACACACACACACACACACCACACACACACACACACACACACACACACACACACAAACTCATACACACACACGCACACACACTCATACACACACACACACACTCATACACACACACACACACTCATACACAAACACACACTCATACTCACACACAACACAACACACACACACACACACACACACACACACACACACACACACACACACACACACACACACACACACACACACACACTCACACACTCACACACACAAACACACACACACACACACACACACACACACACACACACACACACACACACACACACACACACACACACACACACACACACATATGTGGTAATGCTTTATTTACAGCTAGCAAAGTCAGGGTATTTCTCCAGAATGGTCTGTAATATACCACTGTGGATAAAATACTTAGCCATTTCTTGAACACTTCTGAGTGAGTTGTTTCTAAATTCGTGCTAGTGGTACTTTGCACTTCTTTATAAACAGAACATTCCATGACTCTGGTCCAGGTGCTGAGTGAGTGGGCATGTTTTCCATTTCTTTTTCGAAAACTATGGGATTTGTACTAATGTCAGTTAGTTGGTCTGTGCGGCCTCCTTCTGGGGTGAAAAATATTTCTGCATTTCTTACCTTGCTGTCATGTAGTGGGTTGCTGAACACCAACTCATACTGTTCTTTTAGAATTTCACTCATTTCCTCTTCATCGTCAGTGTGTAAAATAATTTCCCAAAAATTATGCTGTATAAATAAACCTGATTAATTCATTACTATTGCTCTAAAGTGTATTTTTAAAAGAAGAGAATTGAGAGGGAAGCTCTGCGCCTGCGCTGAGGACCAGAGAGAGACGCCATTAGTTTTTTTTTAATATGGTATAGGCACTCTAATGTAATGTGCTTAATTTTCATTGCTCTAGGGGTTATATTGGGCTTAAAACATCTCAAATAGGAGCCAAAATTGTTGGATGTGCGGTCCTGCATAATTTGAGCATTAAGCAGATGTACAGGACAGCTCCAGGAACCCCAGTTAAGTGTCTTATGTTTATGTCTAGAAGTTCTGGCCAGAAAATTCTTCATAAATGTAGACAGGGGTGGTTTTTGAGTATGATACACAGTAATCTCCAGACAAATTGGTGAGTGTTATGAGTATAAATTCTTCTTCTGTTATATAAATGTGTATATGTAATCATTTATTAATTTTAATATACAGTCCACAAATTTATATTAAATTTTACCAGAATTCCTGGTGATGTACATTTCATTCCTACTTGTCTATGTAACTTTGATAAATAATAATTATCTTTGTTACCATTTACTGGTATGTATCTAATGAGAAACATACAAGTAAATTTAATTTTCCACAATTAGTTGCCCATTGGTCCTTCTTTGAACCGGATGTAATTAGTGAAATCATTAATTAGTGAATTAATTACTTAATAATTATATGTGAAATGACAGAAGGAGGCAGATGTTAGGTCCACAAATTTACTTAATGTGTAGTGGATTATAATTATTACAATACTAAATTTGCTAAGCCAAAGCCTGGCTAGGATTATATTAATGTGTATATTAATTTTGCTATGCCAAATCCTGGCAAAGATTTATGTTAGTGTATTTGTATAATATTAATTTTGCTAAGCCAAGCCTGGCCAAGATTTATATTAGTGTATGTGTAATTGCTAAGCTCAAGTGTAGCTAAAATTATTAATGTATATTTAAAGTTTATATTATAATTTTCTTACATGTAACTGCTAAGCTCAAGTGTAGCTAGGATTTATTCAAAGGTAAGTTGTAATATTTACCTTTATGAAGTGCATAATTAAGTACATAATCAGTGTTATTAATTAAGTTGAATACATTGCACCATGGGTGAAAATGAGGAAATTAATGTAGGAGACAAACACATGGAAGTTAGAGCAAAAAAAAAATCATCATTGCAGGCTAGAAAGGGTCATGTAACAAAGGCATACAATAAATGTTTGGAAGTAAAGAATAAAAAAACTGTGAATACTGATGATTTAAAATTGTATTTAGATGCTTTAGGGAATAGATATGATTCATACAAATAATATTACAACAAATATGAAGGAGATTTGTTAGTAAACTGTGTAGATGAGACTGAAGTAAATCTTATGATTAATCAGTATTATGAATTATAAGAAAAGATTCTTTCTTGTAAAAGTCAGGCTTTGAATAAATTAAAATGTGTAAACCAGGTAGTTAATCGATGTATTCCAATAAATAAGATGTCTTTGCCAAAACTTCCAGAATTATGTTTACCTGTATTTAATCCTGGAGAAAATTGGGAGGAGTTTTGGTCAACTTTTAAAGTAGCTGTGCATGATAGGAGTGACCTAGCCTGTGTAACTAAATTATTTTACCTCAAAGGACAGATAAGAGGAGATGCTCACATGCTCATACAAGCCTTTCCCAATGTAGATGACTCTTACAAGGAAGCAGTTGACTTGTTGAAGGTCACTTATGGTAATATAGAACAAAGTAGGTTAGATCTAGTGAATATCATTGTTAATTTAAAATCTCCAATCACACTTACAAAGGTTTACAGCAGTTTAGAGTTAAACTGGAGACACTCTCAAAACTTTAAGTAATAAATATAACTGAAGGAATCAGACTGGTTATTGAGTGCCATTGTACAGAATAAATTAAGCTGTAAAGCACTTGAATGGCTCTCGAACAAGTATCACAAAGGTTATTTTGGTCTGAGGAATAAGACTAGGTCTACAAGAATTAATTGTGCAGTTTGCAGACCAGCCAACTAACTCATTTTAAAGATGCAACACATAATAACTCTGAGTATCTGTCAAGTTTCACAAAGGGAAAAATTATCCCAAGTTAATAATCAAAATTCATTCCTAAAAAAGAGGTTGCATAGGTGCTATCAAGTAGCAGGAATCAGAAATAATGATTCTCCACAAGATAAGAAGAATAAGTACCCTCCTAAGGGTAGCCCAGTTAATAAGAAACCAGTCAAAGAAAAGAGAGATTGTCTCTTCTGCAAGGGTACTCATTTTTCTAAGAATTGCAATGCATACAATTCATGGAATGATAAAGTTGAAAGATTGGAAGAACTTGACAGATGTATCAGATGTCTAGGTAATCACAATATAAAGGATTGTCATGCCAAATTAAACAACTGTTATCAATATCACAAAGGAAGACACCATATAGTTATGTGTAAGGGTCTATATGATAATGTTGATAATAATGATAATGTTGACAATCCTGACACAACAGTGGCTAATGTAAATATTGCTGCTAATGTTAATAATGTTGGTTTTGCTGAAGTAGCCTTACCTGTGTTACAGGTAAAAATTGTGATAAAAGGCATAAATCAACTGTAATGTAACTGCATTATTAGACCAGGGATCCCAGCGTACTTTCATTAAACTTAAATGTCTTGATGGTATGAAAGTACAGATGGGAGATCCCATAGCTCTAAAATTATCTGGTTTTCTCTCCGATAAAAGGGCTCAATTGTATGACACTGTTTATGTAACTGTCAGTTTGGACAATGAGAAAAAACGTGTTAATGCAGTAATTGTAGATAGACTCCCAGATAAAATATCTACAGTAGGGCTTAGTAAAGCTACAGAAAGACTTTCACATAATGTAAATTTAGCACCTTCTGGTGTAAATGATGATTCTGTAGGCCCAATAAATATTTTGATTGGTAGTGACTATTATGCCTCCTTCGTAAAGGGTATGGTAAAGAAATGTGGTGTCACCCTTTTAAAGACTGCAGGAGGCCATGTAATGTATGGTAGGATTCCTCGTAATAATAATGCATGACTAGAGGAAACTATAAATACTATCACTGTGTGTCTTACTCATGAAATAGTGCCCCAGTATAATTCTTCCATAGAGGATGGTGTTGAGCCAGTGCATAAATTGTGGGAATTAGACAGCATTGGAATAAATGTAAATGAAGAAAGTCCAGTCGATTCTTTTACTCAGGAACAGTACCTGAGAGATGTAAAATTTGAATCTGGACAATACTGGGTACGACTTCCGTGGAGACTGAACCATCCAGAATTGCCCACTAATTACAGAATGGCATATGGACAATTAAAGGCTCAGCTCCGTGAACTGAGTAAGACACCAAAATTGTTGACTGCCTATAATATAATTACTGAACAATTAATTAATAAATTTATAGAAGAGGTACCTCCTGAGCAAGCCAAAATTTATGGTCACTATTTGCCACCATCACAGAGTGAAGAAGGATTCTAAGACCACTCCTCTGAGGATTGTGTTTAATTGTAGTGCCAGGAGTAACAAAAATGTACCTAGTTTAAATGACTCTTTGATGACAGGTCCGTCGTTGATGGAAAAATTAGGAGATATCTTATTAAATTTCATGGTGAAGAATTATGCTTTTATGGCTGACATAAGTAAAGCTTTCCGAAGAGTGGGTTTACAAGAGGCTGACCGGGATTGTACCCACTTCTTATGGCCTGAGAATCCTAGTGACCCACTTAGCTGTCTGAAAACCTTTTGCTTTAGGAGTGTATTATTTGGTGCTACATCCAGTCCGTTCCTACTTCAAGTGACGATAAATGCACACCTTAAATGTAGGGGAAGTACATTGAGTAAAGTAATGAGCAAACAATTTTATGTGGACAATTTCCTGGGTGTGACGTCAACTGAAGAGGAACTGTTAATGACTTATGGAGAGGCTAATAAAATAATGCAAAGTGCAAATATGCCTCTGAGGTAATGGAATAGTAATTCGTCCAAATTAAAGGACAAAGTAAGTAAAGATTACCCTGGAGATGAAGTGCCAAAATGTAGTAATGTATTGGGATTAACTTGGATACTGAGAGAGATTTGTTAATGTTAAAACCTAATAATTACAGTATGCCCAATAAATTAACTAAGAGAGTCTTGCTTGCTGAAGTATCCAAATGTTTTGATCCACTAGGTTTAGTGTCACCCCTTACTATAAGAGGGAAATTATTAATACAGGAAGCATGGATGCTTAAATGTTCTTGGGATGAAACTCTGCCTGAGGAATTCATTAACAGGTGGGATGAATTAATTGGTGATTATGAAAAAATTCCAATGTTGGAGTTCCCACGCCAGGTGGCCAATCCAGATGAGAAAAATATACTCACATTTTTTGTGATGCTTCAAAATTGGCATATGGAGCAGTTGCTTACCTTCAATGTAATAGTGTTATTTCTCTTGTTATGTCTAAGGCTAAAGTGTCTCCAATTAAATCACGTACCTTACCTCAGTTGGAATTAACAGCCATTTATGTAGGTGTCAAATTAGCTAATTATATAAGAAATAAGTTACAGGAGACAAATATTAGCGACACTGTAATTTGGTCTGATAATGAGGTATCCTTACAATGGATTCGTAATGGAAACAGAAAAATTGTGTACGTACAAAATAGAGTCGCTGAAATTAATCAGATGCAAGAGAAGTATAATAGTTTGGGTCAGTATATGTTAACATTTAATCATATACCTGGTGAAGAGAATCCAGCTGATTTCTTGTCTCGGGGTTTATCTTATGCTAAATTTGTAAATGCTGTATCATGGTTTGAAGGACTGAGCTGGTTGGTAAATAAAGCTAATTGGCCTGTACAAAAGGCGTATATTGCTCCTGTTGAAATTACTGTGACCACCGCTCCAATAGTTTGTCCTTCCTTGGCCATTGATATAAATAGGTATTCTTCTTTACCCAAACTAATCAATGTAACTAAGTTGGTGTTTAAGATGAATATTTCGTATAAGTTTTCACATCCTCTTGAATATTGGATACAGAGGGTACAAGAAGAAATCTATGGAAATGAGATTAAATTGATGATGGAAAGAAAAATTGTGAAAGGTTCCATAATAGAGAAATTGGGGCTGTGTTTAGAGAACAATGTAATTAGGTGCAGAGGTATGTTACAAAATGCTGAATTGGGTTATTATGCTAAATACCCTATCTTACTGCCCAAAACTCATCATCTAACAAATTTAATTGTGCTAAATGCCCATAAAAATGTAATGCATGGTGGGGTACAAGATACCTTAAATTGTATTAGGGAAACTTTCTGGATTCCAAAAGGATGGCAAAGTGTAAAAAGGGTGATTAAATCTTGTGTAACATGTCGCCGTGTGGATGCCAGATCCTATATGTACCCAGGTCCTCCACCATTGCCAAAGGAGCGTGCACAATTAGTGACACCATTTGATGTAACAGGTGTAGACTATAGTGGTCCAATCATTTTAACAGGTACTTCAGATGGTGTTCTACTGAAAGTGTATGTATGCTTGTTCATTATACTGATACTAGGGCAGTTCATTTAGAAGTGGCTCAGGACTTGTCTGCAGAACAGTTTATACAGCTGTTTCGAAAATTTGCAGCTAAGAGATCCTGTCTGTAGAAATTATTTAATTTCCGAAGCTATAGTGCCTAATAAGTGTTTAATGTGTTGATTTAGGTCAAAATGTATTTGTATTTTGAATGGAACCAACTGGGTTCCCGCTGCGCCTGCGCAGATGTGCGGGGGTATAGGTCGAACTGGGGCACGAGGTGGCGGGAGTGTTTTGAATGTAGTGAGGAAGCTGTGAAACATGGGATCAGGAAATTGGCGTTCACGGCGGCCTAAGGATTAATATAGGCCTCACTTCCTAATAGGAAGTGTCGTAATTGTTCCTGGTGAAGAGTGAGGGAACGAGATTTATGTGACCACCGTGATAAAGTGGTAAAATAAGTGGATAATAGTAGGACCGTGGGTGACGGGTGCGCCGCCATGGAATGTGTCCAGGGGAAATTACCCATGAGTTAATCCTCACTCATTGGTCTCAGATCTTAATGGAGTGACCTCTAATGGGTATAATAATTATGAGACGTTAAATCGTCTTGTGAATGGTAATGTAATCAGTGATAATAACATTAAGTTAAGAGAATGCGGGAAGTGAAATAAATCACCCTGCTCCGAGTGAACGCGTGGTTCTCGTCCCGAGGATAGCGAAGTTTTATGGAATCACGACTTCTAAACCAGGACAAACCAATGGATACCTCGTCCTGCTGGAATAAGAACCGTGTCGGTGTAGCAGGACATCGAAAAGAGATGGTGAATGGAGGAAATAAGGAGCATCAATCACCCACAGTTAAGTAACCTTTCTAGTTATAGCAGACTGATACTGGCCAGTTAGGTATGTTTTAATTGGATGGGTTATGGGTGATCCAGCCACATCAAGTGACCACCAGAGAATATCTGGTAAGTGGTGGGATTATGTACAAGTGTTTTTTTCTTGATGAGTATATCCATGTGTAACCTACCCCCCCCCTTCATTCAGTTAAACTAATATAATCTATACAGTCCACAATTAATTAGTAGCGCCGTACTTGAGGGTGCTACCCAATTTATACTGGTCACGGATAGATATGGATAAGATTGTGAGGGTCGAGGGGCCACCTGCAGTGACCAGAGGTGGTTAAGTTTTCTCACATGTCTACATGGGTGACTACGGTAAACAATATCGTTGTTGTGTCCCAAGGAAATTACTCGTATGCATGTAATGTTGAGGTATGTACAAGTAATCACTCCTATAAAATTTTCCATATCTGCCCACTGGTCCTTCCTGAACCGGATGCAATCAGTGAAAAATTAATTGAATTAATTACTTAATAATTAAGTGACTGAAGAAAGTGGGTATAGGGTACACAAATTTAATCGGTCGTGTGGTGGATGATAATTAGCCCAATTAATTACTAGCACATGGGTGGCTAGGATTTATACAAGTGCAAGAATTGCTCACACAAAGTGTCTACTTAAGTCGTATAATTGATGATTATTAATTCCCTAACCATGGCTGGGTCTGAGGAAGTTAGTGCGGCTGGCAAGTTCATGGATGCCAAAGCAAAGAAAGCAAACACTACAAGCCGGAAGGGTCATGTTACTAAATCATCAAAAAGTGTATGG
>NC_069413.1:2083956-2152348 GCF_026875155.1 Cherax quadricarinatus
GAAATGAAATGTACTCACAGGAATTTGAAAAATTTAATAAAATTTGGGGACTGATTTTAAAAATTAATAAATGATTACATTACACATTTATTAAAAAAGAAAAATTTATCTATAACCTCCCCAAATTTGTCTGGAGATTACGGTACATATCAAAAACCCACCCCTGTTACATTTATGAAGAATTTTCTGGCCAGAACTTCTGCATAAACAAAGACACTTAACTGGGGTTCCGGGAGCTGTCCTGTACTTGTTTAATGCTCAAATTATGCAGGACCGCACATCCAACAATTTTGGCTCCTATTTGAGATGTTTTAACCCCAATATAACCCCTAGAGCAAAAAAAATTAAGCAATTAATTAGAGTGCCTATCCCATATTAAAAAAAAAATAAGGGTCTCTCTCTGGTCCTCGCGCGGCGCAGAGTTCCCCCTCTAAATTCTTTTCTTTTAAAAATAACTTTAGAGCAATAGAATAAATTTAAAAGGGTTATTTATACGCAAATTTTTAAAAAATTATTTTACACACGACGATGAGGAGGAAATGAGTGAAATTTCAAAAGAAATATGAGTTGGTGTTCAGCAACCCACTACTGACAGCAAGGAAAAAATGCAGAAATATTTTTCACCCCAAAAGAAGGCCGCACAGAAAAATAACTGCTTTAGTAAAAAATCCCATAGTTTTTCGAAAAAAAAATGGAAAACATCCCCACTACTCACACCTGGACCAGAGTCAGGGAAAATGTTCGTTTATAAAAGTGCAAAGTACCACTGCACGAATTTAGAAAAACTCACCAAAAGGTTCAAGAAATGGCTAAGTTTTTTTATCCACAGGGTATATTAAGACCTTTTCGGGAGAAAAAAACCTGACTTTGTAGCTGTAAATAAAGAAATTACCACTTGTGATGTGTGTGGTGTGTGTTGTGTGTGTGTGTGTGTGTGTGTGTGTGTGTGGTGTGTGTGTGTGTGGTGTTTGTGTTTTGGGGTGTTGGGTGTGTGTGTGTGTGTGTGTGGTGTGTGTGTGTGTGTGTGTTTTGTGTGTTGTGTGTGTGTGTGTAGTATGAGTGTGTTGTTTTTTATGGTGTGGTGTGTGTATGATTTGTGTGGTGGTATGAGGTGTGTGGGGTGTTATGAGTGTGTGGGTGTGTGTTTGAGTTTGTGTGTGTGTTGTGTGTGGGTGTGTGGTGTGTGTGTGTGTGTGTGTGTGTGGTGTGTTTTTTATGTGGTGTGTGTTGAATTTGTTGTGTGTGTGTGTGGGGAGAAAGGAGACTCGCAATAAACTTTTTGCCCCAAATAATACTACGTTGTGACCGGGTGTGGAATTGGAATTGTCATTACTCAAATTTTGTTCATGTTGCAGCCATGTATAAACGTAAGTAACCTTTTCTTCAGTATTCATTACCTTTTGTAAATTGTGAGTTCATTACCTTTGAACTTTTGGTTCTTCCTTGTACCAGCAGCCATCAAAACTTTGGAGCCCGGTCCCTGGACCATTGTGTCCTTGTAATCTGTAAATACCTTTGTAACTGTCTTATTTGACTAGACCCACCCGGGGTTCATTACCTTGTAAAATTTTGAGTTCTTCCTTGTAAAATTTTGAATTCATTCCTCTGTAACTTGCTCAGCTATCAAAAAAAATTTTAGGCCCAGTCCGGCCCTTAGTACCCTGTAATCTTTTGACTACCGCCCCCAAAGGGTGGGTATGGGGGGCATAAAAAACTTTTTAACAAAAAATAAAACCATGCACGAGCCCTCAATATTCTTTGGTGAAATACCGGGGGCCCGAAAGAGTGCAGACATAATTCCTTTACACACAAGGGGAGATAGTACAGCAATAAGCAAACATTACAGACTAGTAGCACTAACTTCCTACGATCATAAATCTCTAAAGAGCATGAGCGGCGATTAGAAAATGTCCATGGAGCAGCACAAACCATCATCACCCGAACCGTCAATGGTATTAGAGCAGGACGGTCATGTCACAGCTGCTGAAACCATTATGACAGAAATTAAGGAGGAGTTTGAAATGACGACCAAAACGCAGTTGTGGATTTTACACAGATTTTGCAAAGGTGTTTGACAAATGAAGGTCATGGGCATATACGGGGAAGGTAGGCAGATGGATTTTCGGGTTCCTAACACAGACCACAAAAAATGAGTAGTGGATGCAGGATCCCATACATTGCTTTATTTATTATTTATTTATTTTATTTATTTGAAAGCATGAAACAGGGAAGTAACAAAGAATACAATTATTAAAGTGCAAACATGCCAAAGCCCCCTTGTAAGCAGAGCATTATGGCAGCTTAAGAATAACTTAAGATTACACAAAGGCAATGATATATTCATGGTAAAAATATTGTAAACAGATAACAATTTAGCAAAAATGAGTATTACACAGCAGGTAAATAATGGTCATTTAATACGGTGTTCCATGTGTATTCAAGAGCATGATAAAGCTCTTGAACAGGGAGAGAGCGGACCTAATAACCACCAGGAAAGAAGCAGGGCCAGGAGCTGTGAATCGACCCCTGCAACCACTTACAGGTGAGTACACAAAAAAGCGCCTAAAAACGAGCAACTACAGGCCTATTGGCTCATGCTAGGCAGGTCTAAATTGCGATAAATAAATAAAAATTATTGACCTCATCGCTCTAGGGCCGTGAGGTTGTGCTGCGCCTTGCTCCTGCATTCGTCACTCAGCCTTGGTGGAGGACGGACGTTGGCGGTTGAGCTAGCACCTGTTGGTAGCACTGAGTGATTTTCCCAAATGCGCAGGCTATCAGGCGGAAATCAACACTTAACACTGTGTGTATTGAGTTGTTTGAAAGGACGGTTTATCAAACCAATTTCTTCTGTTATGCTGCCTGCTATACTACGGGATACCTACTGCATCAACAAAGACAATCTTTAGGTATTGCCTTAAATGGAGCAACAAGGATATTTGGTGAAATTTGTGACGGCTGCGACATATGACAAGATGGTGGAAAAATACCAAACCGTGTGTAAGAAGGTTAATTCCTGGTTTGGAAGTACGAAAGAGGGGACGTATCCAAGTATTGATACTTGGTAAAGTTACGGAATGTCCCCCATTTGAAGCGGAGAAAGAAGATATAAAAGCAACATTCCAACGATATGGTGTTTATACATCAGGCAATCAGATGAATGTGGTCCTGATGATATGTATGCTGTACTGCGTGAGGGCTCCTTACCCTCAAAAGGCCTTTGCGCAAATCTATACCTTCATTGTGCACTCTGAGTGACTTGTAAATAACAGACAGTGATTTATGTAACATATGCGGGGGCAAAGACAACCTGTAGACTGTGTGGAGCCTTTGATCATATAGCAGTCAATGTGTCCTTCGTCGATCGACACCTGAGAAATATGGAAGGGAAAAGGTGTGTGAAGGAGAGAGAGGGACGACCCATCCTACTGGGGGAGCATCTTCAAGATAAAAGGAACGATGAGTAAAATCGTGGAGGACAATCCGGACGATGAGTAACATTACCGGAGGTCCTCAGGTATTGAGAATATGAGTTTGGAAGGATGAGTTGAGACGAGTGGATTTGGGTAGTCGGTTACGGCTACAATAGATAATGTTATTCAAGATTCATAGGGGTAATCAAATGGGGCGAACACCTAAGCAAGAGTGTCAGATGGAAACTTAAGGTGAGGAAGGAATTGAAGGGTGAGTAATGTGGGTAATAGGGAATAGCATTCAACAGGATAAGTGAGGTTGTGGTTGAAGTACACAACGTAGAATGTGAGATGAGGGCATGCACATAGAAGAGGCATCACGTAAGAGCGAGGCGGGGCTTCTGATAGTGATGATGTCCTCTACACCAGCGCAACGAACTGGTAAAAACTATCAGTGGATGTGGTAAAAAAAATAACAGTGGGGGGGGGAAAGGCAGAGGAATGGTGAGGTGAGGCACAGAAAGGGACAATGTGAAAAGAGAATGTTCAGCAAAAACGTAAGGAAACGCAAGGATATCGGTCGATTGGTAAGCCCCCGATAGCATATTATAGTGTCTAGACCTTAAATGTTAAACGCCTAAGGGCTGATGTAAAGCGTAAGATATTTAGAGCTGTTTTTTTTAACGAGACTTGGCATACAAGTAGTAAGTGTTTACAAGGAGCATAATTTTAGTTATGGAAGGGATTTGTTTGGTAGAAGGATATAAAGTTTACGCAATGGGTATAACTGGTAAGCATACGGGAGGTGCTGCTGTTTTTAATAGCTGAGGACCAGTCTTATTCCATTTTACATTGGAAGAAAGGGGGAGATGGAGAGTAGCCGAGGTGGATGGTGGACAGGGTGGGGAACGTGTGTGATTTGTGAGTGTCTACATTCCGCGGACAGAATAAACGTGTTAAAGAGATTTTGTAAGGGAAACACAGACACAATTTAATCATATAAGCGGAGTTTACCTGTTTATTCATTCTATTTGGAGGGGATTTGTTAATAGATGTGATACGAAAAAGATGTGGAGCCGAGTGATGCAGGGTGTGTTTTGGGGTCCTACGAGATGTTTTAGGGGAGCCGTGGCTTAGGGGCGGATGTTGGAGGGGGGAGGGTGGAACTGGAGCATACTTATTGAGGAGAGGATAATGCGGCACACTAGATTCGTATATATGCATCTCCACGGGTTACAGAGTGGCTACTACAAAACAATAAATTAGTGTTTTTTCAGATCATAGAGGAGTGGTCGTGATTAGGGCTGGGGAGGTTTACCAAGCGATAGGAGCACGAGTTTATGGAAAACTAAATGTGAGATTTGTTAGATAGCTGGAGGAACGGTTGAATAGTTTTGTTGACGATGGTGGACAAAGGAGTGGTCCAAGGGGAGAAAGGAGGTGAACTACTAGATGGTGGGAGGAATATGCCAACCAGGGAATCAAAAATTTTTATATGAGAAAATGAAAAGGAGTTATTCAATGGAAATATGGCTTACAAGATATTTGGAAGGGCAGCTGAAACAGTGCTATGAAGGTTTTAAGGTGGGGTTTATCCAGTACAAGAGATTGAGGGCATCACAGCGCAATTACTGGAGAATGCAGAATGCAAGATGTTGGATTGTCGACGAGAATGAAGGGTGGATTTGGAACGATGTTTTATGGGAGAATAAGCCCATCCGCCTGTGTATTGCGGCTATTAAAGACGCGACAGAAGAACAATGACTATGATGAATTGGACGTACATACGGATGTGGGAGGTATACAATGGGACAGAGGTTAGTAACTACGACAGATGAGTGGTTATATGACGATAAGTTGTTTTGAGATATATATGAGAGGGGGAAACAGGAAGATAGCAGATATGAAGATTTTAGAAGAAGGGGATACAGAAAACCTAGAGTCAGCAGATAAGCGATGATAGAAGTCCTCTAGATAAAGAGAAGTTGGGACTGGGCTTTAAAAGGGATGGAGTGACGGGAAAGCACCTGGGATAGATGGAATCCCAAATGAATTTAATTTGAGGCGAACTGGGATGTCATGAAAGGTATTCTTGGTGCAGTTGATGAATGGTAAGAAGGATAAGGGAAGCATGAGGTCTAACAAAAGGACAGTTGTAGTTAGTTAAGGTTCCAAAAAGGGGGAAGTTACAGAATAGCATCCTAATTATAGAGGTTTAACATTATGTGCGGTGGATTAATAAATTGTTTTGGCCAGGTTGTAACGGGTAATAGATTGCGTAAAGTATTAGGGAAGGGTATAGATGGGGGACAGATGGGTGTGCAAGGAGAACAATGTTTAGTGGGCAATGGGAGGAAAAAGATATATATAGAATAGCTAGGAATGGATGGAGGAGGTGTACCTTGCGTTGGATTGGAAGGCGCTTATGATTGTGTAGAGAGAGAGGACCATTATGGATGATCATGTAGTAAGAATTGGGTTCAGTAGAGGAAATTGTGCGTGCGGTGGACAACTTTATATAGAGGTGTCAGGAATACGAGTGCAAATAATGAAGGGTGGGAAGATGGTTAGTAAGGGTAGGGGCTGAGCAGGGATGCCCCATGTCCTCAGATCCTTTTGCTGTTTGCAAGCCCCATTAAGAGGTTGATGAATTTGGAGTAAGTGAGGGAGATAAGAATTAGGGTGCTACGGGTATAGTTTGTTTTATTGTGGGATGACACGACGGTCTTAGTGGGGGGAGGAGGAGGGGATAAAGAATGAAGTAGAATTGTTGAAATATTTAGTGGAGCAACATGTATGAATGTTAATAGTGAGAAGTTCTAAATACTAGAGGTGGGGTCTTGGGTGGGAGGGGAAATGGAAAAAAGTAAGGATGGCAGTAGTAGAGCAGAAAAAATTTGTGGAGTATTGAACAGAGGGCGCGCAGGGACTCGAGAGGCAAATTCTAAAAGGGTAGTGCAAAAGATATTGCTGAGGTTAGGGGGAATAAGAACTGATGTTGTTGACATACAACAGAGGAGTCATTGTATTAATACACTCGTGGACTTTAACCTAAATTGTGGCACGTGGCTTGGTGTACCCATTGATGGGCGAAAGATGTGCGGCAAGTGCATAGGAAGAGTACTGAATTTTTATGGGATATGGTTGTCCATTGGCTGAGGCAGACGGACTTGTAATGACACGATGGCAAAGGGGGTTTAGGTTTAAATTCCTTTGGGAGGGGTAAGACTGAATGCATGTACGTGAAGCAATTGTTATCTGAGATTGGGTGGGGAACGAGGTGTCAAGGAGAGAGTGATGGAATATAGAGAGGCGGTGGTGGGGGGTAGGGACATAGAGGATTGTAAGAGTATGTTTGAGATACTTATTACAAGTAAGAAATCCGGAAAATGAAACGGCGTGTGTTTTTGGAATGGTTGGTAAGGTTCAAGAGGTGTTTGGAAGGGGAGACTGTTTTTCCATTAAAATAAATTGGTAAACGAATTCTGGGGAGACTCAGTACGTTACGGGTGAAGTCAAGGTGAAGGAAACTAATTATAGGTTTTTTACATGGGATTTTGCCAACTAAGTACGACTGTATCAGATGGAATATTTTTGCAGTCTCATGTTGTGTTTTGGTGTGGGGTGGATGAAACAGCATACCATGTGGTGCATTTCGTGACATATCGAGAGGGCACGTCCTATTGGTTACGTGCAGAGTTGTTGGATATGGTGGGTGGAGTAGGTTAGTGTATTAAGGGCATCTGAGTTGGGATATAAGGGAGTGGGAGAATAGTGTGAGGAGGGCCGTCAAGTCTTTATGGCAGATTATAGTCTATAAATCGAGGGTGATGAGGGAGGTGGGGGGGGGGGGGAGGAAACGAATAAGGGCTTTAGCAGGACATTTTCTATAAAACCAAGTGTATAAATGAAGGTAGTGTAATGGAGGAAGATGGGCTAGAGATTTTCCGGTATCGTATAGAGTATGAACAGTAGAAGGGTTTTGCGCGAATTATTGTTGTAATGGCTGGGTGGACTGGTCTCTGAAAAAGGGGGGAGGGAAAATAATTTACATGGATATAGTATAAGCATGATTATTAAGCAAATTTACCTGGAGAAGCAAAGAGGCCGCTTATCATTCGATAGAGCTAACTGTTGTATATCTTAACCATAGTAGCGTGAAAGAGCAAGTCTAAAATTGCTCTGAACATGTTCAATAAACATCTAGATTTGTAGAACAGACAAATACGTGATTTTACTAATATACATTCTGGTAAATTGATACAGTGTGTATTTTCAATATCCAGTGACAGTTATCACCATTGTTTTGAACATGTTCACGTATAGTAAAGTAGTTTATTATAAAAATATTGTCAAAAAGTAATACTAGTTGTCAGTAATTAAAAAGTTCTTTGAATAGTTTTAAGATGAAGATGGAGTCTAAATAAGTCATGTCATCTCATAGATAAACGTGTAAAGTTATTGCAATTATGAAATTCCATTTTTTCTGTGGAGGACCTGCTAAGGGCATCTATTATTTATAAATGCATTGTAGATGTTTAAAACTAAAAATGATAATGTAAGAGTATAAAACTGTTAAAAGTACATGTTTATCATTGTGGTTTAGCGCTACTTTTTGAGTATAATAAAAACAAAACGTACATGTTGGGGGGGGGGGTGACATAGTTTTGTAAGTGCTTTGTGTCATTAAAATTTATAAAAAAACTTTGGGGAAGCACTGGTTTTGCTTTTTTTGTAGTTTGTATTAGGTGAAAATCGAATCATTAGAAAGGTTATTTAGTCGCCGGGAACAGAGCCACTGTAATGCCTCTTTTTTTAATATAAATAATAAATTTTTTAATCGAAATCTTGAATTGAATGTCCAAATAAAAAAAAAAAAAAAAAAAAAAAAAATAAAGCTAGGAAATAAGAAAAAATTTTACTACTTCCGGTTTTTTTAACACGACAATTGTCGGGAAAAAAAACATAGAAAAGTTGCAAGGCGGCGCACAGATGAAACCCAGTGTCACGGATTTTGCACGCTTAGTCTTACTCAACGTGACTCAATTTTGCCCACGCTGAGTATCTGCTGGACTCAAGCTTTGTCCCCGCTGAGTATCTCAGCGGACCAAGCTTTGTCCACCTGGTTTCTAAAGCGCCTCATAGCTGAGTAAACTGTCTCAAGTGACAAAACTGTGTCTTAAGCGCTCTCAACTGGTCTCCAAACTGTACTCACCCCGTTGTGGTTGAAGGGTCGATTCACAGCTCCTGGGCCCAACTGTTGTTTTAAGCTCCCCTTCAGCTTTAATCACTCAAAGTCTTTGCTAATTTTGGGGAAAATAAGTTAGTGAGCTCTGGATGTTTGGTGTTAGTTTGAGGTTTTGTTTTGTTAGTTCTGAGGTGTGCTGGTGATATTTTTCTTTTTATTTTGTGGGGGTGTTTTGGAGTTTGGGGTGTGCGGGGTTTTTTTTTTTTTCTGAGGTGCTGGTTTTAGTGGCTCGGGGTGTGCTGGGGGTTGGGGTTTTCCAGGTGTGCTGGTGTTAGGTCTGAGTGTGCGGTGTTAGTTTCTGGGGTGTGGGGTTTGGGGGTAGTTCTGGGGTGTGTGGTGGGGTTAGTTCGAGGTTGTGGTTTGGTTATTTTCTGAGGGTGCTGGTGTTGGTTTCGAGGTGGGCTGGTGTTTTTATTCTGAGGTGTGCTGGTGTTTATTCTGAGGTGTGCTGGTGTTAGTTTCTGAGGGTGGGGGCAGGAGTTTGAGGTGTTGGTGTTTTTTTGGGGTGTGGTGTTAGTTCTGAGTGGGGTGGTGTTTTCTGAGGTGTGTGGGTTTTGGTGGTTCTGAGGTGTGCTGGGTTTAGTTCTGAGGTGTGCTGTGTAGTTCTGAGGTGTGCGGGGTTTTTTAGGGCTGGGGTGGTGGTTTTGGGGTTCTGAGTGTGCTGGTTTTAGTTCTGAGGTTTTGGGTTTTGAATCTGAGGTTTTTTGTTTAGTTCTGAGGTGTGTGGTGTTAGTTCAAGGTGTCTGGGTTAGTTCTGGGTGTGCTGGTGTTGGAGTTGAGGTGGCGGTGTTGGTCCTGATTTGTGCTGGTTTGGGTTCTAGGGGGCTGGTTTAAGGGTCGAGGTGGGCTTTGTTGGATTCTGAGGTTGTTTGTTTAGTCTGGTTGCGGTTTTTATAGTCTGGGGTGGCTGGTGTTAGTACTGAGGTGTGCGGTGTTAGTTTTCTGGGGTTTGGGGGGTGATAGTCTGAGGTGTGTGGGTTATGGCCTAGGTTTTGCGGGTTAGTTCGAGGTGTGCTGGGTTGGTCTCTGGGGTTTGTTTTTTTGGGCTGGGTGTTTTAGTTTTTGAGTTTAGGTGGTTTAATACTGAGGTGTCTGGTTTTAATTCTAAAGGTGTTTTGGGAAATATCTGAGGTGTGCTGTTTTGGGTTTTGAGGTTGCTGGTGTTTAGGTGGGGGGCTTGTTTTTTATTGCTGGTGTTGGGACTGAGGGGTGGTGTTTAGTTCTGAGTGTGCTGGGATAGTTTCTGGGGTGTGCGGGTTTTTAGTTCTGGGGGTTGTGCGGTGTTAGTTTCTGAGGTGTGCGGGTTTAGTATCTGAGGTGGCTGGTGTTGGATCTGAGGTGTGCGGTGTTAGTGAGTCGGGGGTGTGCTGGTGTTATTTCTGAGGGGTCGGGGTTTTGTAAGTTGAGGTGTGCTTTTTAGTTTCTGGGGTGTGCTGGTGTTGTGAGCTTGAGGTGTGCGGGTTTTAGCTGAGGTGTGCTGTTGTTAGTTTTGAGGTTGGGTAGCGATTGGGGGGGCCCACTAGGTTTTCGGGTGTTGGGAGCTCTGGGGTTTTTGCTGTGTTAGTCCTTGGGGTTTGGGCGGTTTTTGTGAGCTCTGAGTTTTTGCGGTGAAATAGTTTAGGTGTCGGGAAAAGGCTCTAAATTTTGTGTGGTGTAATGAGTTTGTGGGTTTTTAGTGATTGGGGTGTGCGGTGTTAGGGATTCTAAAGTTGCGGGTTGGGGTTTTCTGAGGGTGCGGTTTAGTGATCCGAGGTGTGCTGGTGTTAGTGAGTTCTGAGGTGGCTGGTGTGGAAGTTCTGAGGTGTGCGGGTTTTTAAAGAGCTCTGATTTTTGGGGGTTTTTAGTTTTTGAGGTGTGCTGGTTTTTGTGAGCTTTGAGGGTGCGGGTTTGAGTTTTGAGGTGTGCTGGTGTTAATTCTGAGGGTGGTTTTTTTTCATGGGTTTAGTGAGCCTTGGGTGTGCTGTGTTAGTTCTGAGTTGCGGGTTAGAAAACCCCTGAGGTGTGCGGTGTTAGGAGTTTTAGGTGCGGGGTGTTAGTTTCTGATTTTGTGCTGGGGTTTTAGTTTAGGGTGCTGGTTTTGATTCTGAGGTTGCGGGTGTTTTTTTTGAGGGGGGTTGGTTTTAGTGAGCTCTGAGGTTGCTGGTGAGTAGTTCCCTGAGGTTGTGGTGTTAGTTTCTGAGGGGCTGTTTTAGGGTTTTCGAGGTGTGCTGGTTTAGTTTCTAAGGTGTGCTTGTTAGTGAGCTCTTGTTGCTGTGTTAGTTCTGAGGTGGGTGGTGTTAGTGAGTCTGGGTGGGGGTTTAGTTTTTGAGGTGTGTGGTGTTAGTGAGCCCCAGGTGTGGGTTTGGATTTCCCGAGGTGTGCTGGTGTTAGGTTGAGGGTCGGGGAGGTTGGGTGGCTGGGGTGTGGGTTCTGAGGTGTCCCGGTGTTGGTGAGTTCTGAGGTTGCTGGTTTTGGTAGTTCTGGTGTGCTGTGTTGGTGGTTCTGAGGTGTGCTGGTTTTTGGTTAGTTTGAGGTGTGCGGTGTTAGTGAGTTTCTGAGGGGGCTGGTTTTTGGGTTTCGGGGTTGGTGGTGAGTGACCCCCGAGGTTGCTGGTTTTTGTGATTTTTGGGGTTGCGGTTTTAGTGAGTCTGGGGTTTTCTGGTTTTGGTGAGTCTGAGGTGTGCTGGTGTTTAGTTCTTGGGGGTGTGCCCAGGTGTTTGTTGGAGTCGAGGTTGTGGGTAGTGAGCTCTGAGGTGTGCGGTGTTGGTGGTCTGGGTGTGCTGGGTTAGTGAGTTCTGAGGGTGCTGGTTTAGAAGTCTGAGGTGGCTTTTTTTGGCCTGGGTGGTTTTTGGCTCAAGGGGTGTGGGTGTTAGTAAATCGAGGTTGCTGGTTTTTTTAGTAGCTCTAGGTGTGTGGTGTTGGTGATCTGAGGTGGCTGGTTTTGGGGTGATTCAGGGTGGCTGGTGCATTTTGGGGGGCCTTTTTGGGGTGTGGGGTGGTTGTTAAATGAGTCTGGGGTGCTGGTGTTTATGAGCTGAGGGTGGGGGTTTTTTTGTGAGCCTAGGTTCGGTGTTATGGTTTGAGGTTGCTGGTTTTATATTTTGAGGGTGTGGTGTTAGAAGCTCTAGGTTGCGGGTGTTATGATCTGGGGGTGTGCTGGTTTTGAGCTCGAGGTTCTGTGTTATGAGCTCTGGGGTGGCTGTTTTTGTGGACTCTTGAGGTGTGCGGTTTTAAAGGCGGGGGTGGGGGGGTTTAAAGGGGCTCTTGTTGAAGACTTGAGGTGTGTGTTTTATGATTTCTAGGTGTGCTGGTTTTTAGAGTCTGAGGTGTGCTGGGTTGGGGTTTTGAGGTTTTCTGGTGTTAGTGAGTTCTGAGGTGTGCTGGTGTTGTGAGTTCTGGGGTTGTTTTGGTTTAGTGGCTCTAGGTGTGCGGTGTTTTTAGCTTAGGTGTCGGGTGTTAAAGCTAGGGTTTTGGGTTTTTAATTGAGGTGCGGTTTTGATTTTGGGGGCTGGTTTTTTAGGAGTCGGGGTTGCGGTGTTAGTGACCTGAGGTGTTGGTTTTAAGGACTCTGGGTTGCTGTTTTGGGGAAGTTCTGGGTGGCTGGTGTTGTGAGCTCTGAGGTGTGCGGGTGTTAGTGAGTCGGGGTTGGGTTTTTGGGTTTGGGGGTTTTTTTTAGTGATTCTGGGGTTTGGGGGCCCGGGTTTCTGAGGTGGCGGTGTTTTGAGTCGGAGGTGGGGCGGGTGTTGTGAGTTCTGAGGTGTGCGGGTTAGTGACTCGAGGTGTGCTGGTGTTTTGGAGTTTGGGGCTGGTTTTTAATGAGCTGTGGGTGTGCTGGTGTTTAATGAGTCTGAAGTTTTCTGGTTTTTTAATGAGCTCTAGGTTGCTTGTTAGTGAGTTTGAGGTTGGGCAGTGTTTGAGCCTAAAGTGTGCTGGTTTTAGTGAGTTCTGGGGGTTGCGGGTTTATGAGTTTTGGGGTTTGGGTTTAGTTTTGGGGGGTTCTGGGGTTGGGGGGTTTTGAGCTCTTTGAGTGTGCTGGTGTTAATAGCTGTGAGGTTTTGCTGGTGTTAATGAGCTCTGAGGTTTTCTGCTTTTTAGTGAGTTCTGAGGTGTGGGGGTGTAGGTGTGCGGGTTTTTAAGAGCTCTGAGGGTGCTGGTGTTAGTGAGCTCTGAGGTGTGCTGGTGTTATGACTCTGAGGTGTGCTGGTGTTAGTGAGCTCGGGGTTTTGGCGGTTTTTGGGGAGTGCTAGGCTACTGGGGGGTTAGTGAGTCTGAGGGTCTGGGTTAGGAGCTCTGAGGGTGCGGAGTTAGTGAGCTTTGGGGGTATACAAAATAGGAAATCTGAGTTGCTTTTAAACAAAACTTAGGTTAAACTACGAGTTTAGCTGGGGGTTTCTTCCCGTAAAAAGGGGAAATTTCATTTTAAGAATCACCCTTTATTCTCCCGCGAAGTCAAAGAATAAGGGCCCCGACTAATGATTTTAATCCTTCCAGAGAGTTTCTTTAAGGGAATTTTATTGCTAGTAAAAATTAATTTTTCCCCATGAGAAATAATGAAAATAGAATTAAAATCCGTTTCCAGCCCCCAGAAGTAAAAAAAAAAAAAATTCACTTTAAATATCATTTTAAACATAGAAAAAAAAAAGTTTTCATGCACAATAAATACTGTAAAAAAGAAGAAAAAATGAAAACCCTTTTACGAAGGTTAGTGATGATGATGAGGGGGGGGGGGGAAAATGTGGAGGATTTTTTACAATTTTTTTGGAAAGGGGAACCCCCTTTTCCTTTAAGGACTTTAGGTACCAAGCCCTTTCCCCGGGGTTACTTCCCTTCTTTTTTAATGCACTGGTAACAACTTGAGAGCACTGACCCTGTGGGCACCAAAAATCTGCCCTAAGCCCGTGCTTCGCATTCCTTAAGTTTTTTTCTAAAAGGGGGGTCAAACATTGTCTTTGTAAAAGTCACCAGCACGCTTGCAATAGCTGTGTCAGGGTGTTTTCTTCCATAAAGGTTTACATTTTCATCCACATTTTAAAAATTTTCCTTTTAATCGTTGAAGAAGGCTTTTTCCTCAATTTCTCTACCCCCTCCTCTGAACATTTTTCCTCATTGTGGCCTCTTGCGTTTAATCTCCTTGCAGCTCATAAATGTTTAGTTCTTCATCTTTGTCCTCCCCAACTCTTCCAATCCTCCCCACTAACATCCCCCCCAAAAGATTTCCCCCAATCCCACAATAGATTCCAAAAAGGCATAAGGCTTTCAGGGTTGCCCCAAACCCCTTTAAAAAATCTCTTCTTCAAACCATTCTGGCCACAGTTCCCCCAAAGCAATTTTCAAGGCCCTGGTAGTCACTCCCCCAAGCCTTACCTATAAGGTTTTTGAAATTGAATACAAAGTGATTTTCCAAAACTCTTTTAGGGTCATCGAGTGCCCCTGAGGTACTTCAAGGCACTTTTGAAACACTGCTTTGGTTTTACAGTTTTTTTTTAAATTTGAAAAGACTTCTGGCCCAGGGCTGGAGGAGAGGGGTGGGTTTTTTAGGGAAAAAATTTCACTTTTATAAAACCAACTCCCCTGAAATTCACTCTTTCAACTCTGAAGGAGGGCAGGGGGCATTGTTTAAAAACCAGGAGGCACTTAGGTCCAATTTTTTTTTCCAGGGGGAATTTTTTTACAGGGGACCAAACACATATAAAACCATAAAAAAATGTCCCTATGACCCCCTGCCTTCTTTTTGCTCCCCACAAATTTACCACAACAGTTTTTTTAACACCATTTTGAGGCCCTCCCTTTGCAATCCCCCAGCATTACTACAAAATTAAAAATTTGCCTGTCTTTTTATAGGGTTGTGTCTCGGGAGTTGCTTTTTCCTCCTGGTAAGTAGGTCCGTTTGGGGGATTTTTTTTCCAAAAAGACCTGTTTCGTCACAATTAAAACCCCTTGTTGGGTTTTAATTTTTCAGCCCTTTTTGTACCCCTGGAATTCCTGACATAGTTTTTAGTGCTTTTTTGGTCCAACTGGGCAGCCCACCATGCCTTACCCACTGGTATGCCACTGCAATTTTAAATCTCCAAGCCAACCTTTTTCTAGCCTTGAATTCATAACATCACCATTTTTTAGGCATTTTTTTTTAATTAAATCTCATGCAACTGCCTTGCCTTTTCAATAAGTTTTTGGGGAAATACTATCTCCTTTAATACTGTTTTTTTGTTTATCCACAAAACAACAGTCTTAGCATTTTTTCGAGTACTTGCGATCTCGTTTTGAAAAAAAACATGCATCTTTCGCAACAACAGCTTCCTTGATTGCCTTCTGTTGGCCAAAAATAGTGATGGTTGATTGGGGTTTGTTATGCGACCTGGCCACTCGAGAAAAAGCGTCCACTCCTCGTTAACCTTTTATTTCATGAATTCTCACCTTTTTTTTCCACGGGTTTTGGCATAGAACTTTTTTTGGGGCCCAGGGTGGTTATTTACGATACAACACTAAAAAAAACTGGAATAATACAAAATTACCGAATGTTGTTGGAAGCGACCTCACGGGTTTGAAAAAATACGGCACACTAACTGAAGCGGGGCAGCTAAGGCACCTCAGGCCAGATGGACACTGGACTTTTGGGGACAAATGATGTTGTTGGTTTTTCTTCGTTGGGGGGGGCCAAAATTTTTTTGCTGAAATTCTTTTTAGGCGTTTTTTTTTCGTTAGACAATCCTTCTTTGGTCGAGGTCCGCGTACTCTAAATTGGCCACAAGTACATTTACTCATTAAAAACCCTTTTTTATAGTCCAGTTTTTTGCAAATATAGTAAAAAATGTGTCGGTAATTCAGTAGCATTCAAACCTGCTATTAAACGCATTTGTAAAACTTGCACTTATAAATTATAATGGCACGACTGTTTAGAAATGATTTTTTTAGTTTTTCGTATTTTTTCCCTTGGGAATTTTTTTTGAAAGCTAGAGGACTGTCAGCAAAACTCTTTCAGCAGTCTCCTGCAGTTTTTTCAGGGTTTTCCCCTTTTTTTTGCAACTTTCATTTATCCAAATTTTGTGATAGGCAGCCCTGAAAAAAAGTTTTTATCCCGCTGTTCCGGGTGTGCTTTTCCCTGTTAAGTTCTCTTATTTGTCATTATTTTTATGAATGCAAAATTGATCAGTTAGAAAACATTAGAAATTTTACCTCGGGGGAAGCAGATTTCTTTTACTGCTCTAAAATGTTAGGGCAAAACAGCAGTTTTAATGACAGATTTTTCTGTGTTTACATATTTGTCCCTTTCCCTTTTTTTTATGCCGGAGCAAAAAATGGTCATGGTGTCCTTCATCAGGTTTAATTTTTTACTGAAGTCTTTGGTGCACTTGGATTAACCCTTCAGGGTTTGGGGGGCTCTTCCTAAATTGTTCTCAGGGCAAAAATTTTTTTGGAAAAAATAAAATTTTTTTTTCTTTGAAAAAGAAAGAGAAACTTTTCCCGATCATAAGGGCCCAAAAAGTGAAATTTGAGGAAAAATTTGGAATTATCTCTCGGAATTTGGGTTTCCACAATATTAGCAACGGCGATTTCGCTCACTTGGAGCCCATTTTTTGGCCAATTCCCAAGTACCTCGACAAAAACATAACTTTGCTGAACTCCATTTGTTCTATCAAATGGACAAGAAAAAACCCATTTACCAAATTTTAACTATCCAAAAAGTGTCAGAAAAAAGCAATTTTGCCAAAATTTAACAAATTTTTAAAAGTGCCAATTTTCCAAATAGGGGCCCCAACAAACAAAACAGACATTCCTGGCACTAAAATAACATTTTTCCTTTCATTTGTCCTTCCCCCCGGCCCCTCTTACATTTCTTTTGCTTTCCCCCTTTTAATTTTTATTTCACAAAAAAATAGAAGATTTTACTGAAAGCGGTACGATTAGGTAAAATGGTTAAATAATATCAGCACAAATTGTAAGAATATTTTACTACCATTGATGTGTATTGGACGGTATATTTGTTTTCTTTTGAACTTTCCAAAAAACGAACAACTGCACTTTTAGCTAAATTTCAGGGTACTTTTCATTGTAAAACCAATCAAAAAACACTCAAATTTCTGTAAATTTTCTTCCATTCTATAAAAAAGAGACCAGAAAACGAAAAAAACAACCATAAATACCTATGAAAATACACGCAAAACCCCCGTTTAAACCAAAAAAAACGGTCGGAATTTTTTTTTTCTCATTACCACGTGGTGCGGACTTTTTTTTATCTGCACACACTGACCACATAACCCATTCTTTCTTTTGAGGCCTCCCAGCTTTCTCTCATATATTGAAGCGCTAGAATTTATGCTACTAGTACGGCACAACCCGGGTGTGCAAGCCGTACTAGTATGACACCGACCCTGAAAGGGTTAATGTAGGATGTTTTTGTCATGTCCTTTCCCATATTATAGTGTGTAGATAGGTTTGCTAAAATTTACGTTTCTGTGCAGTATGACAATTCCTAGAGTTGGTATTTGAATCACAATTGAAGGACCCAGGTACAGTCCCGGGCAGGGGGGAAGCATTGCAGAGTAAAAGATTTATTTCCACATGATACAATATTTGTACAGAGATGGGTGACATTTAGTTGGTGCAGGCAGAAAACCCATGGCTATGCAGAGCATTTCATGCAAGCTTAGGCCTAACTTAAGACTTCAGTGTCAATACAGCTTATTCTCATTTAACGATGGAGTTCTGTTCCAAAGACCACGTTGGTAAACAAATTCGTCATTAAGTGAGGAGCATACTATAATGGTAGTGGGTTTGTGTCAACCCCATCTTTGATATTGCAGCATTTATAACATTTCTGGGATATTTTAAAAATGTTTATACAGTAGTTTACTGTATATGTTAACAAATAGAATAGAGGAAATCAGCTCAAACGTACTTTTATTTAGGTATGCATACTAGGTCAGAGAGCCTGTTGTAACTCCAAGTTGTGGGTAAGTGAGTACTTTGCTAAGTGAGGAGAGGCTGTAATTATATTTTTTTTATACAGTGGAACCTCAGCACTCAAAATTAACCCTTGGACTGTCGCAGCCGTATATATATGTCTTAGGGAGGTACCGTGTTTGATGTATATATACTCATAAATTCTAGCGGCTTCAAATCAAGCAGGAGAAAGCTGGTAGGCCCACATGTGAGAGAATGGGTCTGTGTGGTCAGTGTGCACCATAAAAAAAAAAATCCGGAGCACGCAGTGCATAATGAGAAAAAAAAACTCCGACGTTTTTTTTTAATTAAAATGCCGTCTTTGGGTCTATTTTTGTATAGTATTTAGGTTGTATTCTCATTTTTCTTGGTCTCATTTGATAGAATGGAAAACATATTTTTAGAAATAGAGGTTTGGATTTTGATTGATTTTACTATAAAAAGAACCTTGAAATGGAGCTCAAAGTTGGGAAATGTTTGATTTTTGCCAAGTTCAAAAGTAAAAAAATGATGCCATTGTTCAATAAATGTCCAACTAGCCATTCTAATATGCAGTCATGAATGGGTTGACGTTATTTATACAATTATTACAGTATTGCCGTAGTCTGCATAATAGTAAGTCTTCTATTTTTTGTTTGAATAAAAATTCAAAATAGAAACAAGAGTAATATCAGAGGGGCCTGGAGACGTGACTGATGAACAAAGAAAATGTTATTTTAGAGCCAGGAATGTCTGCATTGTTCATTCTGGACCTTATTTTTGAAATTGTCTTTATTTTTTAGTTTTCATAAAATTTGGCCAAATTGCAAATTTCTGACCACATTATTAGGTAGTTGAAATCGGTAAAGGGGCAGTTTCTGTACTCAGTCGATAGAAAAAAGGGGAGTTCTAAAGAAATAGCTATGAGTTTGGGCGCCCTGGAACAAGGAATTAGCCGACAATAGGGCCCCAAAGTGGGCGAAATCGCCGATTTGTAAACTGCGCCGAGGTCGCTAACTTCGCGAGAGGCATAATTCCGTCAGTTTTCCATCAAATTTCGTTTTTTGGTGTCATTACAATCGGGAAAAGATTCTCTATCATTTCATAAAAAAACAATTTTTTTTTTTTTAAATTTTGCGACACCAGGAGACACCTCAGGATTGGGGGTTGCAACAGTCAAAGGGTTAATTGGCTCCAGAAGGCTCTTCGAGTGCTAATCTGTTCGAGTGCAGAATGAATTTTTCCCAACCAATTTTCTTTTTGGTTGGCTGTTATCACTAACCCTCTAAGGCCCCAGGGTGACTTATTTATACAAATACGTAATATAAAAAAAAAAACAAAAAAGTAGGTCATGTTTGTATGGTTGAGTGCCGAACAAACAGTTGACTACCGAGTGATTTGTTTACCTAACAAAGCATTCAAATACTGAATTGTTCAAGTACGGAGCTGTTCAAGTACCAAGGTTTCATTGTACAGTGGACCCCCGGTTAACGATTTTAATCCGTGCAAGAGGGGTAATTGTTATGCGAAATAATCGTTATGTGAATGAATTTTCCCCATAAGAAATAATGGAAATAAAATTAATCCGTGCAAGACACCCAAAAGTATGAAAAAAAATTTTTTTTACCACATGAAATGTTAATTTTAATACACACAAACTGAAAAAGGCATGCACACTTACATGACACTTACTTTTATTGAAGATTGGTGATGATTGATGGGATGGGAGGAGGGGAGGGGAGCTTTAAATCTTCTTACTGTTTAGAAGGGGAACCCCCTTCCATTAGGACTTGGGGTTTAGCAAGTCCTTTTCCCGGGGTTACTTCCCTTCTCTTTTAATGCCACTAGGCCCAGCTTGAGAGTCACTGGACCTCTGTCGCACAACAAATCTGTCCATAAAAGCTCTGAAACCTCCCGTTCCTTTACGTTTTGTCTAAAATGGGCCCAACATTGTCATTGAAATAGTCACCAGCACGGTTTTGCAAACAGCTGTGTCAGGGTGATTTTCATCCATAAAGGTTTGCAGTTAAACCCCACTGTGCACACATTTCCTTAATTTTTGAAGTAGGCACAATGGATTCCACAACTGGCATAGGCTTCTCAGGGTTAGCCCCAAACCCTTCAAAATCTTTCTTAATTTCCATACTAATTTTTCCCCCTTTTTACCACAGGGTTGGCACTAGAAGCTTTCTTGGGGCCCATGGTCACTTATTTTCCAGAAACAGCACCGAAAACACTGTAATAATACGAAATATTCCGATTGTATGCTTGGATGTTACCGCGGAGGCTGGCTGGTAAACAATGCCACCGGCGGAACATGTGAGCGCGTCTCGGAAGAAAATCGGGTAAGCGGTTTTTTAAGCGGTATGTGAGGCAAAATTTTTGCAATTAAAGTAAGCGGTATGCGAAATAATCGCTATGTGATGCCATCGTTATGCGGGGGTCCACTGTATATACTATGAGGACATTAAAGGGATACAAATAATAAATTTACCCATTACAAAGAGAACAGACAAGCATTATTTCTTTAAAGTTAAATTTAAAGATAACAAGTCATGCGAGCAAAACATCGTAACACACACTACCCCTTCTCGTCTTGTGGTAAATACGTAGACACCTGGAAATTAGTTGACATTATAGGTAGGGTAGTAATTCCTAGGAAAAGATTTTGGATCCAGATACAACTAAGCCATACTACCTGACTTTCTTAGGTTTCTCTGGGTCATGAATCTCTGATTTGTTTGTAAAACCCTGAGTTTCTGGGATTAATAATCAAAGTGAAGTTTGTTTCTTCATAGATTATTGAGGTCACAGTAATGTTACCTACTTGCTTCAGTGTGAACACTTGGTTAACATTATCAAGTCTAGGTTCCAAAACTTTTTCAGGGTTTCTGCCCCCTTGGCTCTCAGGCCACTTCCCTAGCGGTCCCCCCTCCTGCCATATAAACACACCCCCTTTCTTGGTATTAGGTTTACTGCAGATTCCAAAACAACAACAAATCTGACACTATAAATAAGTTATTTTTTTCAAAATAAAAAATTAACATAGTAAATTAATTTATTTAACAATATGAATGGGTAAAAATTGCATCTCATTTGTAAAATTAAAATTTTCTTTACAATTTTAATGAGGTGGATGTGCTTGGTGCAGGAACATCAGCTTCTCAATTCAGGGTTGAAGGCACAAGAAGAAGTCTTAGATCACCACATTCATTAATTTTTTCTTTCTTTGCTTGGAAAGAAGCTTGATGACTGCACGAAGGCTCACTCTACTAAATAAGATGTTTGGGAAGGCAATAAAGTACATCTTGACTTTGTTCCACAGTGCAGGGTACCAGTCACAAATGTTTCTTTTTTATAACCAAAAATCTTGATATGATTTTTTGAACTTTGGCTTCAACTCAGTGCATTTAGGAGTGAAAATCATTCTTCCTCCACCATTCATGTTTTCCTCATTGCGATATCTAAGAATGGATTGATCACCCAAATCTGGTATTATCTAAGAATGGATTGATCACCCAGTCTGGTATTATCTAGGAATAGATTGATCACCCAGTCTGGTAAATTTTCTAGGAATGGATTGATCACCCAGTCTGGTATTATCTAGGATAGATTTATCCCCAGTCTGGTATTATCTAGGAATGGATTTGAATCACCCAGTCAGGTATTATCTAGGAATGGATTGATCACCCAGTCTGGTATTATCTAGGAATGAAGTGATCACCGAGTCTGGTATTATCTAGGAATGAATTGATCACCCAGTCTGGTATTATCTAAGAATGAAGTGATCACCCAGTCTGGTATTATCTAGGAATAGATTGATCACCCAGTCTGGTATTATCTAGGAATGGATTGATCACCCAGTCTGGTATTATCTAGGAATGGAATGATCACCCAGTCTGGTATTATCTAGGAATGGAATGATCACCCAGTCTGGTATTATCTAGGAATGGAATGATCACCCAGTCTGGTATTATCTAGGAATGGAATGATCACCCAGTCTGGTATTTTCTAGAATGGATTGATCACCCCAGTCTAGTATTATCTAGGAATAGATTGATCACCCAGTCTGGTATTATCTAGGAATGGATTGATCACCCAGTCTGGTATTATCTAGGAATGGATTGATCACCCAGTCTGGTATTATCTAGGAATGGATTGATCACCCAGTCTGGTATTATCTAGGAATGGATTGATCACCCAGTCTGGTATTATCTAGGAACGGATTGATCACCCAGTCTGGTATTATCTAGGAATTGATTGATCACCTAGTCTGGTATTATCTAGGAATGGATTGATCACCTGGTGTGGTATTATCTAGGAATGGATTGACCACCCAGTCTAGTATTATCTAGGAATGGATTGATCACCCAGTCTGGTATTATCTAAGGGGAAAGGATGGACCACCCAGTCTGGTATTATCTAGGAATGGATTGATCACCCAGTCTAGTATTATCTAGGAATGGATTGATCACCCAGTCTGGTATTATCTAGGAATGGATTGATCACCCAGTCTGGTATTATCTAGGAATGGATTGATCACCCAGTCTGGTATTATCTAAGAATGAATTGATCACCTAGTCTGGTATTATCTAGGAATGGATTGACCACCCAGTCTGGTATTATCTAGGAATGGATTGATCACCCAGTCTGGTATTATCTAGGAATGGATTGATTACCCAGTCTGGTATTATCTAGGAATGGATTGATTACCCAGTCTGGTATTATCTAGGAATGGTTGATCCCCCCAGTCTGGTATTTTTCTAAGAATGGGATTGATCACCTAGTCTGGTAAATTTTTAGCAAAAGAAATCCTGAAATCTGTCAGACAAGTCTCTTTGCAGTTCATTCAGGTGTGCACAATGCACTTGATTGTCATCGTCTGGTATGCTCTTCTCCTTCTCTAGTTCAGAGAGGCTCGGAAACTGGAAGAACTCATGACGGGTGTGTTACGTTTGAAATAAATTTTAACCTGGACAGAAAACTGGAAAGTGCTGATTTGATTTTGATGGATTAACCTCATTTTTTTTGCATTTGAAAATTAACTTCATTGAGCTTTGTGAATACATCTCACAAATAAGCAGTGTCATATTTGATGTTTCTTAGTTCATCACATAGAATAGAAATGGAATCTTGGAAGAATTCAACAACATTTTAAAAGTGAATAAAACAGGCTCACTCGACATTCACGAGGGTTAGGGGATCAAGAACCTTGGAAATGTTGAAAAATCGCAAATGTTTGGTGCCCCAATACTATATTATGGGGAAATATAATACTTTGTATAGAAAGGGGTTTAGTTATAGGTAATACATATTTTAAGAAAAAGAGGATAAATAAGTATACAAGATATGATGTAGGGCGAAATGACAGTAGTTTGTTGGATTAATGTATTGTAGATAAAGACTGTTGAGTAGACTTCAGGATGTACATGTTTATAGAGGTGCCACAGATATATCAGATCACTTTCTAGTTGTAGCTACACTGAGAGTAAAAGGTAGATGGGATAAAAGGGAGAATAGAAGCATCAGGGAAGAGAGAGGTGAAGGTTTATAAACTAAAAGAGGAGGCAGTTAGGGTAAGATATAAACAGCTATTGGAGGATAGATGGGCTAATGAGAGCATAGGCAATGGGGTCAAAGAGTATGGGGTAGGTTTAAAAATGTAGTGTTAGAGTGTTCAGCAGAAGTTTGTGGTTACAGGAAAGTGGGTGCAGGAGGGAAGAGGAGCGATTGGTGGAATGATGATGTAAAGAGAGTAGTAAGGGAGAAAAAGTTAGCATAAGAGAAGTTTTTACAAAGTAGAAGTGATGGGAAGGAGGGAAGAGTATATGGAGAAAAAGAGAGAGGTTAAGAGAGTGGTGAAGCAATGTAAAAAGAGAGCAAATGAGAGAGTGGGTGAGATGTTATCAACAAATTTTGTTGAAAACAAGAAAAAGTTTGGAGTGAGATAAACAAGTTAAGAAAGCCTAGAGAACAAATGGATTTGTCAGTTAAAAATAGGAGAGGAGAGTTATTAAATGGAGAGTTAGAGGTATTGGAAATGGAGGGAATATTTTGAGGAATTGTTAAATGTTGATGAAGATAGGGAAGCTGTGATTTCGTGTATAGGGCAAGGAGGAATAACATCTTGTAGGTGAGGAAGAGCCAGTTGTGAGTGTGGGGGAAGTTCGTGAGGCAGTAGGTAAAATGAAAGGGGGTAAGGCAGCTGGATTGATGGGATAAAGATAGAAATGTTTAAAAGCAGGTGGGGATATAGTTTTGGAGTGGTTGGTGCAATTATTTAATAAATGTTGGAAGAGGGTAAGGACCTAGGGATTGGCAGAGAGCATGCATAGTTCCTTTGTATAAAGGCAAAGGGGATAAAAGAGAGTGCAAAAATTATAGGGGGATAAGTCTGTTGAGTATACCTGGTAAAGTGTATGGTAGAGTTATAATTGAAAGAATTAAGAGTAAGACGGAAAATAGGATAGCAATGAACAAGGAGGCTTTAGGAAAGGTAGGGGGTGTGTGGACCAGGGGTTTACAGTGAAACATATAAGTGAACAGTATTTAGATAAGGCTAAAGAGGTCTTTGTGGCATTTATGGATTTGGAAAAGGCATATGACAGGGTGGATAGGGGGGCAATGTGGCAGATGTTGCAAGTGTATGGTGTAGGAGGTAGGTTACTGAAAGCAGTGAAGAGTTTTTAACGAGGATAGTGAGGCTCAAGTTAGAGTATGTAGGAAAGAGGGAAATTTTTTCCCAGTAAAAGTAGGCCTTAGACAAGGATGTGTGATGTTCACCGTGGTTGTTTAATATATTATAGATGGGGTTGTAAGAGAAGTAAATGCGAGGGTCTTGGCAAGAGGCGTGGAGTTAAAAGATAAAGAATCACACACAAAGTGGGAGTTGTCAACAGCTGCTCTTTGCTGATGACACTGTGCTCTTGGGAGATTCTGAAGAGAAGTTGCAGAGATTGGTGGATGAATTTGGGTAGGGTGTGCAAAAGAAGAAAATTAAAGGTGAATACAGGAAAGAGTAAGGTTATGAGGATAACAAAAAGATTAGGTGATGAAAGATTGAATATCAGATTGGAGGGAGAGAGTATGGAGGAGGTGAACGTATCAGATATTTGGGAGTGGACGAGTCAGCAGATGGGTCTATGAAAGATGAGGTGAATCATAGAATTGATGAGGGAAAAAGAGTGAGTGGTGCACTTAGAGTCTGTGGAGACAAAGAACTTGTCCTTGGAGGCAAAGAGGGGAATGTATGAGAGTATAGTTTTACCAACACTCTTATATGGGTGTGAAGCAGGGTGATGAATGTTGCAGCGAGGAGAAGGCTGGAGGCAGTGGAGATGTCATGTCTGAGGGCAATGTGTGGTGTGAATATAATGCAGAGAATTTGTAGTTTGGAAGTTAGGAGGAGGTGCGGGATTACCAAAACTGTTGTCCACAGGGCTGAGGAAGGGTTGTTGAGGTGGTTCGGACATGTAGAGAGAATGGAGCGAAACAGAATGACTTCAAGAGTGTATCAGTCTGTAGTGGAAGGAAGGCGGGGTAGGGGTCGGCCTAGGAAAGGTTGGAGGGAGGGGGTAAAGGGAAGGTTTTGTGTGCGAGGGGCTTGGATTTCCCCAGCAGGCATGCGTGAGCGTGTTTGATAGGAGTGAATGGAGACAAAGGTTTTTAATACTTGACGAGCTGTTGGAGAGTGAGCAAAGAAAACATTTATAAAGGGATTCAGGGAAACCGGCAGGCCGGACTTGAGTCCTGGAGATGGGAAGTACAGTGCCTGCACTCTGAAGGAGGGGTGTTAATGTTGCAGTTTAAAAACTGTAGTGTAAAGCACCCTTCTGGCAAGACAGTGATGGAGTGAATGATGGTGAAAGTTTTTCTTTTTCGGGCCACCCTGCCTTGGTGGGAATCGGCCAGTGTGATAATAAAAAAAAAAAAATAATACAATGTTGCTTCCTTAATATTTTGAACCATGAACAATCATAAAACACATGAAAACATCATAAAATATTGTACTAGTGCCAGCCCTTTGGTAAAGATGGTGAGAAAAACTATAGAATTCAAAAAAGAACTCGTAGCAGAGTACCAAAGTGGAGGAGGAAGAGAGAGGAGAGAATGTGCCTTCTTCAGTGATCTACAAATATGTACGATACTAAAGCAGCACAAGTCGATAAAGTCTATTGCACCAGCCAGTGATAATGTGTAGAATTAACAGTGTAGCAAGTAAGTTAAGTGATTAATCAATAGAAAAAGGACAGCATGAACTTAGCTCCTTCAATGTTGTTTTGGGGCTTATATAAGCGACTGACAACACCGCCATCTCTAGTCCCCTACCGCTGCTGCCGCCCACCACCACTATGTATGGCTTATGTCTCATGTCCCTTATACACCCATTAACAACAAAACAGCAACACTTGTGACTACTTAATGACAAATTTTATTTATTCTAAGTATATGTCGTGTTTCTGTTTTTTTAATATTGTTTATTATGTCATGTTAGATGAATTATGATGGATAAATAAGCCGTAGAGTTGATATTAGTGTCATTGAAGGACTATCTTGTCCTATCTCCAAACAAACTCTGCCACCGCCACAATTTCTAACATATTTTAATGACATATTTTAAATATGATTGGGGAGCTGGGAATTCCTGAATGTTCAAAGCCCACGAAAGTGGAAAATACGAATGTTGAGGGAGACCTGTATAGGAACATCTCAGGAAGTTTCCCTTTGACAACCATCTAATTTCTGTGTGCAGCAACAAACGATAAAAATCTTCATTATTCTTTGCTCCAAGTGTGTAAGTACATATACACTTTATATAAACAGTTTAATATTTCTTTACATTCTGTGGTGTATTATGATTTATGTTTTTATATACATGTACAATATTTCTTATTTATAAATACATACATTCTTTCAGTGTTTTCCTTAGAAAACTAGTGACCTACTGCAGTTAGCCTCACTAACACTCCATTTTCTCTTACAATAAGAGCATGGGAAGATACTACGTATAGTCAAAGTGGGACAGGAAATGGCAGACGCTCCTGCTGCTGCCTCTGCCACCATCACTCGCCATATTATGGCCTATTTTATTCATTCTAGAGTATATATATATATATATATATATATATATATATATATATATATATATATATATATATATATAATATATATATATATATATATATATATATATATATATATACATGTTATAATATATAATATATATATATAATATATATAATAATATATATATATATATTACTGTATATATATATATATATTATATATATTATATATATATATATATAATATTATATATATATATAATTATATATATATAATCATATTTCTGTGTTAATTATGTTGTTGATTATGTCATATTAGATGAATTGTTATAGATAAATAATCCATAAAGTTGATATTAGCATCATATTCAAGTATAGTGGAACCTCTACTTACGAGTGTCCCAACATGTGAGTTTTTCAAGAAACGAGCAGTTGCTCGATCAATTTTTTGCTGCCAGATGCGAGCAAAATTTCAAGATGCAAATGGGCCTCAAGGGAGGTTCGTTGATGCTGGTAAGGGGCTCTTGCTCTTGATCTAGGGAACTGGATCTCAGTTGTTTGTTGGACTATCTTATTGAACCTTGAGCAATGTATGATGGAAAGATGCTTCTTAATGTACACCAAAATTGAAAGAAATCGGACAGTAATTAACAGAGTTCACTTTTCAACCATTAACCGCCCCTTAGCGGTATACAGTGGGCCCCCAGATAACATAATTAATCCATTCCAGAGAGAGTGTCTTATACCAAATCTGACTTAATCTGAATTAATTTTCCCCATAAGAAATAATGGAAATCCAATTAATTTGTTCCAGACACCCAAAAGTATTAAACAAAATAATTTTTCTACGTGAAATATACATTCCCCTACACAGAAAACAATGAGACATGCAGAGTAAAACATTACTAAAATGACACTTACCTTTATTGAAGACTTATTGATGATTGATGAGACGGGAGGAGGGGAGAGGATGGAGTGTACTATTGTTTGGAAGGGGAATCCCTTTCATAAAGATTTAGGTACCAAATCTTTTTTGGGGTTATTTCCCTTTTTTTTTTTTATCCCACTAAGACCACTTGAGAGTCCTGGCCCAAGAGCTCTGGTTGGTGCTCTCAAAGTTTTCCCCAAAAAAGGGGAACAACATTGCATTGTAGATGTTGCAAGCACGGCCTGCAACGCTTGTCAGGGAAATGTTCATCCTAAATGTTTGCACATAAGAAAGAGGAAACTACAGAGCCTGTTCCCCATACGGGCAGGCCCTTCACAAACCATCCCACAAAAAAAAACATATTTCCCCAACCCAATTTTCAATGTTTCCCCCAAAGCAATAAGCTTTGGGGAATTTTTATTCACTCATGCACAAGTCCCATAAAATAAAAATTGTGTGTGGGGGGGAAGTACCCTGTCTGGTTTTGGGGGGGAAGCCCCGGCGGGTATGTGAGGAAGTACCCATTGGGGTTGTGGGGGAAGTACCCGGCTGGTGTTGTGGGGAAAACCTGCCGGGTGTGTGTGGGAAGACCCGGCTGGATGAGGGAAGTACCCTGGCGGTGTGGGGGAAAGTCCCCTTTGGGGGTTTACCGGAAGGGGTTTTGGGGGGTCAACGCCGGCTGAACCAGGTCCTGGTGGACGGGGGTCTGAAAACCAGGCTTTATGCGGGCCACACCAAGTGATGTACATACCACACCCCCGGTTTGGTCAGGTAGACTTTAGGTGCCTGTCCGTGCCCCCCCGTGGAATCCCGGGGTGGTGTGTGGGGAAGACCCGGTGGTGTGGGGGGAAGCCCCGGTGGTGTGTAGGGAATACCCTGGCTGGGTACATAAGAAAGTAGGAGCACTAAAGCGACTTGTTGGCCCATCTACCCCCTCTCCACATCACTACCCCCTTTCTCCCACCACATAAACCCCCTACCACCATACACCACCCTCTCCCACCTCATACCACCCTCAACCACCACACTACCACCCTCACCACCATCACTCCCCACCCTCTACCACCACCATTTTTCGTATCTTTCTACAAGCTTTTTTTAAATTCTATAGTGTTTCTCCCCTTTTTCCAAAAGAGTGGACAAAAGCTTTTTTTTGGCCCATAGTGCCTTATTTAGCATTACAAGCCTAAAAAAAATTTAAATAAACAAAATGATCGCATGTCGCAGGGCCCTCCTGGCTGATAAAGGCCCCCCCGGGTGTACATGGGGGGCCGGCCGTTCACAGCGCACGGACACGTTCGGGATGAATGACTTTACTGAGTTCAGTGCGTTAATGACCAATATTTTTGACACAAAAACGTTTTAATCCATTATTACTTAACCCTTTCAGGGTCGGAGGCCTTCTCCCAAACCCGTTCTCAGGGGCGGGGAAAATTAAAAAAAAAAAAAAAATTTTTTTTGTGAAAATAGTCTTTTTTTCTAAAATTTAAGGCTAAAAAAATTTTTTTTTTTCCCCAAAACTTACCCAGATATGGGGGCGTGAAATTGACAGAAATTGCCCACAATGGCAAATCGCCAACTGCCGGTCACCCCTTAATCTTTTTTTTTTTTTTTTTTTCTACCTTTTTATTTTTTTAAAATTTTTTCTTTTCAAGAAACTTTTATGGCCTGTAGACCCCAAAGACGACTTTTTGTCATTAATTTTTTTTACAAAATATGTTTACACAAAAAAATAAAATGTTTTATTACAGTTTTCTAATTATAATAAATATGTACAGTACTGGACATGTTTTTAAGTTCTGCAGCCGTGGAAAACTCGAAGCATGATGTCATGCCAAAGGTGTTTACTTCCTCACCATAAAAAGAGTGCTCTGCATTGTTGTGGGCGTTTTTTTTTTTATGTGTCAGATGTAACACCCTTCTGAGCCCTTTTTCTTGAAAGCAGTAGCAGGCAGTTTTACAGGAAGTGACACCATGTTCAAAAGAGAAGGAAGTTTTGAAAAAATTTGGGTGGGCGGTCTATTCAGGTGTTGTTCCTTCGTACTTGAATACTTTTTGTCTGATGACAGACAAACAGAATTCGCCATATGGTGGTTTTTTTCTGGTCCTCATCTATACATATTAAAGCATTCAGCATGGAAATGTCCAGAAGAGGGAAAAAGAGTTTAGTACCACTTACAACTTTTGCAAACACAGTCAGCAAACCCAATCTCGCATGTCCCCATTTGTCCACTGAATGCTATTGAAGGTGTAATAAATTCACAGCTGCAGGTTTAGAATGGTTCATTGCTCTCTCTATGCTGCCTGCCAGTGTCTGCCATTTCATTAAGGTGAACTGATGACAACAGTGTGACATCTCGTTTATCATACCACCGAAATGCCATGATGTCATTGGCCGAAATGCCATGATGTCATTGGCAGCAAACACCCACACCTCACCTCTACGAGTGCCAGCGTCAAACCTGGGCATATGTTTCCGATTTGCATGCACTGTGCCACACACATCTGCCATGTTCACTCGCAAAAAAATCACTGAGTGTGGGGCTTGTGTACCAGTTATCTGTATATAATATATGCCCCTTACCAAGGTATGGTTTCAATCATTGTTCTAAACCAAAATCACCAGAGATCCCCAAAATAACTTCCTGGTATTTTGCAGTGAAATAACTTCCAGTGTACACAATAATAATCAATACCAGACCACTGTAACAATCACAAAGCACAAACAACTTTATACCAAAGCATTTCCTCTTGCTTGGTATGTACTGCTTGAAAGAGTCTTCCTTTGAACAGAATCAAAGACTCGTCAATTACAAGCTTCCTGAAGGGATAAAAATACATATTGAATTTGTTTCAAATACACAAACACATCCTAATCTTATATAACCTGTCTTTTCTGTCAGCCTGGTTTTGTCTGAGAAGTGAAGCATACGTAATAATAGCACAAATCGATTCACTGGCATTATATCATGAAACCTGGGGTTGCAATCAGGCGATCTGTTGACCAGTATGATTTCACACTGTGCTTATACACATGTGGCATAAGCATTATTGTGGCAAAGAAAAGATACATCTCAGCCACAGTTGTCTCCTTCCACTGGTGTAGCATGTTTTTGGTGAAAGTATTGTGTTTGCCATGGTGTACTCATATATGTGTTGGCTTTCCATGACAATACTTTCCATCAGGGATTCGTCAAAGAATAACTCGAAACATTCCATTTTCCGTGGCATTTTTTCCCCAAGTTACAAGAGGGCCCGTATTCCACTTTGGCTGTCATAAAACTGGTGGGATTTGGAACAAAATTGACAGCTTCCTGCCAATCCCAGGTGCAGTCTGCTGGTGGGTACTGGACAATGACAGGTGGTTGTGGTTTGTGGAGGTTGTGGTTGTGGAGGCTGGTGTGGTGGGTGGGGGGGGGGATGGTGGCCTTTGTTGTAGATCAGCTGAGCCAGCAGCATGGGGGCAACATTGGGCCACTGCTGGTGCCTCATCCCCGGGCACCACCACCCCACCACCATGCACATTTTCCATCCCAATTGAAACAGTATAATCATCATTTTCACTATCAGTTCCTGTTGTACAGCCATGGGATGTACTCTTGAGATGTAACCCCTTTCCCCCTTTGGGAATAGCATATGGCACACTACCAGAGAACATATATCGTCGTATATACTGATGTTTCACGGGGGAATATTGCACTTCACTATCACTACGGGAAAATAGTTTGAAGAGCTTGTAGTTCATAATCACTATCACATCATCACAATGCCTCACATCTGAATCTGGGATTTGGTAAAATAGGAGTTTCCTCTTTGATTCTGGTACAACTGAGCGTAAACCAAGATGGCCCAGCAGCAGAGGGGGAAGGCGAGGGTTGTCTGGGTTTTCCTCACTTACCAATATTATGGTCATTAGTTTCAGTCAAAACCTCACCAAAACCTTGAAACTCAACTTCACTAGAAATTTTCCCATCTGTATTGAAACTGTCACTGGGGAACAAAAGTGTCCCAATTCGCCGAGGAGTGAGGAGCTTCTTACCGCGAGGCATGGTGGACATGGTGTACTAAGATGGCATTCCCACAATGCGCCACTGGGTCCCAGATTTTTTTTCTACTGTGCACACCCACCACACAGACCCATTCTCTCACATCTAGGCCTACCAGCCTTTTCCCACGAGATTTGACGGCGCTAGAATTTATGCGTACTAATACATCAAAAATCCTTGCGCGTAAGCTGTACTAGCACGGCCGAAACCCTGTAAGGGTTAAGGACCCCAGTGGAAATAAGTTAGACAGTCCTCGATGACTCACTGACTTTCTTGGGTTATCCTGGGTGGCTAACCCTCTGGGGTTAATTGTTTCTTGGTAATTGTTTCTAGTTAAGTCACACCAACAACAGTCTCTCCACATCTTCGAGTAGTACAGCTGACGGTGGTGCAGCAACAGCTGACGGTGGTGCAGCAGCAGCTGACCATGGTACGATAGTATTTCTCACCCTTTTTACCACAGGATTGGCACTAGAAGCTTTCTAGTGGCTTATTTAGCAGTTACAAGCACTATAAAAATGGAATAATACAAAATGTATTGAATGTATGCATGAAACCGGCCACCCTGGGTTGCAAACAATGATGGCAGGGCAGCTAAGGCGCTCAGGCTGGACGGACAGGTTTGGGATGAATCACGTTGGGCAAGTTTTTTATCATTAGCCAGGCTAAAAGTTTACGCTCAAATGCTTCGTAAGGCGGATTTAATGTTATGCAATGCCTTCGTTAGCCGAGGGCCCACTGTACTATAATAATAATTATAATAATAGATGGCTTCAAAAGGCCGCCACTAGATGGCAGTGAATAACACAACAATGCGGAGCGGTTATGGCCGCCTCCACCTGTCACATAATGACATACAGTGGAACCTTGAGTTACGAGTTTAATCCGTTCCAGGAGCTAGCTCATAACTCAATTTACTCGTATATTAAATTAATTTTCCTCATTTAAATTAACTGTAAAGCCATTAATTCGATACTGGACTCTGGAGAAACGAGAAAAAATACTTGAATATGACGCTATTATCAACTGTTCGACTTATTTATCTAATCACAATTCATCTAATATGACATAATGAACAATATAATTAACTCAGAAACATGATATATACTCTAGAATGAATAAAACAGGCCATAATATGGTGGCAGAGGCAGTGGCAGAAACATCCGCCATTTCTGTCCCAGTTTGACTATATCTTCCCATGTTCTTACTGTAAAAGAAAATGGAGTATTTTTGAGGCTAACTGCAGTAGATCACTAGTTTTCTAAGGAAAACACCGAAACATTGTATTTACAAGTAAGAAATATCGTATAAAAACTGTTTATATAAAGTGTATATGCACTTACACACTTATAGCAGAGATGGTGGAGGATGTTGAGGGTGGGGGATGTTGAAGGTGGGGGATGTTAGAGGTGGGGGGGTGTTGAGGTGGGGGATGCTGAGGGTGGGGGATGCTGAGGGTGCAGGATGTTGAGGGTGCAGTGTATGAAGTATTGCCTGGTTAAGTCCATGGAAATCGTCTTTTTCTTCTCAGCACTGTTCTTTGCACTTATTGTCTTAGAACCCATGGTTAGAAAAAAGAAATTTGGCCAAATGACTAAAAAAATGCAAACAAGCACGAGAGAACTGCTGCCATAGCGATGTAAACATGTGTACAATGTTTTGACATCAGTTGTGCCATCTAGCTGCAGGATTCTGAATTATTATTACGTTCGTATTATGTATTATTATTAATTTAGGGAACTGAAGCTCTATCATTATTATAATAATAATAATGATAATATATTATTAGTAGTAGTATATTATTATTACTATTATTATTATTACTATTGTTATTATTATTACTGTTATTATTATTATTATTATTATTATTGTTATTATTAATTTAAGGAACTAAAGCTCTCTCATTATTATAATTACACCTACCATCCAACTTACGACTGAGTTCGGTTCCGAGAAACCGGTCGTAAGTCGAAATGGTCGTTAGTCAAACTTTACTACTGAATATCAACAAAACATTTTTGTAATGACTTTATTTTATTGTTTTATTTTGGTATTTCATGTTTTATTTTACTTTTTATGTTGTTAGTACTGTATTTTATATTGTAAGGTTTAGGATAAACACTGTGTACAGGTCTCCCTCAACATTCACGTTTTCAGCTTTCGCGGGATTCACACATTCGTGAATTCCCAACCGCCAAATTCCCAGCCACCAAATTCCCAGCCGCCAAATCATATTCAAGTTTCCCGCCACCTGCGAGTCCCTACTACCCTCCCTCCGACCCCTGCAACTGGCAGCCAGCCCTCCCACCACTCAGTGTGGTGAGTGTTTTGTTTGTTCATTATTTGCTATTAAACTACAGTATAAATAATGTAAACACATTCATGACTGCATATTGGAATGGCTATTTGGACAGGTATTGGACGGTGACATCATGTGTTTAACTCCTGAACACAGCAAAGAATCAAACATTCTGCTACGCTAATAATAAAAATAGTAATAATAATAATAATAAAATAATAATACAATATAATTGAAGAAGGAAATTGTACAAAAATACGAGGGAGTGGTTGACACATCGTCAGTGTGGCTTTGTTTATGCTGGATGAACATTAGTCTCCCTGCTCTTCCAAACATTTCACAATAATTCATTGTTTGGTCTTTTAGATTGAGTGTGACTGGAGTGGTTGAGGGAGTGGTAGAGGTGATAGAGGCAGTGGTAGAGGCAGTGGAGAGGGAGTGGTAGAGGCAGTGGTAGAGGCAGTGGTAGAGGCAGTGGTAGAGGCAGTGGTAGAGGCAGTGGTAGAGGCAGTGGTAGAGGCAGTGGTAGAGGCAGTGGGAGAGGGATGGTAAGAGGGAGTGGTAGAGGGAGTGGTAGAGGCAGCCGGGAGAGGCAGCGATAGAGGCAGCGATAGAGGCAGCGATAGAGGCAGCGATAGAGGCAGCGATAGAGGCAGCGATAGAGGCAGCGATAGAGGCAGCGAAGAGGCAGCGATAAGGCAGCGATAGAGGGAGCGATAGAGGGAGCGAAAGAGGCAGTGGTAGAGGCAGTGATAGAGGCAGTGATAGAGGCAGCGAAAGAGGGAGCAATAGAGGCAGCGATAGAGGCAGTGATAATTACTAACTATATGTTATAAATAATAATAGTAAAATTATGAATAACATTTTTATTTTTAATTAAAAAAGTTATTAAAAATTAACTTTTACTATTATTTTTTATAACTTTCCCGTATTTTATATAAATACCACTGCCCCCTCCCACTGCCTCTATCACGCCTCTACACGCCTCTACCACTCCCCTCTATCACTGCCTCAAACACTGCCTCTATCCTCCCTTTTTTCACTGCCCCCTTCCCCGGCCTCAACATTTCCCTCTCCCACGCCTCTATCACTCCCTCTATCACGCCTTTATCACGGCCTCTATCACTGCCTCTATCACTCCCTCAAACCTGCCTTTCACCTGCCTCTCCACCCCTCAACCGCTAAATTTATTGTGAAATTTTTGGGAAAGACGGGGAAAACAAAATTTTCACTCCAGCAAAAAAAAAGTCACACGACGGGGTGTCAACCACTCCCTCGTTTTTTTGTGAAATTTTTCCTTCTTAAAATTATATTGTATTATTATTAAATTTTAAATTATTATTATTATTATTATTTATTATTTTTATTATTATTATTATTACTATTGTTATTATTACAGTACAGAATGTTTGATTTTTTGCGGGTTCAAGGGGTAAACACATAAATGCCACCGTCCAATACCTGTTCAAATACCCCATTCCAATATGCAGTCATGAATGTGTTTACATTTTTTAAAACGTATTTTTAATAGCAAATAATGAACCCAAAAAAAACCCACCACACTGAGTGGTGGGAGGGCTGGCTGCCATTTCAGGGGCCCGGGGGGAGGGTAAATAGGACCCGCATTGGTTGAGGAAGGGGTGGAGGCAGTGGTGGAGTCTGTGGTATTTAATAACATACATGTTATTAAAGCATAACATGTATATATTTAGTACAACTTACAACGTTTTCATGTATTTTATGATTGTTCATGGTTCAACAAGTTAAGCAGTATTGTATTATATTTCCCTACAATATATTGGGGCACCAAACATTCACGGTTTTTCAACATTCGCGAGGCTCTTGATCCCCTAACCCTCGCAAATGTTGAGGGACACCTGTACAACACACACAGTTGTTTATTTCCCAGAAATTTGGCATAAAAAACACGGTCGTAAGTCGAGTGGTCGTAAGTCGAGCAGGTCGTAAGTCGGATGGTATGTGTATTATTAATTTAGGTAACTGAAGCTCTATTGTTATAATAATAATAATAGTAATATTATTATTATTATTATTATTATTATTATTATTATTATTATTAATTTAGGGAATTGAAGCTCTATTGTTATTTTAATAATAATAAATAATATTATATTATTATTATTATTAATTTAGGTAACTAGAGCACAGATCCAATTCCCTAGATCAAGAGCCCCTCACCAGCGTCAAGGAACTTTGACGCTAGTGAGGAGGCTCTTGATCTAGGGGATTGGATCTGTGCTCTAGTTACCTAAATTAATAATAATAATAACACTAATAATAATAATAATAATAATACAGTGGACCCTCAACCAACGTTGGCATCGTCTAATGTTAAATCCGACTAGCGATACATTTTAACGCAAAATTTTGCCTCGACTAGCGCTAAAAAACCCGACCAACGCCATTCGTTCCATTCGAGAAGCGTCCACTTGTGGCCTAAGCGCACCTCACTTGTCCCATGGGTGCCAGTGTTTACAAGCCAGCCAGCAACCGCGGTCCCATCCTAACATACAATCTGAACATTTCATATTATCACAGCATTTGTATTGATTGCACCTGCAAAATAAGTCACCATGGGCCCCAAGAAAGCTTCTAGTGCCAACCCTACAGCAAAAAGGGTGAGAATTACTATGGATATGAAGAAAGAGATCATTGCTAAGTATGAAAGTGGAGTGCGTGTCTCCGAGCTGGCCAGGTTGTACACAAAACCCCAATCAACCATCGCTACTATTGTGGGCAAGAAAACTGCAATCAATGAAGCTGTTCTTGCCAAAGGTGCAACTATGTGATAGAAGATGTTGAGAGACTGTTATTGGTGTGGATAAACGAAAAACAGATAGCAGGAGATAGCATCTCTCAAGCGATCATATGTGAAAAGGCTAGGAAGTTGCATGACGATTTAATTAAAAAAATGCCAGCAACTAGTGGTGATGTGAGTGAATTTAAGGCCAGCAAAGGTTGGTTTGAGAGATTTAAGAATCGTAGCGGCATGCATAGTGTGATAAGGGATGGTGAGGCTGCCAGTTTGGACCACAAAGAGGCTGAAAAATATGTGCAGGAATTCAAGGAGTACATAGTGAAGGACTGAAACCTGAACAAGTGTTTAATTGTGATGAAACAGGCCTGTTTTGGAAGAAAATGCCAAGCAAGACCTACATTACTCGGGAGGAAAAGGCACTCCCAGGACATAAGCCTATGAAAGACAGGCTTACTCTGTTGATGTGCACCAATGCTAGTGGTGATTGCAAAGTGAAGCCTTTATTAGTGAATCACTCTGAAACTCCCAGAGTGTTCAGGAAAAACAATGTCCTCAAGGCTAATTTGTGTGTGCTGTGGAGGGCAAACAGTAAGGCATGGGTCACTAGGGACTTTTTCTATGACTGGTTACACCATGCATTTGCCCCCACTGTGAAAAATTACCTCCTGGAAAATAAACTGGACCTTAAGTGCCTCCTGGCATTAGACAATGCTCCTGGTCATCCTTCAGACTTGGCAGAGTGACTTTCTGCAGACATGAGCTTCATTAAGGTGAAGTTTTTGCCTCCTAATACCACTCCTCTCCTGCAGCCCATGGACCAGCAGGTCATTTCCAACTTCAAGAAACTGTACACAAAAGCTATGTTTGAAAGGTGCTTTGTAGTGACCTCAGAAACTCAATTGACTCTAAGAGAGTTTTGGAGAGATCACTTTAGCATCCTCAATTGTGTAAACATTATAGGTAAGGCTTGGGAGGAAGTGACTAAGAGTACCTTGAACTCTGCTTGGAAAAAACTGTGGCCAGAATGTGTAGACAAAAGGGATTTTGAAGAGTTTGAGGCTAACCCTGGGAATCCTATGCCAGTTGAGGAATCCATTGTGGCATTGGGGAAGTCCTTGGGGTTGGAGGTTAGTGGGGAGGATGTGGAAGAGTTGGTGGAGGAAGACAATGAAGAACTAACCACTGATGAGCTGCTAGATCATCTTTAACAGCAAGAGGCCACACCTGAGGAAACTGCTTTGGAGGAGGGGATAGAGAAATTGAAGAAGTTGCCTACTTCAAAGATTAAGGAAATGTGTGCAAAGTGGCTTGAAGTGCAAACCTTTTTTGATGAAAATCACCCTGACGCAGCTACTGCAAGCCGTGTTGGCAACCTATACACTGACAATGTTGTGAAACACTTTAGGAATGTCATAAAGGAACTGGAGGTACAGGCCTCTATGGACAGATATGTTGTGCGACAGAGGTCCAGTGACTCTCAAGCTGGTCCTAGTGACATTAAAAGAAGAAGGGAAGTAACCCTGGAAAGGGACTTGCCACCTCAAGTCTTAGGATTTTAGGTGGCAAGGGGATTTCCCTTCTATACACTAACACCATCAACACTCTCCCCTCCTCCCATCCCATCAGTCATCACCAGATCTTCAATAAAGGTAAGTGTCATGTAACTGTGCATGTCTTCTCCAGTTTGTGTGTATTAATTTTTTTTTTTTTCAATACTTTGGGGTGTCAGGAATGGATTAATTTGATTTCCATTATTTCTTATGGGGAAAATTAACTCGACTTACGATAATTTTGATTAATGATGAGGTCTCAGGAATGGATTAATATCGTTGGTCGAGGGTCCACTGTAATTATTATTATTATTATTATTATTATTATTATAATAACGAACGCCGCCAACTCAGTTCACTGTTTACCTTACTGTGGGAGCAGTTCTCTCATACTTTGCTTACATTTTTGACAGTCGTTTGGCCAAATTTCATTTTTCTAAGCATGGGTCCTAAAAGAGTAACTGTAAAGGACAGTGATGAGAAGAAAAAGAGAATGATTTCCTTGGAATTAAACCATGAAATCATAGATAAGCAAGCGAGTTGTCCAGGTTTTGAGTTGAAGAGGGAGCTGAGGGGGGGGGGGAGGAGCTGGCTCATAACTCAAATGTTGGCTCGTAACTCAGAGCAAAAAATCGACCCAGGGACGGCTCATATCTCAAAAAACTCGTACGTTGGGACACTCGTAAGTCAAGATTCCACTGTATTTTATTCATTCTAGAGTATACAAGTATATCAAGTTTCTATGTTATTTATACTGTTTATTATGTCAAATGAAATTTGATAGATAAATAAGCCGTAAAGTTGATATTAGCAAAATATTGAAGTACTACAGTGGACCCTTGGCTAATGGTATTAATCCGTTCCTGAGAGCTCATCGTTAGACGAAATTTACGTTAGCTAAATTTAATTTTCCCCAAAAAATACAGTGGCCCCAAACCAGCGATATTAATCCTTTCCGAAGCTCATCGAAAATCGAAATAATCTTAGCAATTTAATTTTTTCCCCATGAAAAATAATGAAAATAAAATTAATCCGGCAAGACACCTCAAAGTTTTTTAAAAAAAAAAAAATTTTCCCCACATAAAATTTTTTTTAATACACAAAAACTGAAGAAGCATGCACTTTTACATACACCCCTTTATTGAAGACTGGGTGACTGATGGAGGGGAGGGGGGGAGATCGTTGATCTTTTTAGTTTTTAGAAGGGGATCCCCCCTTTAGCACTTGGGTAGCAATTTTTTTTCTGGGGTTACTTCCCTTTTTCTTTTAATCCCACTAGGCCAGCTTCAGAGTCACTGGATTTCTGTCGCACAACATATCTACCAAAATACCTGCCCCTTCGTTTTTTTATGACTTTCCTAAAGTGGTTCACAACATTGTCATGACGGGTTCCCAAAACAGGGCTTGCAGTAGCGTGTAGGGGATTTTCTCAAAAAAGGTTTTGCACTTAAAGCCCTTGCACACTTTCCTTAATCTTAGAAGCGGGAAATTTCTTAAATTTCTCTATCCCCCCCTCCGAACATTTTTCCCCTCGGGCCCTCCCTCTTCCTTTTAAAGAGACTAGCACTCATCAGGGGTTATTCTTCATGTCCTCCTCCACCACACTCTCCCACCCTCCCCACTAACCCCCAAACCCCCAAAGATTTCCCCCAATGCCACAAGGATTCCTCAACGGGCGGGATCTCGGGGTTACCTAAAAAACCCTTTTTGCCTACACATTTGGCCACGTTTTTTCCAAGCAATTCAAGTCCCTTAGTCACTTCCTCCCAAGCCTTACCTATAATGTTTCCCAAATTTGAGGAAGTAAAATGACTTTCCAAAACTCTCTTTGAGTCAGTTGAGTTTCGAGGGCACTACAAAGCCCTTTCAAACTACTTTTGTGTACAGTTTTTTTGAAGTTGGGAAATGACCGCTGGGCCATGGCTGCAGGGGAAGAGTGGTATTAAGGGGCAAAAACTTCACCTTAAAGAACCATGTCCCTAGAAAGCCTCTGCCAATCTGAAGGTGCCCGGACATTGTCTAATACCAGGGGGCACTTAAGTTCTAATTTCTTTTCCATTAGGTAATTTTTAAATTGGGGGCAAATTGATTGGTTAACCAGTCATAGAAAAAAGCCCCTAGGACCCAGGGGTCTTAGTGTTTGCCCCCACAGCACACACAAATTTTTACCTTTGACGACTTTTTTTTCCGAAAAATCTGGGATTTCGGGTGATTCCCAATAAAGGCTTCACTTTGCAATCCCCCTGCATTGGCACACATCAACGGTAACCGCTTAAAAGGGCTTTGCCGGGAGTGCCTTTTTTCTCCTGGAAATGTCGTCCTTGGCTTTTTTCTTCAAAACGGGCCTTTTCGTCACAATAAACACTTGTTCAGGTTTCACCCTTTCACTGTCATGTACCCCTTAAATTTCCCTCACTATTTTTCAGCCGCTTTGTGGTCCGAAGGGCGCCCACCATGCCTTATCACACTTGAATGCCCTGTGCTTTTTAAACCCTCTCAAACAACCCTTTTGCTGGCCTTAAATTTCCCTCACCACTATTGCTGGCATTTTTTTTTTTTAAATCGTCAGCAATTTCCCTACCCTTTTTACTTTTGTCGCTTGAGAGATCTATCTCCTATTGTTTTCTCGTTTATCCCACCAATAAGAGTCTCTAAACATTTCAAACCGCTTGCATTCATTTTCAAAAACAATTGCACCTTTGGCAAAACAGCTTCCTTTTTGCCTTTTTTCTTGCCCCAAATTAGCGGGGGTTGTTTAAATAAGTAATTTTTATTCAGGTATAAAAAAACGTTACATAGAATTATCTACATAGCAATATTGAAGAACCTAGGTTTACCCAAAAAAGTCGACAGAGTGATTTATTTCCTTTTTGGGGCCCTTTGTTTGGGGTTTTTTTATACAACCTGACCAGCTAAAAGACACGCACTCCACTTTCAACTTTGCAAGTCTTTCTTTTCCCAAATAATTCTCACCTTTTTTTTGTTGGGGTTGGCACTAGAAGCTTTTTGGGGCCCATGGGACTTATTTTTTCAGGTGCAGTCACTACAAATGTGTGATAATATGAATTTCCAGTTGTATGTTTGGGAAACAACCCTGGTGGTGGCTTGTAAACACTGGCACCCACGGGACAAGTGAGGCGCGTCAGGGAAAGTGGACGCGTCTCGAGAACAATAGCGCTTTTCGAGGCAAAAATTTTTGCGTTAAAATGTATCGTAGTAGTTTATCGTTAATCGTGCCCTCGCGGTTTAGGGGCCACGTAAAGGAATCAAATTTCAGTGGGCCCCCGCCTTACGATATTAAACCGTTCCCGAGAGCCCTCGTAAGCCGAAATTATCGAAGGCAATTAATTTTTCCCCAAAGAAATAATGGGAAAACAAAAAATCCGGGAAGAGCCCCCAACGTATGAAAAAAAAAAATTTTTTTTCCCCATGAAAAATTAATTTAATACACACAAACGAAAGGGGAAAATGCACAATTACTCTCAATAAAATAGAATACAGACCTTACCTTTTTTGAAGATCTGGGATATTGATGGATGAGAGAGGGGAAGTGTGGAAGTTATTTTTTAAAGGGGAAACCCCTTTCCCTTAGGGCTTGAAAAAACAAGCCCCTTTTCCGGGTTACTTCCCTTTTTTTTAAGCCACTGGGCCCAGCTTGGAGTTTTGGGACCTCTTTTGCACAACAAATCTGTCCATAAGGCGTCCCTCCCTTTCCTTTAAGATTTTCCTAAATGGGCAAACATTGTTATTTAATAGTTCCCCAGCAGGGGTTTGCAATAGCTTTTTGGGGTGATTTTTACCAAAAGGGTTTTTGCATTTCAACCCACGCACACTTTTCCCCTTAATTTCTGTGTAGGGAACAATGGATTCCACAACTGGCATGGCTTTGGGGGTTACCCCAAAACCCCTTTAAAATCTTTCTTTTTTCCATACAAATTCTCACCCTTTTTACCACGGGGTTTGGGCACAGAACTTTCTTGGGGCCCATGGGGACTTTTTTTTGCAGTTAAACAAAAAAAACTTTGGGGATAAGGGAAATGTCCCGAATGTAAGCGGGGGTTGACTGAACGGCTGGCTTGAAAACACTGCGCTGGGGCCCACATGGGGGAGCGCCCCAGACGAACACATAAGGCGAGTTTTTTATCTGAACGGGGGAAAAAATTTTTTGCGTTCAAATGCTTCGCAGGCGGATTTAACATAAGCGATGCTTTTGTAAGGGGGGGGGTCCAGTACTCCATTCCTAAAACCCCCCAAATGAAAAAAAAAAACTTTTACCACTTTTAAAAAACATTTTCCCACACACAAAAAGAAGAAACATGCCGTTACAAAATCTAATAAAGAAACATGACACTTAACTTATTGAAGATCTGGTGATGATTGAGAATGGGGGAGGGGGATGGGGGAAGTTTTTATTGTTTTTGGGGGGAAATCCCCCTTTCCCTAGAACTTTAGGAGAAGTCCCCTTTTCCCGGGGGATTTTCCCTTTTCTTTAATACCATAGGGCCAGCTTTTAGATCACTGGAAACCCCGTCACAAAACAATTTGTCCATAGGCTCCTACCTCCGTTCCTTTAATATTTTCCTAAAAAGGGCCCCCAAATTGTCATTGTAAGGTTCCCAAAATGGCTTATAGCTGGTCAGGGTGATTTTTTTCCAAAAAGGTTTTCAGTTCAAAAAATTTTCTTTTTTTCACTCATTTCCTTAATCTTTGAAGTAGGCAACTTCAATTTCTCTCTCTCCTCGTCTGAAGATTTCCTCAGGGGTGGGCCTCGTGCTGTTGCAGATGCCTTTCAGTCCCTCATTGGTTATTCTTCATTGCCTCCTCCACCAAATTTTTCCACATCCTCCCCCCTAACCTCCAACCCAAGGACTTTTCATGCCACCGGATTCAAACTGGCATAGGCTTCTCAGGGTTTGCCCCCAAACCCCTTTAAAATCCCTTCCCTTTTACACATTCTGGCCACAATTTCCCCAAGAGAGTTAAGGCCTCTTAGCCCTCCCCCAAACCTTTTCCATAAGGGGTTTTCACAAAATAGGGTACAAGGTATCTTTTCCAAAAACCCCCAGGGTCAAAGAGTGTTGAGGTTGCTTCAAAGCATTTTTAACAGCTTTTGTGTAGAGTTTTTTGAAGTTTGAAATGACCGCTGTCCATGGTGCAGGAAGGAGTATATAGGAGGGAAAAACTTGACCTGTTGAAGCCATGCCCCAGAAATTTCTCTGCCCGTCTAAAGGATACCAGGACATTGTCAAAACCAGAGGCCCTTAAGGTCCAATTTTTTTTTCCGGGAGGTAACTTTTCACAATGGGGGAAAACTTTTTGGAAATAGCAAGAAAAAAAGTCCCTATGCCCATCCTTTGTTTCCCTCCACATCACACACAAATTACCCTTGGGGGCATTTTTTCCTGAATTTTCCCTGAACACTTGGGGTTTAGAGTGTACACCAAAAAGGCTTCCTTTGCAATCCCCACTACTTACCACACAACAAAAGATAAGCCCGTCTTTTTTAGCTTACGTCCTATGAGTGCCTTTTTCCTCCTGATAATGTAGGTCCTTTTGGCATTTTCTTCCAAACAGACCGTTTTGTCACAATAAAACATTGTTTAGGTTCAATCCTTTAGCTCTATGTACTTCGAATTCCGCACATATTTTTCAGTCCCCTTTTTGGTCTGAACTGGGGAGCTTCACCATCCTATCACACTATGTATGCCACACGTTCTTAAATCTCTCAAAACCCAAACCCTTTTCTAGCCTTAAATTTTACTACACACCACTAATTGCAGGGCTTTTTTAATTAATCGTCATGCAACTTCCTGCCTTTTAAAAAATGACGCTTGGAATCATCTCCTGCAATCTGTTTTTCATTTTTCCCACCAAAACATTTCAAAATCTTAAGTGCTTAAAGATCTCTGTTTTTAAAACAAACTTGCACCTTTTTTCAAGAACAGCTTCCTTGATTGCCGTTTTGTTGCCCCAAAAAAGTACGATGGTTGTTGGATTTGGTATAAACCTGGGCCCGCTCCGAACACGCACTCCACTTTTGTACTTTGCAATTATCTCTTTCTTAATTTCCTACAATTCTCACCCTTTTTTACCACAGGGTTGGACTAGAAGCTTTCTTGGTGACTTATTTTTCAGTTACAAGCCAAAAACATGGGTAATGTGAAATGTACGAATGTATGCGTAGATGTGACCCCACTGCTGGCTTTTAAACACTGGCACCCCCTGGGCAGCTGAGGCTCGCCAGGCCACATGTGGCGCGCCCCTGGAAAACACATTGGGCGAGTTTTTATCGTTACGGGGCCAAAATTTTTACGCTCGAACCTTTGTTAGGGGGGGATTTACGTCATGTATTTTTTCGTACCCAGGTCCACGTATTTTGCATGCCTCCTGAAAGCCGGAACTGATTAATTGTATTTTTGTTTTAATTTTAAAAGAGAAAACTGATTCGGCATACGAGCAAATCGGGATATGTGCAAGGTCACGGAACGGATTTAACTCATAAGTAGAGCTTCCACTGTATTTTGTCTTGCCTCAAGAGAGCAGGAATGGATTAATGGCATTTCACTTAATTTAATGAGGAAAATTTATTTGATATACATGCAAATTGAGTTACGAGCTAGGTCACGGAATGGATTAAACTCTTAAGTCAAGGTTCCACTGTATTCAGGTATTTGGGAGTAGATGTGTCAGCAGATGGGTCTCTGAAAGATGAGGTGAATCATAGAATTGATGAGGGGAAAAAGGTGAGTGGTACACTGAGGAGACTATGGAGACAAAGAACTTTATCCATGGAAGCAAAGATTCCCCTAAAATGGGACACAACAGTGTCATTGTAAAAGTCACCAGCACGGCTTGCAACAGTTGTGTCAGGGTGATGTTCATCCATAAAGGCTTGCACCTTTGTCCACATTGTACAATGTCCTTAATCATTGAAGAAGGCAACTTCCTCCATCCCTCTTCCCTCCTCTGAAACAGTTTCCTCTGCTGTGGTCTGTTGCTGTTGCAGATGAAGCTCTTGCAGCTCATCAGTGGTTAGCTCTTCATCATCGTCCTCCACCAACTCTTCCACATCCTCGCCACTAACCTCCAATCCCATGGACTTCCCCAGTGACAATAGATTCCACAACTGGTATAGGCTCCTCAGGGTTAGCTCCAAACCCTTCAAAATCCCTCTCTTTTACACATTGTGGCCACAATTTTCTCCAAGCAGAGTTCAAAGTCCTGGAAGTCACTCCCTCCCAAGCCTTACTTATAAGGTTTATGCAACTGAGGATACTGAAGTGATCTTTCCAGAACTCTCTTAGGTCAATTCAGTGTCTGAGGTCACTTCAAAGCACTTTTGAAACACTGCTTTGGTGTACAGTTCTTTGAAGTTTGAAATGACCTGCTGGTCCATGGGCTGGAGGAGAGGAGTGGTGTTAGGAGGCAAAAATTTCACTTTGATGAAACTAAACCCTCCCACAATTTGCTCTTGCAAGTCTGGAGGATGAGCAGGAGCATTGTCTAATACCAGGAGGCACTTGAGTTCCAATTTATTTTCCAGGAGGTATTATTTCACAATGGGGCCAAACACTTGATAGAACCAATCAAGGAATATGTCCCTAGTGACCCATGCCTTACTGTTTGCTCTCCACATTGCACGCAAGTTAGGCTTGACAACACTATTTTTCTTGAACACTCTGGGAGTTTCAGAGTGATACCAGTAAAGGCTTCACTTTGCAATCCCCACTAGCATTACTGCAAAACATGAGAGTTAGCCTGTCTTTCATAGGCTTGTGTTTTCCCGGGGGTGCCTTTTCCCTCCTGATTTAAAGTAGGTTTCCTTTTGGCATTTTTTTTCCAAAACAGGCCTGTTTCGTCAAAAACTAAAAGGTTGTTGGGGTTTTAACCCTTTAGGGGCCGTCCCCTAGATCTACGGCTTTTCTTTAGGGGCCAAACCTAGATTACCCCCGAGCTCACCCCTGTAAACTGTGATGGTAATTGGGCCTACATATGAGAAATACATCTTGTGGTATGTGTGCACCAATAAAACAATCCTGCGCACACGTGTAAATGAAAAAAAACTTTAAAAACATGATTTTTTCGATTAAAACAGCAACTTTGTTTGTGTTTTTTTTGTATGTTTTTTTTATTTTTTTTGGTTTCTTGGGCACATTTGATAGAATGGAAGACATATTACAGAAAAGAGATGTTTTGATTGGTTTTTTTGCACGGAAAAAGGGTTGAAACTGAGCTCAAAATAGCGGAAATGTTAAATTTTTTCCGTATTAAAAAATAAACAAACGATCACTTGTTAATAACGTCAGCTGGTGGGTCAAAAAACATTCACAAAATTTTTATGATATTTATACAATTATTACGTATTGCAAACAGTAAATCTTCATTTTTTTTTGTGAATAAAAATTCATTATGTAAATAAAAAATCAAAATGGAATTTTTTTTGAAAAGCCTCAAAACAAAAAATGAAAGAGAAACTTAGTTTAAAGTGCCAGGAATCCCTGCATTGTTTATTCGGCCCCTTTTTTGAAATTGGAATATTTTGAACTTTTGTTAAAGGGCCAAAATTAACAATTTCCGATCACTTTATTTTGTATTTGAAACTTGACTTGGCGATTTCTTGTGCTGAATCGATAGAATAAAAGTAATACTATAAAAATACTAAGAATTTGGTTGATTGAAAAATGAATTTGGGCCTAAAAGGGAGTCAAAGTCGGCAAATCACCGTTTCTAAAGGGGTGCTGACACATCAAAATTCGCGAGAGCATAATTTTCTCAATTTTCCACCAAATTTGTACTTTTTGTTTTTTAAACCTTCAAAAAAGATTCCTACATTTTATAAGAAAAATAAAAAATTTTTTTTTTTTAAAATTCTTGGACACGGGTGCGTGACCCAGATTTGGGCCTTGGACCCGGAAAAGGGTTAATTTTTCAGCCTCTTGTCCCCCTTAAAGCCCGCACATATTTCCTGTTTTTTTGTAAAAACTGGGGGGCCTATCAGGGCCTTATCACCTGTGTATGCCCAAAATTTCTTAAATTTCTCAAACCGCCTTTGCTGGCCTAACCCTTTAGGGTCCAAGCCAAAAAACTGAGTCACCCCCAGGTCCAAAAAATTTTGAAAAAAAAAAAAAATTATTTTTTTTACAGAATTAAAAGAGCATATTTTGGAAGGGTAAAAAAACAAAAAAAATAAGAATCTGACAGTATTCCCGAGATACAGTCCCAAGAAGTTTAAGAAAATATGGTGGGGCAACATCGACGAATTTCCACATAGGTTTTATATTATTTTGTTTTTTTATTTTTTTTTTTTTTCTTTTTTTTTTCCAATTTTTTTTTCTATCCTACTAACTTTTGGGCCTGAGAGCCCAATACGTAAAAATTAAAAAAACTCCTTTTAAAAACCCAAAAACCCACAAAAAGTTTTTATCAAAATTTTTCCCCATGTTTTTTTAACAATAAACATGCACAAATTTTGTAAATACAAGTTTTCATAAAATTTACAATTTGCAACCCGGGGACATGGTTTTAGAAGTTTGGAGCTTTGGGGAAAACCCTTGAAACAAGGCACCAGCACAGAGGTACCTTACACCTCCACATAAACCGGTGTCTTTGCGTCTTTGTTGCCGTCGTTTGTTTGTGACAGACATGAAACTTTTTTGAGCAAATTTCTTTTGAGTTAAAGGGAAGCTTTATTATGAATGCACCTTCTCTCCTCAAACGCTTGGTTATCCTGAGGAATTCGGGGCCCAGTTGTATTGCAGGGTTGTTACTGGTATTTTCATTATGAGTTGTCTGACAACAGACAAACAAATTCACCATACGGTGGTCTTTCCAGTCTTTTTTGGTACATATTATTTCTTGACATGAAATGCCCTGAGATAGAAGAAAAGTTTCATTACCACTTGTAACCAAACGAACACAGTCAACAAAACCAATCTGCTGCCCAAATTTGAAACCCAAGGCATGTTTTGTGTATAACAATACTACAGGGTTTTTCAAATACTTCATTAGTCACTGATCAACTTTGCCACGTCTTCTTTTCCTTACGGTGAATTTTTGTCAACAATGTGCATCTCTTTTTGTCATGCCCCCGAATGCCAATGTCTTTGGGAGTAAACACCTGCACTCATCCCACGAACACCTGCGTTGAGCCTGGGAATTTTTAAACGATTAGAAGCACTGTGCCACACACATCTGCTTTTTCATCGCATGAAATCACTGAGTAATGGGCTTTTTTCGTATGGGTAATAATGTACCCCCTTACCAAGATAAGGTGCCATCATGTTTTCACTACATCACCTGGATACCCAAAAACATTTGGTACTTTAAATGTTTACTCCCCCGGAAATCAACAATATCCAACACCAGGCCACTGTCAAAAATCACAAGTAAAAACTTTATCCCCAAAACGGTTCTTTTTCCCGGGTTTTTCTGCTTGAATGACGTCTACCTTTGAACAAAATCAAAGACCGTCAATTACAAGATTTTTGAATGGATAAAAGAAATCCTAACTTTTGTTTGAGATACTAAAACTTTTTAAATCTTGATAACCTGTCACTTTTGTCAGGGCCCGGTTTTTTCAGGAAGTCAACATGTAAAGTAAGATAAACCCGTTTCACGGGATGATTTTTCTAAGCCGGGGTAGAAATTAGCCGATCTTGGACCATACTTTTATAATTTTGCTTATAGACTAGGCAAAGATTATTGTTCAAAAAGCAAATAATTTTTGCAACAGTCGTTCTTTCCACCCGTTATTTGACTGTGTGATAAGATCGTATTTTTCCATGGTGTACTGAAAAACTTTTACTTCCCCGGCAATAATTTCCATCAATGGCTGGTAAAGAATAATTCAAAGAATTCCAGTTTATTGGCCGTGGTTCCAAAAAGGGGCAGGTAGGGAAATTCCCCTTTGAGAGTCACAAAGGTTGGGAACAAAATTGGGATTTGCTGCCATCCCACAAAAGGTTTTCTGGTGGATATGGCATCTAGGTGGTTTAAAGGGGGGTTGTGGTTTTTGGGGGCTGGGGCTGACGCTCCCTTTTTTCCTTGAACTGACGAGTCAGCAGCGGGTCCCCGCGTGGATGGTGATCACGCATGCGGTGCCACTACCCCCACCAGCACCATAAAACCATCCACTGAGCCTGTGGCTCATCCAAAGCCAAGTGTAGCCACATCACCCCCACCATACCTAAAACGGGTGAGGGCCACGGGATGTACCCGGGGTGTCCCCCTCCCCCCGGGGGCAGCAAGGGGACACACCCAGGCATGCACGGCGAAATACCCACCTTCATGTGAATTGATTCCTACATCACTCTCGAATGACGCGAGCGCAAAAAAATCACAACCCGTCAAATCAGCATTACTAAAGTCAGGGCCTGGCCACGCGAAAATATTAGTTTTCTCTTAGTTTAGGGAAAACCCGACCCTGAGTCCAGTGCCCCCCAAGGTAAAGGGGCGAGGACGTCGGGGTTTTCTGCACTGTTATTGATATTTGGTCATTATTTTTTGGTCACTAAATCAAAGCCCAGATTTTCTCATTTTTTATTCCCTCAGTGTCGAACATCAACAGGAAAAGGAAGTCCCAATTTTTCCGGGATGAGAGCTGACTTGGACAGGCAGGTGAACAAGGGTGACTGAGCCCGGCGTTCCCACAATGCTAGCGGCGCCTAGATTTTTGTTTATGGCGCACACCCACGGCCAACCCTTTCTCACATTTAGGCCATGTGCGCTTTTCGCGCTAAATTTTTATGGCGCTAAATTTTGGCATAGATCTACGGGGTTTTTGGGCACTCACCGTAAAGCCCTGATTCGGGGGCAACCCTGAAAGGGGTTTTTCATCAATACAGCAAGTTTTGGGGGCATTTTATTAATAAGATCCCCATGCAATTGCCTTGCCTTTTCACTAAATTGAAGTGAAAAATATCTCTGATAATTTTTTCTCATTGATCCCCACCAACAACAATTTCCCCATCTCGAGTAGTATTTGCGACTCGTTTTGTAACAATTTTCACCCTTTTGCAACAACAGCTTCCTTGATTGCCTTTTTTGTTTGGCCAAGATATAGCGATGGTTTTTTGGGGGTTTTTTTCAACCTGGCCACTTGGGGGCATGCACTCCACTTTTGTACTCTGCAAATTTTCTCTTTTTCAGTTCAATAGTATATCTCACCCTTTTTTACCCCAGGGGTTTGGGACTAGAAGCTTTTTTTTGGGCCCCGGGGGCTTATTTTGCAGTTACAAGCACTAAAAAACAATGTTCGCAGTACGCTTGGAAACGTCCACACGGGTGGTAAACAATGGCAACGGCCCCCACGGTGGCTGGGCAACTCGGCCGTGCGAATGTTCTGGACGAAAGTTTTTAATGAGTTTTTATCATTACCCAGCCCAATATTTTTACCAAAATGTACCGCCGATTTTACCTTCCAAAGATCTCAACGAGGGTCCATGTATTTATGCATCGGGGTTTTTTTCCCATTTTTCACTCTATTTTTGAACCCTTTCCCTTGTTTCCAGTCTACCAAACTCTAGCTATTTCACTTTTTTTTCTATTCTGTCCCATTGAGTACAAGAAACGCCCCCTTTACCTATTTCACTACCCAATAAAGTGGTAAAATTGGTAAATTTTTCCCAATTTTTACACCATTTAAGAGATGGCAATTTCAAAAAAAGGATTCAGAAAAAACATGAGAATTCCTGCCTAAAAAAAAAAATTTTCTCTGTTTATTGTCATCTCTAGGCCCCTTTTTTTGCTTTCCTTTTTTAATTTTTTTTCACATTAAAAATAGAAATTTTTCGTTATCAGACTACTGTATTTTTGTAAAACGTGTAATAATGTCAACCCATTTTGACCCCAATATTGACCAGGGGAAGGGGCACCATTGGATGGGGAATCATTTGTTTACTCTTGAACCAGCAAAAAAAACATTCTCGCTACTTAGCTCAGTTTCGAAATACGTCTCCCACCCCCATTTCCCAAGGGGTTAAGGGGTCAAAAACCTCACGAATGTTAAAAAAAACGTGCAGTTTTGGGGCACAAAAATATTGTAGGGAAATATAATAAACATTTACTTAGCTAACAATACTATTCCCCTTAAACCCATTAAAAACCCTGAACAACATAAAAAACATGAAAACATGTAAAAAAGAAAGGCTAAGAATTCAAAAAAAAACTATACTGGAGTTTATCTGGGGAGGTTCCGGGGGGCAACGCCCCCCGGCCCCGGGCTGTGACCGGCCCCCTTAGTCATTTTCCCAGGATGCGACCCACAAGTCGACTAACACCCAGGACCCATTTTAAATGGGGGAACTAAAAACAGGTGGAAAGAAACACGTCCAATGTTTTACTTGGGGGGGAATCGAACCCAGGCCCCCCCCCTGTGAAGCGAGACGTTAACCACCCCGGCCCCCAGAGCCCCATAGCAGAGTACCAAATAGAGGAGGGAAGAGAGAGGGGGAAAAGGCCTTTTTCATGATTCATGATTCTGGATATTACGATACAAAGGAGACAAGTAATAAAGGGTATAGACCACCCGTGATAAAATTAGCATTAACAGTGACAAGTAAGTTAAGGATAATCAATAAAAAAGACAGCACAACCAACTCCTCCAATTTGTTTGAGTTATTAGGCACTGACAACACCGCCTCTCTACCCCCCTGCTGCTGCTGCCCCCGCCCCCACAAGTAAGGGCCCTGTTCAGTGCCCATTTTTTTACTCAACAAAAACAACAAAAAACAAAACACTGTGACTACTGAAAGAATATTTTATTCTTCAGATATATGTCATGTTTCTTGTTATTAAATTGTTTTTTATGTCATTTAGATGAATTGTGATGATAAATAAGCCGTGAGTTTTTATTTGTGTATATTTAAGGACTACTTTCTATCTCCCAAAAAAATTGCCCCTGCCCCAATTCCAAAATATTAATGACATATGTTAAAATGATTTTGGGGGCTGGGCATTTCCAATTTTCGAAGCTACTTTAAAATCCATTTTAATATTCCACGAAACGGAACTCGCGAATTGGAGGGGGACCTGTACTTTCTGTCGTGAAACCCAAACAAAATCATTCTATTTTTATGATATATCTTTCCCTTCTATAAATGAAACAAAGAAAAAAAGAAAACAACCCTTAAAAACCCTACGAAAATACACCTCAAAGTCTGTTTTTCACCAAAACCATGGTTGCTGTTTTTTCTCATGAAACTGCGTGCTGCAGAATTTTTTTTATGAGTACACACTTACCACACAGACCTGTTCTCTCAATTTGGCCCAAATTTACTGGTCACAGCTATCTTGGTGAGCTGACTCAGGTGACTGACAGTGGCTTCAAAGCCACCTTTTCTTTTATGGACAATGTACAGTGTATGTGCTTTACACAATGAAGCATTTCTTTTATTCGTTGGAACCATGGCTAGGGGGTAAAGTGAGCAGGTTTATAACAATAAATGGAGAAAACCAAATTTGGAATGGCTTATGCAGAAAGTAGCACCCTTCAAACAGTAGCAGCAGGTGGTGTGGTGACCCCGACAATTTGAAATTATGCTAGCCAAAATTAGTGCCCGGGTTACGATGGAACCACATTACTGATTGCCATTAGTGATGGAACCAGATTACTGATTGCCAGATTAGTGATGGCCAACCTGAAACGCATTCTTCTGTTTCGAGCATCTCTTCAACTTGAAGTTTGCTGCCAAGGACCTGAACGGCAATCTAAAAAAAAAAAGTGAGAAAGAGGAGAAAGCAAAAAGGTGAAGCTGAAGAAAACAATAGCAAAGGGGAACATGCGGTGCTCGAAACCACGCCCAGAACTCCATCCGTAATAAGAGCCAAGCTCTCAACTATCTGCGGATGGCTGCTAGAGTCGATGCTGTTGCTTCTAGGGTGCAGACAGCTGTAACACAACGCAAGGTTTGTAGTTTCACTTCTTAAGATTTTCACAGACAGTTTGCATTTCATATGTTAACATAAATACAGTGGACCCCCAGTTAACGATATTTTTTCACTCAGGAAGTATGTTCGGGGTGCCAGTACGGGACCAAATTTGTTCCTTTAAGGAATATTGTGAAGTAGATTAGTCCATTTCAGACCCCAAACATACAGTCAAACGCCTTACATAAATACACTTACATAATTGGTCGCATTCGGAGGTAATCATTATGCGGGGGTCCACTGTATAGCAGAAATGGTTTTGTGGAAAATTTGCTTATCGGGAAACAGGGAAGTGTCTCCAGATGTGATTTATTGTTTGATTTATTTATTTATTTATTTTTTTTATTTATTTATTTATTAATTTATTATTAATTTGGACATGATACACAGATGTACAAAGAAAAACAGTGGTTAAGTGTACATGCCAAAAGGCCCCTTGTATGCAGAGCATTATGGGCAGACTTAAAATTAACTTAAGATTAACTAAGCAATGATATATTCAGTGGTAAAAATGACAGTAAACAAAAACAATTTAGCACAAATGAGTATATTTCAAAGACAGATCATATGGTCATTTGATTTAGTGCTGTGCATTCAAGAGAATGCAGTATTTCTATTAGGTAAAGTAATTAAAAAAACAAAGTTTGAAAGGGTCACAGGTTATAAATTTTTGATTTACAGTTATTCAGTATTTATTTAGTTGTGGGTGAGTAAGTGGTTTTTAAGAAGAGACCTAAATTTATAACAGTGTTTCTTTTATGTTCACAGGTAATGAATTCCAGATTTTTTGGGGCTTTTATGTGCATTTATTTTGGGATAGTGGAGATGGACACAAGAACATCAAAGAGTGATCTGGTGCCTTGTTTTATGGTTCATGTGTTCTGTTGAGGTTGGGAAGGAGACGTTTGAGGGGAGGGTTTATATCCGAGTTAAGTGTTTTTATGTACGTAGTAGGTACAATAATAAGTATGGATGTTTTGTACGGTGGTAGGTTTAGAGTTTTGATAAGTGGAGTGTGCTGCCCGTAGTGGGAATTTGTTATAATTCTGACTGCAGCATTTTTTTTGGGTAATTAATTGTCTGAGATGGTTTATTGTTGTTGAGCCCCAAGCACAAATTCCATAGGTGAGATAGGGGTAAATGCGTAAGTGATATAGGGCCAGGAGGGCTGACTGTGGAACATAGTACTGTATCTTCGATAGTATGCCTACGGTCTTGGAAATTTTCTTGGAAATTTGTTGTACATGTGTTTGAAATTTGAGCCTATTATCAAGGTGGATCCTAAGAATTTTCCCTCTGTGAGGTTTGTGATAGGTGATCCATTTATCATTATGTTAAGAGGGACATCTGTAGCTCTGTTTCCTAACTGAATGAAATAGGTTTGGTCAATGTTGAGAGTAAGTTTGTTAACCATCATCCAGGTAGATATTTTCTGTAATTCGGTATTTACGTGTTGGCTAGCATGACTGGGCTTGGGTGAGAGAAGACGTATGTAGTGTCATCTGCAAATAGTGTGGGTTTGAGTTGTTGCGATGCATTTGGTAGGTTGTTTAATGTAATGAGAAAGAGAAGAGGGGCATGGACACTTACCGTGGGACACCAACTGTAATTGGCTGTGCTGAAGAGTTTGCTCCATTTGTGTACACATATTGGCTTCTGTTGCTGAGGTATGACTAGGTAGTTGAGGGGGTGCTCTCTTATACCATAGTTTTGACAATTTCATGTGGGCAAATCATGGTCAGCTGTATCAAAAGTTTGACGTAAATCAATGAAGATCCCCAGTGGGACTTCTTTTTTCTCGAGTGCAGTGTATATTTGTGTAAGCATGTGTATAATAGCATCATTCGTATTTTTGTTAGTCCTGAGCCCAAATTAACGGGGTTTAGTATGCTGTGGGAGATGAGGTAGGAATAGATTCGCTTATCAATTAATCTTTCAAAGATTTTAGAGAGAGGGTGTAATTTGGATATTAGTCTATAGTTATTCAAGTCTGTTTGGTCTCCTCCTTCATGTATCGGGGTGAACCTCACTATTTTGAGAACTGTAAGGAAGGTAGAGGATTCGATGGATTTGCTGCAATGATTGGTGACAGCACTTGCGAAGCTTTTTTGTATATAAAGGGTGGTAAGGTATTTAAATCTCCTTTCTTGTTTTTTAGCATATTGATAATAAGGGAGACTTCTGTTGTTTAGTCGGAGCTAGGAACAGTGTGTTTGGGTATTTGCCAGTGAGGTAGTCATTGGTGTGGTATTTGAGCTTGGGATTTTATCGGCAAGGTTTTTCATATGGTGGAGAAGAAAACATTGAGTCTGTTTGCTGTTTCAGTTGGTGGGAGTTGGGGTTCATCGGTTTTGTTATTTCAGTTGCGCTCTTTCCTGATATCTTTTTTGTTCCTAGAATTTCTGATAGGGTTTTCCAGGTCTTTTTTATATCACCTTTTAAGTTGGATAATCTGTTCTCATAATACAATTTTTTTGCCCTTCTTATCAGGCTCGTTAGGATTGACGAGTAATGTTTTGTTTGATCTCTGGTTATGTGACCCATTCTGTACTGTTTTTCATATCGGTGTTTTGTATTTATGGATTTGAGAATGCTGGGTGTTAGCCAGGGACTGTTCAGTCTCTTAGCTGTCATCTGTTTAGTTTTTTTAGGGCAGTGCTTGTTATAGAGGTATTGGGTCTCTTTTAGAAAATTATTAATACATTCGTCAATATCTGTATAGGTTGTTTTGGGAAGACACAATGTAACAGTTAGGGATCTTTATTTCAAAATGTTTCGCCTACACAGTAGGCTTCTTCAGTCGAGTACAGAAAAGTTGATAGAAGCAGAAGAGACTTGAAGATGATGTAATCAGTCCATCACCCTTGAAGTTTTGAGGTGGTCAGCCCCTCAGTCTGGAGAAGAGTATTGTTCTTTAGTCTCAAACAATATCAAGGGTGATGGACTGATTACATCGTCTTCAAGTCTCTTCTGCTCCTATCAACTTTTCTGTACTCGACTGAAGAAGTCTACTGTGTAGGCAAAACGTTTCGAAATAAAGATACCTAACTGTTGCACATACATCTTACCTAACAACCTGTCAGTTTTTATTACCATTTTAATATTAAATATCTGTATAGATTTCTAGCTCAGTATGCCAGTCGATGTTTGTCATTGCTGTTGTGAAGTTATTAATGGCTGCCTCATTATTAAGTCTGAAAGTGACTTTAGTAGTGTCTTGGGGTAATTTACCTAGATTAGTTATGAGAAAGGTAGGGTAGTGGTCTGTGGTATTATCTGTAATTTATGCCTGATTTTAAAGGGATATGGTGTTGGTCCAGATGTGGTCTAGTAGGGAAACACTAGTCTCTGTAATTCTTGTAGGTTTTGTTACTGTTGGTAGCAACATGCAGTTACTCATAGTATTTGTGAATTCAGTAATGTGTGGGTCCTGGTCTTGCGGGAGATTTATACTGAAGTCACCTAGAAGTATTAGTGATCTTTGTTCATGCGTGCATCAGTTATCATACTTCCTAGGTTTTTACTAAATTGGCTAATGTTTGATTGTGGAACTCTGTAGATGTTTATCACTGTGAGAGGTTTTTGTAGGTATTTGGATTTGAATTTAGCTAATTTTATATTCCCCATGTTCATCCCTTGTGCAAGTATTAGTGATACATTCTAGTTTGGGCTGAGTAGTATATAGCTGTGTCACCCCCTTGTTGATCTGGCCTACAGTTGTGTATGGCTGTGTAACCAGGAATGGCATAGACATCTGCAGTATCAGGCTTTAGCCAGGTTTCAGTGAGAGTAATGATGGACATACTGGCATGCAGGGAATTTAGTAATGCTGTGAGGTCATTTAATGTTTGCTTAAAGATCTGACATTGTAGTTAAAGACAGTTATGTTGTTGTTGGCTCTGAGAAATGCCTTTGATTGTTCTGCTATGTAGTAATTACAGTTGCTGTTTGATTCATTAAAATGATTCAATAAGAGGCTGGTATCAGGCTCAATGCTTGTAATCATAAGATTTATAGTGGATCTATAATTAGACTTAAGTACAGTAAGGCCCCCGCTTTACGGCGTTTCGTCTTACGGCGTTCCACTAATACGGCAATGTCAAATTATGACCAAAATTTGCTATATGGCAAGCGGTCTTTCAAATACGACGCCCCCCACCCGGTTTGTTTACATTTTCTGTGACCACATCTATTATGTCAGGAAACTTTCCAAAATTTCAAGTGTTTTAAAGTTACTGCATATTTTATATGTACTCTGATAATTATACTTATGTGTACCTGTACCTAAATATACTTACACACTGTGCTGGTGTGCAGGTACACATTAAAATCACTAAGTCTCTCTCTACTTATGACACCAATACTATGTAATAATAATCACTCTTGGGCACACTAAATGTCTTATTTTACATCAATATAGGAATTTTCATTAATCCATCTATGATATTTTCCTCAAAATTATATATGAAACCCATTACATAGCATATAAACATGATACATACACTCACAGAATAAAAATTGATGTAAATATAAGATTTGTTTACAAAGCAGCTGTGTAGGTAGTGTCGGAAGAATTACGTTTTCTTTAGCCAAACTGGGGGATAACTGTAGAAAAATATTCTTTTCGTATGCCTTTACTCTGTATATAGCAATTCACGACCCTTGTAAAGGTTTAGTGCTTTTTATTAAAATAATAATAATAATATTATTATTATTATAATTAATATTAATAAAATATTATTATATTATTATTATTTTATTATATTATTAATATTATTACTTTATTCACTCTAAAAATGGTGTGTTTTCTGTTTGTTTATTCTGAACTAACTTGTACACAATGTAAGAGTATTTGTATTGTGAGGTAATTATTATTATAATAAAAAAATATTGAGGTAAATGTTTTACAAACTCTTACAAACGTACGTGAATGAACTAAAGTAGACACATATTAATACGCATTTAAATTTCGCCTGACCAAGTGATCGTCCACTACCTGTTCAGTTTGTGTTCTTACATTGTCCAACTCTGTATCTCGTTCTCTCTCTCGTTAACTCTTTCGTTAACTAGTTGGCTCTCACTGACGATGGCGTCTAAGCTTAGCTGTGATAAAAGAGAAGTCGTAAGACTTGCTTTAAGTGCCAAGTTAGAGGATGATGGTGTGCCATTCTGATTTTATTCAATAAACACCCTGCCACTCACCTCTCACACATTAATATTAATATTTTAAGGTATTCTGTGTGTATCTTACTTTTTATTGTGTTTTTAATGCCTATTTCTATTGCTAACTTAATACAGTGACCCCCGCTTTAAAGATCAGCTCCCAATGCGACCAATTATTTAAGTGTATTTATGTAAGTGCGTTTGTACGTGTATGTTTGGGGGTCTGAAATGGACTAATCTAATTCACAATATTCCTTATTTTTATTTAATAATTTGAACATACAGAGGTACAAAAAGATACAGGTAAGAGCACATGCCAAAGCCACTTGTATGCATAGCATTATGGGCAGGCTTAAAATTAACTTAAGATTAACTAAGCAATGATGTAATCAGTGATAAAACATTATTGTAAACAGATAACAATAAAGCACAAATGAGTATTACAAAGACAGGTCATATGGTTGCATGCACTTGCTGTACATTCAGTAGAATGGAGTATTCGTTAGGTAGTGTATTTAAAAAAATAACAAAGTTAGATTGGGTCTTAGGTTTAACATCTATGTGATATAATTGTGAGAAATATTTAAGATATACAATTTATAAGGTTCAGTTATTCAGTATTTATTTGGTTTTGGGTGAGTAAGTGATCTTTGAGAAGTGACTTGAATTTATAAACAGTAGTGTTCTTTATATTTACAGGTAATGAATTCAGATTTTAGGGCCTTTTATGTGCATGAGTTTTTGCATAGTGTGAGATGGACACGAGGAACATCAAAGAGTGATCTGTGCCTTGTGTTATGGTCATGTGTTCTGTTGAGGTTGGCAAGGAGATGTTTGAGGGAAGGTTAATATCAGAGTTAAGTGTTCTGTGTATGTAATAGGTGCAGTAATAAGTATGGATGTTTTGTATGGTGAGTAGTTTTAGCGTTTTGAATATTGGTGGAGTGTGCTGCCTGTAGTGAGAATTTATCATCATTTGACTGCAGCCTTTTGTTGGGTAATTAGTGGTCTGAGATGGTTAATTGTTGTTGAGCCCTATGCACAAATTCCATAGGTGAGATAGGGGTAAATAAGAGAGTGATATAGGGCCAGGAGGGCTGACTGTGGAACATATACCGTATCTTCGATAGTATGCCTACGTCTTGGAAATTTTCTTAGAAATTTGTTGTATATGTGTATGAAATTTTAGTCTATTATCAAGGTGGATTCCTAAGAATTTTCCCTCTGTTAGCTTTGTGATAGGTGATCCTTTTATCATTATGTTAGAGCAGTGGTCCCCAAACTTTTCAGCTTGTTACCCAAATTTAACATGCCACATAAAGCATGTTACCCCTTTCACAAAATGTTGTTATTATTGATATATATGGCTAAATTAAAACACTTGAGATATTTTTTTTTATTTATTGTATTTGAACATTGTGCATCTCTAATGACTATTACCAAAGATGTCAAGAACATCAGTGGGATGGATGGAGTTGCATACTTGAAGCTAGTTTAGGAATTCTTGGCTTCATACCAGCTTATGTCTACCTCGGCTGATGCTCACAGATAAACTGACAGTGTGAAATAGAGGCAGCCTCAGGAAGTGAGTGACGCGTACTGGACAGGTCGATCTGGGCTACTGAGTGACTTTGTCCTGAAGCATACTTGTCAAAATACTTTTTGGGTTCCACACACTTAGCTATATATTTCTTCTTTTCTAATACTGTATATTAGTTTTTGATGTTTATTGTTATTTGGTTTAACTTTATTACTTACTTATAATAGGTTTACTTTACAACTTTATATACTAAGACAAAGTTAACAATAATCCTCATACCGGGTACCGCATTGTTTTCTTGATTTTCAGAATTCATAACTTTTTTTCTGTCACCCCTCCATTTAACCCCCCCAAAAATGGTTAAATTACCCCCAGGGGTAATTTACCCCCAGTTTGGGAACCACTGTGTTAGAGGGACATCTGTAGCTCTGTTACCAAACTGAATGAAGTAGGTTTTGTCAATGTTTAGTGTAAGTTTGTTAGTCCTCATCCAGGTAGATATTTTCTGTAATTCGGTATTTTCAGTATTGGCTAGCATGACTGGGCTCGGGTGAGAGAAGACGTATGTAGTGTCATCTGCAAATAGTGTGGGTTTGAGTAATTGCGAAGCATTTGGTAGGTCATTTATGTATAGGAGAAAGAGGAGAGGGCCAAGGACACTTCCCTGTGGGACACCAACTGAATTGGTTGTGCAGAAGAGTTTGCCCCATTTATGTACACATATTGGCTTCTGTTGCTGAGGTATGACTTGAGGTAGTTGAGGGAGTGCCCTCTTATACCATAGTGTGACAATTTTATGTGAAGCAAGTTATGGTCAACTGTATCAAAAGCTTTACGTAAGTCAATGAAGATCCCCAGTGGGACTTCTTTTTTCTCTATTGCAGTGTATATAATGTTCTAGCATGTGTATAATAGCATCATTAGTATTTTTATTAGCCTGAATCCAAATTGGCAGGGTGTTGAGGATGTTTTGGGAGATGAGGTAGGAGTAGATTTCGTTTTATGAATTAATTTTTCGAAGATTTTTGAGAGAGGGTGTAAGTTGGATATTGGCCTATAGTTATTCAACTCTGTTTGGTCTCCTCCTTTATGGATCGGGGTGACCCTTGCTATTTTGAGAACTGTAGGGAATGTAGAGGATTCAATGGATTTGTTAAAGAGTGTTGCAATGATTGGTGATAGCACTTGTGATACTTTTTTGTATATAAAGGATGGTAAGGTACTTAAATCTCCTGTCTTGTTTTTAGTGTGTTGATAATAAGGGAGACTTCGTATGGGTTAGTCGGAGCTAGGAACAGTGTGTTCAGGTAGTTGCCAGTGAGGTAGTCATTTGGTGGGGTATCTGAGCTTGGGATTTTATTGGCAAGATTTTTCCTATAGTGGAGAAAAATCATTTAGTCTGTTTGCTGTTTCTGTTGGTGGGAGTTGGGGTTCATCTGATTTTGCTAGTTTAATTTCACTATTTCGTGATATCTTTTTTGTTCCTAGAATTTCTGATAGGGTTTTCCAAGTCTTTTTTATATCACCTCGTAAGTTGGATAATCTGTTCTCATAATACAATTTTTTTGCCCTTCTTATCAGGCTGGTTAGGATTGACGAGTAACGTTTTGTTTGGTCTCTGGTTATGTGACCCATTCTGTACTGTTTTTCATATAGGTGTTTTTCATATAGGTGTTTGTCATCTGTTTAGCTTTTTTAGGGCAGTGCTTGTTATAGAGGTATTGGGTCTTTTTTAGAAAATTATTAATACATTCGTCAATATCTGTATAGATTTCTAGCTCAGTGTGCCAATCAATGTTTGTTACTGCTGTTTTGAAGTTATTAATGGCTGCCTCATTGTGAAGTCTGAAGGTGATTTTAGTAGTGTCTTGGGGTAATTTACCAAGAGTTGTTATGAGGAAACTTATGGAAACAAATTCGTTCAGTAATGGCACCTGAACATACTTTTGGAATGAAATAATATCGTAAGCCGGGGATCCACTGTATAAGTTAGTGTAAACTTGTTGTCTGGCATTTATTGCATATTTTATTATGTGCTCTAATAATAATACTTGTTGAGCTGTGTGGTAGCCGGGTGGAGGGACAACATTACGTTTTCTCTGCTCAGCCATCAGAGAAAACGTGTATGAACCTGTGTTTGGCCCAGTCACTCCCTCACTCCACTTAGTTTACAATTTTCGGCATGAATTATTCATTACTTCTCCCTTTGTTTATGATGGCATCTAAAGGTAGTTGTTAGAAATGACTAAATTCAGTGAACAAGGTATGTCGATGTTAATAATATAGCTCTGGGCCACAGTGTGGGTGTAGCCCAGGCGGGCTACACCCACCAGCTACCTACACTGACTTCCTACAAATAAATACTACTCACCTCTCTTCCTATATTAAGACTACACATATTTTAAGGTAATAATGAGTGTACTGTATGTGCATTTTACCTCTCTGGGATGTTTTAAGTATCGTATATTAAGTATGAGATGGGGAGCCTGGGCTACCTACACCTGGGCTACCTGCACCTGACTTCCTACAAATAAGTACTACTCACCTCTCTCCCTACATTAAGATTACAAATACTTTAAGATAAGTAATGAATGTACTGTGACTGTATTTACTTTGTGTGTTTTTTAATGCCTAGTTCTATTACTAACTTAATATAATTTAGTGTAAACTTGTTGTCTGGCATTTATATGCATTTATACATGGAAAAAAATGTCGTTCTGCCTTCCGGCGATGTCTGCTTTCCGGCAACAGCCTGGAACCTAACCCGCCGTATAAGTGGGGCCTTACTATATATGGCCAAAACACATTTAATTAAATAATTCCTATTACCTGCTGTTTAAGAATTCCTGCCGCCACCTGAAACCTGTCGCTCTTGAATTATGAAATATGAATCTGGTTAACCAAGGTTGAAGATGAAGACTTAGACACATGTACAACACCTGGGTATCTTTAATTTGTAGATGTTTTGCCATCCACTAACTTTATCAATACAATACAAGGATATATAATTTGAAAACTGTTGAAGTACAGTAGGACCCCCGACATTCGATATTAATCCATTCCTGAGAGCTCATCGAATGTCGAAAATATGAAAGTCGAATTAATTTTCCCCATAAGAAATAATGGAAATCAAATTAATCCGTGCAAGACATCCAAAAGTATGAAAAAAAAAATTTTTACCACATGAAATATTAAGTTTAATGCAATAGAATAATTACAATAACAATAGATTAATAACAATAGAATAATTGAACACTTACCTTTAATGAAGATCTGGTGAGATTGATGGGATGGGAGGAGGGGAGAGTGTGGATGGGTTAGTGTTTAGAAGGGGAATCCCCTTCCATTAGGACTTGAACTGGCAGCCTCACCATGCCTTACCACACTGTGTATGCCACTACGATTCTTAAATCTTTCAAACCAACCTTTGCTGGCCTAAAATTCACTCACATCACCACCAGTTGCAGGCAATTTCTTTACCAAATCATCATGCACTCCGACACACGCACTCCACCTTCGTACTTTGCAATTATCTCTTTCTTCATTTCAATAGTCATTAGCACCTTTTTTCTTGAAGGGTTGGCACTAGAAGCTTTCTTGGGGCCCATGGTTACTTATTTTGCAGAAACAAGCACCAAAAACAGTGATAATATGGATAATATGGAATGTACCGAATGTATCCTTAGATGCGCGCACACTGGCTGGCTTGTAAACACTGGCACACACGGGGCAGTTCAGGCCACACGTGGTCACGTCTCGTACGAATCGTATCGAATGTCGGGTTTTCTATCGAATGTCGAGGCAAAATTTTTGCATTAAAATGCATCGAATGTCGGATTTATCGAATGTCGATGCCATCGAATATTGGGGTCCACTGTATATAGAAAAGATGAGGTAATCAGTCCCTCAGTCTAGGTATAGTGTGAAAACACCTGTGGCTAAACAAAACAAATAAATTTTATTTCTTTGTGTGGTATACAAAGTGTAGTTTACCTGTAATTAAATATAGAGACAGCCACTAACATGTGGTGCATCTCAAGCAGACTAATACTAATGCTGACACACTACTGAAGACTAGATATAGGTATTGAATTGTACAATTTTAAGTATGCATTATTACAAAATGAGAGTAAAAATAGTACAGATTTAAGTGTGTATTAATACTTTAAATGTATTCGGTGATCTTGGATTAATTAGGATTTGTTAAGTGGTTTCTAATTGGCTTTGTTATTTTAGGCTGTGGAATGATTATAAGAGATGGTGAAGAAAGAGGAAGTAGTTGGATGAGTTGGTTTTGTTTGGTGTAGTATAGTGTTGGTGGAGTTAAGTTAGGGAGATTGAATCTCAGTTTGGGAGGTGATCAACACCATAAGTGTTCATCCTACATTGGTGATGAATGGACTGATTACCATATCTTTTGTATATACTTATACAGTCTTCACATTATGTCTTTGTATTGCATTAATAAATTCACTGGATGGAGAAACATCTACAAATGAAAGATACCCAAATGTCTAATTCTTCATGTTATGGGTATTGTATACCATTCATATACAGGCAAGCTTGAGCCTTGAAAGATCAGTGGTGGTGTTACTGATCATAGGTTATTTGTGATGCCCACACACTCCTGGAAGACAGCTCTGGCAAATAATGATGAATGTGTTTACATATTTGGGTCATTCTACATTGGTGGGAAATAAGCAGATAACCAACACGTAGAAAGAGACTTACGATGATGTTCCAGTCACAGTATTGTGCCTTTTTATACAGTATTATAATATATACACTTTACTCTTTTAACATACTGGCCAATTGTAGGATGATCTAGAAGAAGAAATGTATTCATCATTCATTTGATAGTTGTCTTACCAAAAGTGCAGACCTCCAAACTGTAACATTGACACACCTTCAGAGTGCAGGCACTGAACTTCCACTCTCAAGACTCAGTCTGGCTAACCAGCTGCCCTGATTCCCTTCATAAATATTTCCTTGCTTACACTCCAACAGTACATCAAGCCATAAAAACCACTTGCCTCCACTCACCCTGATCTGACATACTTGCATGTTTTACTGCATATTAAAAATTATTGTGCTATATTCATTATAAAATATAAATAACTGAAGACAGTCTTAATGATCAATGAACTGTGCATACAGAGCAATTATAAAGCATTAAAACTAGATAATACTGAGTGAATAAACCAGCCCTACATGCACATATATATATGTATAATAATTGAATTACATTGATTTTTCAAGACACCTGGTAAAATACAATGTGTGTCATTAAAGTATATCAGTCTCCTCTCCAACTTGACTTCAAAATAGGTAGTCACTTCCACTTTAGGACATCTTTAAAAACCATTTAGGAAGTGATTAGCACACATTCTTCAGTTTTTTTACACTTCAATTTTAGAGACTAAAAGCTGTTAGCCTACCTCAGCTCATTTCAAAACCCAGCCCTATCTAAGGTATACTATCACCCCTCAGGATGCCACCCACAACAGTTGACTAACACCCAGGTGCCTACTGACTGCTATGTAAAGCAGGGGCAGCAGGTGTAAGGAAACAATGCCCATCATTTCCACTAGGCCAGGAAACGAACTGCGGATACTCATATTTGACACAGACAGAGATGCTAGCCACAGCACCATATACTCCTTTGCTGATGATACCTGAATTTGCATGAGTGTCATCCATTGAAGACACTGCAAGTCTCCAAGCGGGCATCAACCAAATCTTTAAATGGGCCATAAAAACCAATGTGCAGTTCAGTGATGAGAAATTTCATTCATTCTGCTATGGAAAACTCAAGGAAATAAAATTGTGTTGGAGTATAAATCAATTTCAACCACACAATAGAGATAAAAAAAACTATTGTGAAGAACCTGGAGTATACCTGGAGAGGGTTTTGGGGTCAGTGCCCCAGTGGCCCATCTGCGACCAGGCCTCGTGGTGGATCAGGGCCTGATCAACCAGGCTGTTACTGTTGGCCACATGTATACCACAGACATACGAACCCCAGCCCAGCTGGTCAGTTACTGACTTATGTGCCTCTCCAAAACCTCCTTGAAGACAGCCAGGGGTCTTTGGTAATCCCCCTTATGTATGCTGGGAGACAGTTGAACAGTCTTGAACCCCTGATACTTACCGTGCTAGTGGCATCCCTGCTTTTCATTGGGGGGAAAGTTGCATCATCTGAGTCTTTTGCTTTCATAGGGAGTGATTTCCATGTGCAAATTTAGTACTAATCCCTCTAGGATTTTTCTCTCGCCTGCATTCCAGGGAGTACAGGTCGAGAAACTTCAAAGTTCCCAGTAATTTAGGTGTTTTACGCACTTATAGGCCCATGGGGGTTCTCTGTACATTTTCTGGTCAGCAATTTCACCTGCTTAAAAGGGTGTGTTATGTCAGCAATAAAATTAACCCTTTCAGGGTCCGTCTCGTAATTACGGCTTCCGTTCAGTGCCCAAACCATAGATTACGAAAAAATTCAGCGCCGTCCAAATTTACGCTAAAAACCCATAGGCCTACATGTGAAGGAAGGGTCTGCATGGTGGTGTGCCCATAAACAAAAAATCTAGGCGCCCCATAGCATTGTGGGAACGGGCTCAGTTCCCCTTGTTCACCATCCCTTTGTTGCAAGGCAGCTCTCACCCCAAGGAAAAATTGGGGACCTCCTCTTCCTTCGATAGTTCTACACGTGGAAGTGGAAATAAGAAAATTCTTGGCTTTTATCAGTTAGTGACCGAAAGAATGACCCGGGGTATCGAAATAGTGAGAAAACCGAGATCCTCAACCTTCTACCCCTGTGTGGGCAACCCCCATCACGGTCAGTTGTACCTCGCAAGAGAAAACTTTTTTTTTTCATTTTGGGCCGGCCCCTTGACTTTAGAATGATGTATGGCGGGTTTGATTTTTTTGCTTTAGATCATTGGTAGTGATAGTGAGGAAACATTCACCCGTGAAACGTCGTAAAATACGCCGCCGCAAGCGCTCGGGGGGTACCCCATGCTGTGCCCAGGGGGCAAGTAATCCCGTGGCCCTAACCAAGAATAAAGTGAAAATGAGGGTATGTGGCTAACTTGGCATGGATGACCACAGGACATAAGGTGGTTTTGTGGGGGTATGCCCCCGGCCATGGTGACTTTACCAGCCCCGGCTGGGGCCCACCTGCTGGCCCGCAGTTTAAGGACAAAGCGGGCGTCGCCACCCGCCCCCCACAACCCCAACTACTGCACAACCCCCTATATTCCAAACCACCAGCAAACCGTACTGGGTTTGGGACAAAATCCCCAATTTTTTTCCCCAACCCCACCACTTTGATACTCCGAAAGGGGAAATTTAAAACTTGTCCCCTTGGGAACCCCAGCCCTGAACTGAAATTTTTTTTAAAAATTTTTTACCAGCCCTTGATGGAAATTTTTTCAGGGAAAGAACAAGTAATTTGAGTACACCATGCAAAATACGATGATATCACCACACCCAAGACTACACCGGGGAAAAAGAGACGACTGTTGCAGAAATGTATTTGCTTTTAGCAACAATAATGCTTATGCCTCATGTCGTAAGCATAATATAAAAGCATACTGGTCCACAGATCGGCTATTTCTACCCCGGTCTTCAGTGAAATCATCCCAGTGAACAGGTTTATGTATCTTACTGTTACGTATGTTTTCACTTCTCTGACAAAACCAGGCCTGACAGAAGTGACAGGCTATACAAGATTAGAAATGTTTTTATGTATCTCAAACAAAAATTCAGCATGTACTGTAATACTTTTATCCCTTCAAGAATCTTGTAATTGATGGGCTTTGATTTTGTTCAAAGGTAGGCTGTCATTCAAGCAGTATATACCGAGCAAGAGAACGCTTTGGTATAAAACTGGGTTGTACTCTGTGACTGTGACAGGACCTGGTATTGGGTATTGTTGTGGCAAAGTTGATCAGTGACTAAAAGAACGTATTCGAAAACCAGTGACAGTGATTGATTATACACAAAACATGCGCTTGGTTTACAAATGTGATATGCAAAATTGGCTTTGTTGATTGTGTTCGTAAAAAGTTACAAGTGGTACATGAAAAATTTTTTTTCCACTCATGGACATTTCAATGCTCAAAGCATATAATATGTACCAAATAAAGACGGCAACAGACCACTGTAAAGGTTATTTTTTTATTGTCTGTTGTCAGACAACTTATAATGAAGTACCAGGTAGCAACACCTGCTATACAACACGGTCCTCGAATTCCTCAGGATATACCCAAACATTTTTAGGAGGAAGGTGATCATTTCATAATACAGCTTCCTTCAACTAAGAAGAAATTTGCTCAGAAGAGATGCATCGTCTGTGCACAAACAAAACGACGGCAACAAGACGCAAAGAACACTCGGTTATGTTGTGAGGAAAGTAAGGCACCTCTTTCATTTGGGGCCTTGTTTCAAAGGGGTTCCACAAGCTCCAGCATTTTTAAAACCATGTCCAGTGATTTTTAAAATGTAAAATATATGATAGAACATTAGTATTATACAATATTT
>NC_069413.1:2152848-2174575 GCF_026875155.1 Cherax quadricarinatus
CCCCCCTTCCCCTTCCCCCCTTCTCTCTCCTCCTCCCTGTCTTCCCTCTCTCCTCCTCCCTGTCTTCCCTCTCTCCTCCTCCCTGTCTTCCCTCTCCCCTCCTCCCTGTCTTCCCTCTCCCCTCCTCCCTGTCTTCCCTCTCTCCTCCTCCCTGTCTTCCCTCTCCCCTCCTCCCTGTCTTCCCTCTCCCCTCCTCCCTGTCTTCCCTCTCTCCTCCTCCCTGTCTTCTCTCTCTCCTCCTCCCTGTTTTCCCTCTCTCCTCCTCCCTGTCTTCCCTCTCTCCTCCTCCCTGTCTTCTCTCTCCCCTCCTCCCTGTCTTCCCTCTCCCCTCCTCCCTGTCTTCAATAAAGGTAGGTGTCATATTGAATGTTCATTCTTTTGTACATGTAAATTTATCTTTAAGGAAAAAAAAATTTTTGTTAATACTTCTGGGTGTCGGGAAAGGATTAATTGGATTTACATTATTTCTTAAGGGGAAAACGTGTTATGGGGCTATAGGACCCAACATGTATTTATAAGTAACAGTTACTCTGGAATACCTAATTATATTGAATTGATGGGGACTTTGCTCTAAATGTCAGAAGGACTGATCAACCTTATGACTGAGAGGCAGCTGGGTCAAGCCTATTTTCTCAATATAATAGGTTATACTACACACACACACACAATTTAAACAAGTAGTTTATAAAGTTGTATTTCTTTTTGTAACAGTAAAATAAGGTATAGTAGAATTGTGGTAACAAGAGAATTGTGCTTGGCAACAGTCTTTTGTTTTGGTGGGAGGAGTTTAGCTAGGCTCCTCCCTCTCCCCTTCTTTCTCTCGCTCCTCTCTTGTTGACATGGAGGTGGCAAGATATCTGGGTCCTTCTTTCTATCTTTTGGGGCATTATGTGTGCTCCAGGGGTGAGTTTTTATAATTTAAGTTGAGGCCACCATACCCAGGGTGACTAAAGTGTGTCAAAACACTGGTTAGCCCAGAGTTATGTCAAGAAGAGAGAAGGACAAAAGTTGTTGGGATACACCATGTGGAGAACAGCTATGGAGTGTGTAGATCTTTGTTTTGAAAATGTGAGGCTGTAATTGTATATTCTGTACGTATCTATTGAGAATACAGTTATATTTTTATAGTAGTAGTTTACATAACCTGTGAAGAGGGCTGGTGAAAGGATATCAGAGACACTCAGGATGATCAGCAATGATGTAAATATTACCCCTAGACAGATAAGGCCATTAAGTAAAAAGCTACCCCACACTAGTACATGTAGTGAAAACCTTACTATCAAAGTATTAAGACATACCAACGTAACAAAACAGTTTCAGTTTTCGCCGATTTCCATTTTCACCGATCTCTCTGGAACGGATTAAACACAAAAACCGAGGGCTCACTGTACTCTATGGAAAATGTGAGGAAATTAAAACTATATCAGAGTATAAAACAAATTCCAACCACAGAATAGTGCAAAAAACTAACGTAAAAGATCTGGGAGTGAAAATGTCAGAGGATCTCACTTTCAAAGACCTCAACATTGTATCAATTGCATATGCTAGAAAAATGACAAGATGGATAATGAGAACCTTCAAAACTAGGGATGCCAAGCCCATGATGAAACTCTTCAGGTTGCTTGCTCTATCTAGGCTTTAACCCCTTCAGGGTCCAAGGCCAAAATCTGAAGTGGTGCTCCAAGAAATTTTGAAAAAAAAAAAAAAAAAAAAAAAAAAAAAAATTATTTTTTCTTACAGAATTAAAGAGTATATTTTTGTGAAGGTAATAAGACAATAAAAAAAAATCTGATCAGTACTTACCGAGATACAGTGCCAAGAAGTTGACCCAAAATGACGTGGTGGTGACAGCATCGACGATTTCCACACGCGCATTACTTTAACATTTTTTGTAGTTTTTTCTTTTCTTTTCTAATTTTTTTTCTTTTCCTACTAACATTTGGGGCCTGAGAGACCAATACTGTATATAATTGATATATATAAACTCACTGTATTGAACACAATAACAGCACTAAAGTTATTATCATATTATTGTTTACCACTGTTTTTATTACAATAAACATGCACAAATATTGTATAATACTAATGTTCTATCATATATTTACATATTTACAATCACTGGACATGGTTTTAGAACTGCTGGAGCTTGTGGAACTCCTTGAAACAAGGCACCATACACAGAGGTACCTTACATTCCTCACACATAAACCGAGTGTCTTTGCGTCTTTGTTGCCGTCGTTTTGTTTGTGCACAGACAATGCATCTCTTCTGAGCAAATTTCTTCTGAGTTGAAGGAAGCTGTATTATGAAATGATCACCTTCCCTCCTCAAATGTTTGGGTATATCCCGAGGAATTCGAGGACCGTGTTGTATTGCAGGTGTTGCTACCTGGTACTTCATTATAAGTTGTCTGACAACAGACAATCAAAAATAACCATACAGTGGTCTGTTGCCAGTCTTTATTTGGTACATATTATATGCATTGAGCATTGAAATGTCCATGAGATGGAAGAAAAGTTTCATGTACCACTTGTAACTTTTACGAACACAATCAACAAAGCCAATCTGCATATCACATTTGCCAACCAAGCACATGTTTTGTGTATAATCAATCACTGTCACTGGTTTTTGAATACGTTCATTAGTCACTCGATTAACTTTGCCACAACAATATCCAATACCAGGTCACTGTCACAGTCACAGAGTACAAGCAGTTTTATACCAAAGCGTTTCCTCTTGCTCGGTATATGCTGCTTGAATGACAGCCTACCTTTGAACAAAATCAAAGACTCGTCAATTACAAGATTCTTGAATGGATAAAAGTATGTACAGTACATGCTGAACTTTTGTTTGAGATACATAAAAACATTTCTAATCTTGTATAACCTGTCACTTCTGTCAGGCCTGGTTTTGTCAGAGAAGTGCAACATACGTAACAGTAAGATAAACCTGTTCACTGGGATGATTTCACTGAAGACCGGGGTAGAAATTAGCCGATCTGTGGACCAGTATGCTTTTATATTATGCTTACAGACATGAGGCATAAGCATTATTGTTGCTAAAAGCAAATACATTTCTGCAACAGTCGTCTCTTTCCACCGGTGTAGTCTTGACTGTGGTGATATCATCGTATTTGCCATGGTGTACTCAAAATACTTGTTACTTTCCCTGACAATAATTTCCATCAAGGGCTGGTCAAAGAATATTTCAAAAAATTTCAGTTCATTGGCTGTGGTTCCAAGGGAACAAGTTGGTAGAATTCCACTTCGAGAGTCATCAAAGTGGTGGGGCTTGGGAACAAAATTGGGATTTTGCTGCCAACCCCAGATACGGTTTGCTGGTGGATACTGGACATCATAGGCTGGTTGTGCGAGTAGTTGTGGTTGTGGTGGGCTGGTGGCTGACGCTCCGCTTTGTCCTTGAACTGCCGAGCCAGCAGCGTGGGTCCCAGCCTGGGCTGGTGAGTCACGCATGGCCGTGGCACTACCATCACCACTAACACCATCTACTGATGCCTGTGGTCTATGCATGCCAAGTGTAGCCACATCATCCTCACTTTCACTGTCTATTCCTGGTGTAGGGCCACGGGATGTACTCTGTCCCCTGGGCACAGCATAGGGTACACTACCCGAGCGCATGCGGCGGCGTACATACCGACGTTTCACTGGTGAATACGTTTCCTCACTATCACTACTCGAATGATCATCAAGAGCAATAAAATCACAATCCACGTCACTATCATCATCATTACTGAAGTCAGAGGCCTGGCCACGTGAAAATAATAGTTTTCTCTTGCGTTGAGGTACAACTGACCGTGACTGAGGAATGCCCACACCAGAGGTAGAAGGTTGAGGATCGTCAGGGTTTTCTGCACTATTATCGATATCCTGGTCATTCCTTTCGGTCACTAACTGATCAAAGCCAAAGAATTCGTCTTCATTTCCACTTCCATCAGTGTCAGAACTATCAGACAGGAAGAGGAGAGTTCCAATTTTCCTTGGAGTGAGAGCTGCCTTGCAACGAGGCATGGTGAACAAGGGTAACTGAGCCGGCGTTCCCACAATGCTATGCGGGCGCCTAGATTTTTTGTTTATGGTGCACACCCACCATGCAGACCCATTCTCTCACATGTAGGCCTATGAGTGTTTTAGCGCTAAATTTGACGGCGCTAGAATTTTGGCGTAGATCTATGGTTTGGACACTGAACGTGAAGCCGTAGATCTACGAGACGGACCCTGAAAGGGTTAATATTGCTGCACACTAACAGCACCTTTCAAGGCAGGTGAAATTGCTGACCTAGAAAATGTACAGAGAACCCTCATGGCACATATAAGTGCGATAAAACACCTAAATTACTGGGAACATTTGAAGTTTCTCGACCTGTACTCCCTGGAATGCAGGCGAGAGAAAATCCTAGAGGGATTAGTACTAAATTTGCACATGGAAATCACTCCCTATGAAAGCAAAAGACTCAGATGATGCAACATTCCCCCAATGAAAAGCAGGGATGCCACTAGCACGGTAAGTATCAGGGGTTCAAGACTGTTCAACTGTCTCCCAGCATACATAAGGGGGATTACCAATAGACCCCTGGCTGTCTTCAAGAAGGTTTTGGAGAGGCACATAAGTCAGTAACTGACCAGCTGGGCTGGGGTTCGTATGTCGGTATACATGTGGCCAACAGTAACAGCCTGGTTGATCAGGCCCTGATCCACCACGAGGCCTGGTCGCAGACTGGGCCACTGGGGCACTGACCCCCAAAACCCTCTCCAGGTATACTCCAGGTTCTTCACAATAGTTTTTTTTATCTCTATTGTGTGGTTGAAATTTGATTTATACTCCAACACAATTTTTATTTCCTTGAGTTTTCCATAGCAGAATGAATGAAATTTCTCATCACTGAACTGCACATTGGTTTTTATGGCCCATGTAAAGATTTGGTTGATGCCCGCTTGGAGACTTGCAGTGTCTTCAATGGATGACACTCATGCAAATTCAGGTATCATCAGCAAAGGAGTATATGGTGCTGTGGCTAGCATCTCTGTCTGTGTCAAATATGAGTATCCGCAGTTCGTTTCCTGGCCTAGTGGAAATGATGGGCATGTTTCCTTACACCTGCTGCCCCTGCTCACATAGCAGTCAGTAGGCACCTGGGTGTTAGTCAACTGTTGTGGGTGGCATCCTGAGGGGTGATAGTATACCTTAGATAGGGCTGGGTTTTGAAATGAGCTGAGGTAGGCTAACAGCTTTTAGTCTCTAAAATTGAAGTGTAAAAAAACTGAAGAATGTGTGCTAATCACTTCCTAAATGGTTGAAAGATGTCCTAAAGTGGAAGTGACTACCTATTTTGAAGTCAAGTTGGAGAGGAGACTGATATACTTTAATGACACACATTGTATTTACCAGGTGTCTTGAAAAATCAATGTAATTCAATTATTATACATATATATATGTGCATGTAGGGCTGGTTTATTCACTCAGTATTATCTAGTGTTAAATGCTTTATAATTGCTCTGTATGCACAGTTCATTGATCATTAAGACTGTCTTCAGTTATTTATATTTTATAATGAATATAGCACAATAATTTTTAATATGCAGTAAAACATGCAAGTATGTCAGATCAGGGTGAGTGGAGGCAAGTGGTTTTTATGGCTTGATGTACTGTTGGAGTGTAAGCAAGGAAATATTTATGAAGGGAATCAGGGCAGCTGGTTAGCCAGACATGAGTCTTGAGAGTGGAAGTTCAGTGCCTGCACTCTGAAGGTGTGTCAATGTTACAGTTTGGAGGTCTGCACTTTTGGTAAGACAACTATCAAATGAATGATGAATACATTTCTTCTTCTAGATCATCCTACAATTGGCCAGTATGTTAAAAAGAGTAAAGTGTATATATTATAATACTGTATAAAAAGGCACAATACTGTGACTGGAACATCATCGTAAGTCTCTTTCTACGTGTTGGTTATCTGCTTATTTCCCACCAATGTAGAATGACCCAAATATGTAAACACATTCATCATTATTTGCCAGAGCTGTCTTCCAGGAGTGTGTGGGCATCACAAATAACCTATGATCAGTAACACCACCACTGATCTTTCAAGGCTCAAGCTTGCCTGTATATGAATGGTATACAATACCCACAACATGAAGAATTAGACATTTGGGTATCATTCATTTGTAGATGTTTCTCCATCCAGTGAATTTATTAATGCAATACAAGGACATAATGTGAAGACTGTATAAGTATATACAAAAGATATGGTAATCAGTCCATTCATCACCAATGTAGGATGAACACTTATGGTGTTGATCACCTACTCCCAAACTGAGATTCAATCTCCCTAACTTAACTCCACCAACACTATACTACACCAAACAAAACCAACTCATCCAACTACTTCCTCTTTCTTCACCATCTCTTATAATCATTCCACAGCCTAAAATAACAAAGCCAATTAGAAACCACTTAACAAATCCTAATTAATCCAAGATCACCGAATACATTTAAAGTATTAATACACATTTAAGTCTGTACTATTTTTACTCTCTTTTTGTAATAATGCATACTTAAAATTGTACAATTCAATACCTATATCTAGTCTTCAGTAGTGTGTCAGCATTAGTATTAGTCTGCTTGAGATGCACCACATGTTAGTGGCTGTCTCTACATTTAATATTTAATTACAGGTAAACTACACTTTGTATACCACACAAAGAAATAAAATTTATTTGTTTTGTTTAGCCACAGGTGTTTATCACCTATACCTAGACTGAGGGACTGATTACCTCATCTTTTCTATATACAGTGGACCCCCAATATTCGATGGCATCGACATTCGATAAATCCGACATTCGATGCATTTTAATGCAAAAATTTTGCCTCGACATTCGATAGAAAACCCGACATTCGATACGATTTGTACGAGACGTGACCACGTGTGGCCTGAACTGCCCCGTGTGTGCCAGTATTTACAAGCCAGCCAGTGTGCGCGCATCTAAGGATACATTCGGTACATTCCATATTATCCATATTATCACTGTTTTTGGTGCTTGTTTCTGCAAAATAAGTAACCATGGGCCCCAAGAAAGCTTCTAGTGCCAACCCTTCAAGAAAAAAGGTGCTAATGACTTTTGAAATGAAGAAAGAGATAATTGCAAAGTACGAAGGTGGAGTGCGTGTGTCGGAGTGCATGATGATTTGGTAAAGAAATTGCCTGCAACTGGTGGTGATGTGAGTGAATTTTAGGCCAGCAAAGGTTGGTTTGAAAGATTTAAGAATCGTAGTGGCATACACAGTGTGGTAAGGCATGGTGAGGCTGCCAGTTCAAGTCCTAATGGAAGGGGATTCCCCTTCTAAACACTAACACCATCCACACTCTCCCCTCCTCCCATCCCATCAATCATCACCAGATCTTCATTAAAGGTAAGTGTCAATTATTCTATTGTTATTAATCTATTGTTATTGTAATTATTCTATTGCATTAAACTTAATATTTCATGTGGTAAAATTTTTTTTTTCATACTTTTGGATGTCTTGCACGGATTAATTTGATTTCCATTATTTCTTATGGGGAAAATTAATTCGACTTTCAATATTTTCGACATTCGATGAGCTCTCAGGAATGGATTAATATCGAATGTCGGGGGTCCTCTGTACTTCAACAGTTTTCAAATTATATATCCTTGTATTGTATTGATAAAGTTAGTGGATGGCAAAACATCTACAAATTAAAGATACCCAGGTGTTGTACATGTGTCTAAGTCTTCATCTTCAACCTTGGTTAACCAGATTCATATTTCATAATTCAAGAGCGACAGGTTTCAGGTGGCGGCAGGAATTCTTAAACAGCAGGTAATAGGAATTATTTAATTAAATGTGTTTTGGCCATATATAGTAAGGCCCCACTTATACGGCGGGTTAGGTTCCAGGCTGTTGCCGGAAAGCAGACATCGCCGGAAGGCAGAACGACATTTTTTTCCATGTATAAATGCATATAAATGCCAGACAACAAGTTTACACTAAATTATATTAAGTTAGTAATAGAACTAGGCATTAAAAACACACAAAGTAAAATACAGTCACAGTACATTCATTACTTATCTTAAAGTATTTGTAATCTTAATGTAGGGAGAGAGGTGAGTAGTACTTATTTGTAGGAAGTCGGTTGCAGGTAGCCCAGGTGTAGGTAGCCCAGGCTCCCCATCTCATACTTAATATACGATACTTAAAACATCCCAGAGAGGTAAAATGCACATACAGTACACTCATTATTTACCTTAAAATATGTGTAGTCTTAATATAGGAAGAGAGGTGAGTAGTATTTTTTTGTAGGAAGTCAGTGTAGGTAGCTGGTGGGTGTAGCCCGCCTGGGCTACACCTACCGGCTACCTACACTGTGGCCCAGAGCCATATTATTAACATCGACATACCTTGTTCACTGAATTTAGTCATTTCTAACAACTACCTTTAGATGCCATCATAAACAAAGGGAGAAGTAATGAATAATTCATGCCGAAAATTGTAAACAAAGCGGAGTGAGGGAGTGGCTGGGCCAAACGCAGATTCATACATGTTTTCTCTGATGGCTGAACAGAGAAAACGTAATGTTGTCCCTCCTCCCGGCTACCACACAGCTCAACAAGTATTATTATTAGAGCACATATAAAATATGCAATAAATGCCAGACAACAAGTTTACACTAACTTATACAGTGGATCCCCGGCTTACGATATTATTTCATTCCAAAAGTATGTTCAGGTGCCATTACTGAACGAATTTGTTTCCATAAGTTTCCTCATAACAACTCTTGGCAAATTACCCCAAGACACTACTAAAGTCACCTTCAGACTTCACAATGAGGCAGCCATTAATAACTTCAAAACAGCAGTAACAAACATTGATTGGCACACTGAGCTAGAAATCTATACAGATATTGACGAATGTATTAATAATTTTCTAAAAAAGACCCAATACCTCTATAACAAGCACTGCCAAAAGCTAAACAGATGAAGCTAACAGACTGACAGCCCTGGCTAACACCAGCATTCTCAATCCATGAAACAAAACACCTATATGAAAAACAGTACAGAATGGGTCACATAACCAGAGACCAAACAAAACGTTACTCGTCAATCCTAACCAGCCTGATAAGAAGGGCAAAAAAATTGTATTATGAGAACAGATTATCCAACTTACGAGGTGATATAAAAAAGACTTGGAAAACCCTATCAGAAATTCTAGGAACAAAAAAGATATCACGAAATAGTGAAATTAAACTAGCAAAATCAGATGAACCCCAACTCCCACCAACAGAAACAGCAAACAGACTAAATGATTTCTTCTCCACTATAGGACAAAATCTTGCCAATAAAATCCCAAGCTCAGATACCCCACCAAATGACTACCTCACTGGCAACTACCTGAACACACTGTTCCTAGCTCCGACTAACCCATACGAAGTCTCCCTTATTATCAACACACTAAAAAACAAGACAGGAGATTTAAGTACCTTACCATCCTTTATATACAAAAAAGTATCACAAGTGCTATCACCAATCATTGCAACACTCTTTAACAAATCCATTGAATCCTCTACATTCCCTACAGTTCTCAAAATAGCAAGGGTCACCCCGATCCATAAAGGAGGAGACCAAACAGAGTTGAATAACTATAGGCCAATATCCAACTTACACCCTCTCTCAAAAATCTTCGAAAAATTAATTCATAAACGAATCTACTCCTACCTCATCTCCCAAAACATACTCAACCCCTGCCAATTTGGATTCAGGCCTAATAAAAATACTAATGATGCTATTATACACATGCTAGAACATATATACACTGCAATAGAGAAAAAGAAGTCCCATGGGGATCTTCATTGACTTACGTAAAGCTTTTGATACAGTTGACCATAACTTGCTTCACATAAAATTGTCACACTATGGTATAAGAGGGCACTCCCTCAACTACCTCAAGTCATACCTCAGCAACAGAAGCCAATATGTGTACATAAATGGGGCAAACTCTTCTGCACAACCAATTCCAGTTGGTGTCCCACAGGGAAGTGTCCTTGGCCCTCTCCTCTTTCTCCTATACATAAATGACCTACCAAATGCTTCGCAATTACTCAAACCCACACTATTTGCAGATGACACTACATACGTCTTCTCTCACCCGAGCCCAGTCATGCTAGCCAATACTGAAAATACCGAATTACAGAAAATATCTACCTGGATGAGGACTAACAAACTTACACTAAACATTGACAAAACCTACTTCATTCAGTTTGGTAACAGAGCTACAGATGTCCCTCTAACACAGTGGTTCCCAAACTGGGGGTAAATTACCCCCTGGGGGTAATTTAACCATTTTTGGGGGGTAATGGAGGGGTGACAGAAAAAAAGTTATGAATTCTGAAAATCAAGAAAACAATGCGGTACCCGGTATGAGGATTATTGTTAACTTTGTCTTAGTATATAAAGTTTGTAAAGTAAACCTATTATAAGTAAGTAATAAAGTTAAACCAAATAAACAATAAACATCAAAAACTAATATACAGTATTAGAAAAGAAGAAATATATAGCTAAGTGTGTGTGGAAACCCAAAAGTATTTTGACAAGTATGCTTCAGGACAAAAGTCACTCAGTAGCCCAGATCGACCTGTCCAGTACGCGTCACTCACTTCCTGAGGCTGCCTCTATTTCACACTGTCAGTTTATCTGTGAGCAATCAGCGAGGTAGACATAAGCTGGTATGAAGCCAAGAATTCCTAAACTAGCTTCAAGTATGCAACTCCATCCATCCCACTGATGTTCTTGACATCTTTGGTAATAGTCATTAGAGATGCACAATGTTCAAATACAATAAATAAAAAAAAATATCTCAAGTGTTTTAATTTAGCCATATATATCAATAATAACAACATTTTGTGAAAGGGGTAACATGCTTTATGTGGCATGTTAAATTGGGTAACAAGCTGAAAAAGTTTGGGAACCACTGCTCTAACATAATGATAAAAGGATCACCTATCACAAAGCTAACAGAGGGAAAATTCTTAGGAATCCACCTTGATAATAGACTAAAATTTCATACACATATACAACAAATTTCTAAGAAAATTTCCAAGACCGTAGGCATACTATCGAAGATACGGTACTATGTTCCACAGTCAGCCCTCCTGGCCCTATATCACTCTCTTATTTACCCCTATCTCACCTATGGAATTTGTGCATAGGGCTCAACAACAATTAACCATCTCAGACCACTAATTACCCAACAAAAGGCTGCAGTCAAAATGATGATAAATTCTCACTACAGGCAGCACACTCCACCAATATTCAAAACGCTAAAACTACTCACCATACAAAACATCCATACTTATTACTGCACCTATTACATACACAGAACACTTAACTCTGATATTAACCCTTCCCTCAAACATCTCCTTGCCAACCTCAACAGAACACATGACCATAACACAAGGCACAGATCACTCTTTGATGTTCCTCGTGTCCATCTCACACTATGCAAAAACTCAATGCACATAAAAGGCCCTAAAATCTGGAATTCATTACCTGTAAATATAAAAGAAACACTACCTGTTTATAAATTCAAGTCACTTCTCAAAGATCACTTACTCACCCAAAACCAAATAAATACTGAATAACTGAACCTTATAAATTGTATATCTTAAATATTTCTCACAATTATATCACATAGATGTTAAACCTAAGACCCAATCTAACTTTGTTATTTTTTTAAATACACTACCTAACAGAATACTCCATTCTACTGAATGTACAGCAGTGCATGCAACCATATGACCTGTCTTTGTAATACTCATTTGTGCTTTATTGTTATCTGTTTACAATAATGTTTTATCACTGATTACATCATTGCTTAGTTAATCTTAAGTTAATTTTAAGCCTGCCCATAATGCTATGCATACAAGTGGCTTTGGCATGCTGCTCTTACCTGTATCTTTTTGTACCTCTGTATGTTCAAATTATTAAATAAAAATAAGGAATATTGTGAATTAGATTAGTCCATTTCAGACCCCCAAACATACACGTACAAACGCACTTACATAAATACACTTAAATAATTGGTCGCATTGGGAGCTGATCGTAAAGCGGGGGTCCACTGTATTAAGTTAGCAATAGAAATAGGCATTAAAAACACAATAAAAAGTAAGATACACACAGAATACCTTAAAATATTAATATTAATGTGTGAGAGGTGAGTGGCAGGGTGTTTATTGAATAAAATCAGAATGGCACACCATCATCCTCTAACTTGGCACTTAAAGCAAGTCTTACGACTTCTCTTTTATCACAGCTAAGCTTAGACGCCATCGCCAGTGAGAGCCAACTAGTTAACGAAAGAGTTAACGAGAGAGAGAACGAGATACAGAGTTGAGACAATGTAAGAACACAAACTGAACAGGTAGTGGACGATCACTTGGTCAGGCGAAATAAATGCGTATTAATATGTGTCTACTTTTAGTTCATTCACGTACGTTTGTAAGAGTTTGTAAAACATTTACCTCAATATTTTTTTATTATAATAATAATTACCTCACAATACAAATACTCTTACATTGTGTACAAGTTAGTTCAGAATAAACAAACAGCAACACACCATTTTTAGAGTGAATGAAGATAATAATATTAATAATAATAATAAATAATAATAATAATAATAATAATTTTATTAATATTAATTATAATAATAATAATATTATTATTATTATTATAATAAAAAGCACTAAACCTACAAGGGTCGTGAATTGCTATATACAGAGTAAAGGCATACGAAAAGAATATTTTTCTACAGTTATCCCCCAGTTTGGCTAAAGAAAACGTAATTCTTCCGACACTACCTACACAGCTGCTTTGTAAACAAATCTTATATTTACATCAATTTTTATTCTGTGAGTGTATGTATCATGTTTATATGCTATGTAATGGGTTTCATATATAATTTTGAGGAAAATATCATAGATGGATTAATGAAAATTCCTATATTGATGTAAAAAAAAGACATTTAGTGTGCCCAGAGTGATTATTATTACATAGTATTGGTGTCATAAGTAGAGAGAGACTTAGTGATTTTAATGTGTACCTGCACACCAGCACAGTGTGTAAGTATATTTAGGTACAGGTACACATAAGTATAATTATCAGAGTACATATAAAATATGCAGTAACTTTAAAACACTTGAAATTTTGGAAAGTTTCCTGACATAATAGATGTGGTCACAGAAAATGTAAACAAACCGGGTGGGGGGCTCGTATTTGAAAGACCGCTTGCCATATAGCAAATTTTGGTCATAATTTGACATTGCCGTATTAGTGGAACGCCGTAAGACGAAACGCCGTAAAGCGGGGCCTTACTGTACTTAAGTCTAATTATAGATCCACTATAAATCTTATGATTACAAGCATTGAGCCTGATACCAGCCTCTTATTGAATCACTTAAATGAATCAAACAGCAACTGTAATTACTACATAGCAGAACAATCAAAGGCATTTCTCAGAGCCAACAACAACATAACTGTCTTTAACTACAATGTCAGATCTTTAAGCAAACATTAAATGACCTCACAGCATTACTAAATTCCCTGCATGCCAGTATGTCCATCATTACTCTCACTGAAACCTGGCTAAAGCCTGATACTGCAGATGTCTATGCCATTCCTGGTTACACAGCCATACACAACTGTAGGCCAGATCAACAAGGGGGTGACACAGCTATATACTACTCAGACCAACTAGAATGTATCACTAATACTTGCACAAGGGATGAACATGGGGAATATAAAATAGCTAAATTCAAATCCAAATACCTACAAAACCTCTCACAGTGATAAACATCTACAGAGTTCCACAATCAAACATTAGCCAATTTAGTAAAAACCTAGGAAGTATGATAACTGATGCACGCATGAACAAAGATCACTTAATACTCTCAGGTGACTTCAGTATAAATCTCCTGCAAGACCAGGACCCACACATTACTGAATTCACAAATACTATGAGTAACTGCATGTTGCTACCAACAGTAACAAAACCTACAAGAATTACAGAGACTAGTGTTTCCCTACTAGACCACATCTGGACCAACACCATATCCCCTTTAAAATCAGGCATAATTACAGATAATACCACAGACCACTACCCTACCTTTCTCATAACTAATCTAGGTAAATTACCCCAAGACACTACTAAAGTCACTTTCAGACTTAATAATGAGGCAGCCATTAATAACTTCACAACAGCAATGACAAACATCGACTGGCATACTGAGCTAGAAATCTATACAGATATTTAATATTAAAATGGTATAAAATACTGACAGGTTGTTAGGTAAGATGTATGTGCAACAGTTAGGTATCTTTATTTCGAAACGTTTTGCCTACACAGTAGACTTCTTCAGTCGAGTACAGAAAAATTGATAGGAGCAGAAGAGACTTGAAGACGATGTAATCAGTCCATCACCCTTGATATTGTTTGAGACTAAAGAACAATACTCTTCTCCAGACTGAGGGGCTGACCACCTCAAAACTTCAAGGGTGATGGACTGATTACATCATCTTCAAGTCTCTTCTGCTTCTATCAACTTTTCTGTACTCGACTGAAGAAGCCTACTGTGTAGGCGAAACATTTTGAAATAAAGATACCTAACTGTTACATATGTGTCTTACCTAACAACCTATACAGATATTGACGAATGTATTAATAATTTTCTAAAAGAGACCCAATACCTCTATAACAAGCACTGCCCTAAAAAAACTAAACAGATGACAGCTAAGAGACTGAACAGTCCCTGGCTAACACCCAGCATTCTCAAATCCATAAATACAAAACACCGATATGAAAAACAGTACAGAATGGGTCACATAACCAGAGATCAAACAAAACATTACTCGTCAATCCTAACGAGCCTGATAAGAAGGGCAAAAAAACTGTATTATGAGAACAGATTATCCAACTTAAAAGGTGATATAAAAAAGACCTGGAAAACCCTATCAGAAATTCTAGGAACAAAAAAGATATCAGGAAAGAGCGCAACTGAAATAACAAAACCAGATGAACCCCAACTCCCACCAACTGAAACAGCAAACAGACTCAATGTTTTCTTCTCCACCATATGAAAAACCTTGCCGATAAAATCCCAAGCTCAAATACCACACCCAATGACTACCTCACTGGCAACTACCCAAACACACTGTTCCTAGCTCCGACTAAACCAACAGAAGTCTCCCTTATTATCAATATGCTAAAAAACAAGAAAGGAGATTTAAATACCTTACCACCCTTTATATACAAAAAAGCTTCGCAAGTGCTGTCACCAATCATTGCAGCAAATCCATCGAATCCTCTACCTTCCTTACAGTTCTCAAAATAGTGAGGTTCACCCCGATACATGAAGGAGGAGACCAAACAGACTTGAATAACTATAGACTAATATCCAAATTACACCCTCTCTCTAAAATCTTTGAAAGATTAATTGATAAGCGAATCTATTCCTACCTCATCTCCCACAGCATACTCAACCCGTTAATTTGGGCTCAGGACTAACAAAAATACGAATGATGCTATTATACACATGCTTACACAAATATACACTGCACTCGAGAAAAAAGAAGTCCCACTGGGGATCTTCATTGATTTACGTCAAACTTTTGATACAGCTGACCATGATTTGCTCCACATGAAATTGTCACACTATGGTATAAGAGAGCACTCCCTCAACTACCTAGTCATACCTCAGCAACAGAAGCCAATATGTGTACACAAATGGAGCAAACTCTTCAGCACAGCCAATTACAGTTGGTGTCCCACCAGTAAGTGTCCATGCCCCTCTTCTCTTTCTCATTTACATGAACGACCTACCAAATGCATCGCAACAACTCAAACCCACACTACTTACAGATGACACTACATACGTCTTCTCTCACCCAAGCCCAGTCATGCTAGCCAACACTGTAAATACCGAATTACAGAAAATATCTACCTGGATGATGGTTAACAAACTTACTCTCAACATTGACAAAACCTACTTCATTCAGTTAGGAAACAGAGCTACAGATGTCCCTCTTAACATAATGATAAATGGATCACCTATCACAAACCTCACAGAGGGAAAATTCTTAGGAATCCACCTTGATAATAGGCTCAAATTTCAAACACATGTACAACAAATTTCCAAGAAAATTTCCAAGACCGTAGGCATACTATCGAAGATACAGTACTATGTTCCACAGTCAGCCCTCCTGGCCCTATATCACTTACGCATTTACCCCTATCTCACCTATGGAATTTGTGCTTGGGCTCAACAACAATAAACCATCTCAGACAATTAATTACCCAACAAAATGCTGCAGTCAGAATTATAACAAATTCCCACTACAGGCAGCACACTCCACTTATCAAAACTCTAAACCTACTCACCGTACAAAACATCCATACTTATTATTGTACCTACTACGTACATAGAACACTTAACTCGGATATAAACCCTCCCCTCAAACGTCTCCTTACCAACCTCAACAGAACACATGACCATAACACAAGGCACAGATCACTCTTTGATGTTCCTTGTGTCCATCTCACACTATGCAAAAACTCAATGCACATAAAAGACCCAAAAATCTGGAATTCATTACCTGTGAACATAAAAGAAACACTGTTTATAAATTTAGGTCTCTTCTTAAAAACCACTTACTCACCCACAACTAAATAAATACTGAATAACTGTATATCATAAATTATAACCTGTGACCCTTTCAAACTTTGTTTTTTTAATTACATTACCTAATAGAAATACTGCATTCTCTTGAATGCACAGCAACTCATCAAATGACCATATGATCTGTCTTTGAAATATACTCATTTGTGCTAAATTGTTATTTGTTTACTGTCATTTTTACCACTGAATATATCATTGCTTAGTTAATCTTAAGTTAATTTTAAGTCTGCCCATAATGCTCTGCATACAAGGGGCTTTTGGCATGTACACTTAACCACTGTTTTTCTTTGTACATCTGTGTATCATGTCCAAATTAATAATAAATAATAAATAAATAAATAAATAAATAAATAAATAAATAAATCAAACAATAAATCACATCTGGAGACACTTCCCTGTTTCCCGATAAGCAAATTTCCACTACCATTTCTGCTATACAGTGGACCCCCGCATAATGATTACCTCCGAATGCGACCAATTATGTAAGTGTATTTATGTAAGTGCGTTTGTACGTGTATGTTTGGGGGTCTGAAATGGACTAATCTACTTCACAATATTCCTTATGGGAACAAATTTGGTCAGTACTGGCACCTGAACATACTTCTGGAGTGAAAAAATATCGTTAACTGGGGGTCCACTGTATTTTATGTTAGCATATGAAATGCAAACTGTCTGTGAAAATCTTAAGAAGTGAAACTAGCAAACCTTGCGTTGTGTTACAGCTGTCTGCACCCTAGAAGCAACAGCATCGACTCTAGCAGCCATCCGCAGATAGTTGAGAGCTTGGCTCTTATTACGGATGGAGTTCTCGGCGTGGATTCGAGCACCGTCCATGTTCCCCTTTGCTATTGCTTTCTTCAGCTTCACCTTTTCTGCTTTCTCCTCTTTCTCACATTTTTTAGATTGCCGTTCAAGGTCCTTGGCAGCAAACTTCAAGTTGAAGAGATGCTCTGAAACAGAAGAATGCGCTTCAGGTTGGCCATCACTAATCTGGCAATCAGTAATCTGGTTCCATCACTAATCTGGCAATCAGTAATGTGGTTCCATCAGTAATCCGGCACTAATTTTGGCTAGCATAATTTCAAATTGTCGGGGTCACCACACCAACCTGCTGCTACTGTTTGAAGGTGCTACTTTCTGCATAAGCCATTCCAATTTGGTTTTCTCCATTTATTGTTATAACCTGCTCACTTTTATCCCTAGCCATGGTTCCAACGAATAAAAGAAATGCTTCTCATTGTGTAAAGCACATACACTGTACATTGTCCATAAAAGATAAGGTGGCTTTGAAGCCACTGTCAGTCACCATGAGCTCAGCTCACCAAGATAAGCTGTGACCAGTAAATTTGGGCCTATATGTGAGAGAACAGGTCTGTGTGGTAAGTGTGTACTACATAAAAAAAATTCTGCAGCACGCAGTGCATAAGAGAAAAAACCAGCAACCATGGTTTTGGTGTAAAACAGACTTTGAGGTGTATTTTGTATGGTTTTAATGGTTGTATTCCTTGTTTCTTTGGTCTCATTTGATAGAATGGAAGATATATCATAAAAATAGGTATGATTTTGATTGGTTTCACGAGGGAAAGTACAGGTCTCCCTCCACATTCGCGAGTTCCGGTTTCGCGGAATATTAAAATGGAATATTAAGTAGCTTCGAACATTCGTGAATGCCCAGCCACCCAATCATATTTAACATATGTCATTACATATGTTAGGAATTGTGGCAGTGGCAGAGTTTGTTTGGAGATAGGACAAGATAGTCCTTCAATATGACACTAATAACAACTCTACGGCTTATTTATCTATCACAATTCATCTAATATGACATAATAAACAATATTAATAACATAGAAACATGACATATACTCTATAATGAATAAAATATGTCATTCAGTATGTCACGAGTGTTGTGTGTTGTTGTTGTTGTTGAGTGTATATGGGCCACTGAGAACATGAGCCTTACATAGTGGTGGCGGAGGCAGCAGCAGAGGTGGTAGAGATGGCGGTGTTGTCAGTCGCCCTATATAACTCCAACAACATTGGAGGAGTTAGGTTCGTGCTGTCCTTTTTCTATTGATTAATCGCTTAACTTACTTGCTACACTGTTAATGCTACACTTTATCACTGGCTGGTGCTATAGCCTTTATCTACTTGTGCTCCTTTCGTATCGTACATATCGCAGAATCACTGAATCACTGAAGAAGGCACATTCTCCCTTCTCTCTTCCTCCTCTACTTTGGTACTCTGCTATGAGTTCTTTCTTGAATTCTATAGCCTTTCTATTTTACGATGTTTAGCATGGTTTTATGATTGTTCATGTCAATAGTTAAAGGACGTGTATTGTTTCAGGCTAAGTAAATGCTTATTATTTTCCCACAATATGTGCACAAACATGGGATTAAATGGGTCTTGAGTCCTACCTGTGTGTGGGTCGCAACCTGGGACACTGAACCTAAGTAGCCTGGTCACAGTACCGGGCCGCGGGGGCGTTGACCCCCGGAACTCTCTCCAGATAAACTCCAGATATGAGTTCTTTCTTGAATTCTATAGCCTTTCTATTTTACGATGTTTTCATGTGTTTTATGATTGTTCATGGTTCAATAGGTTAAGGAAGTAGTATTGTTAGGCTAAGTAAATGCTATTATTATATTTCCCTACAATATATTTGTGCACCAAACATGCACGATTTTTTAACATTCGTGAGGTTCTTGATCCCTTAACCCTTGTGAATGTGGTGGGAGACCTGTACTTCGAAACTGAGCTCAAAGTAGCGAGAATGTTAGATTTTTGCTGATGTTCAAGAGTAAACAAATGATGTCGCCCATCCAATGTGTGTCCAGTTCCCTGGTCTAATATGTGGTCATGAATGGGTTGACATTATTTACACAGTTATTACAATAATACAGTAGTCTGCATAACAGCAAATCTTCTATTTTTAATGTGAATAAAAATTCAAAATGGAAAGCAAATAAAAGGGGCCTAGAGATGACTAATAAACAGAGAAAATGTTATTTTAGTGCCAGGAATGTCTGCACTGTTTATTCTGAATCCTATTTTGAAATTGCCATCTCTTGAAATGTGTGTGAAATTGGCTAAATTACCAATTTCTGACCACTTTATTGGGTAGCTGAAATAGGTAAATGGGCAGTTTCTTGTACTCAATCGACAGAATAGAAGAAATACAAGTGAAATAGCTGAGAGTTTGGTAGACTGGAACAATGGAATGGGTCAAAAATAGAGTGTAAACTGGGCAAAATCGCCGATGCATAAATACAGTGGATCCTCAGTTGACGATGCTATTGGATAGCGATAAAATCGGACGCTGATACACTTTTGCGTCAAAATATTGGCTCGGCTAATGATGAAAAACTCAGTTAAAAACATTCGTCCAGAACATGTCCGCACAGCCTGAGTTGCCCAGCCACTCCAGTGTGGCCAGTGTGCCATTGTTTACCAGCCAGTGTGGACGATTCCAAGCGTACATGCGATACATTGTTTTTAGTGCTTGTAACTGCTAAATAAGCCACCATGGGCCCAAAGAAAGCTTCTAGTGCCAACCCTGTGGTAAAAAGGGTGAGATTTTTAACTATTAAACTAAAAAAGAGTAATTGCAGAGTACAAAGTGGAGTGCATGCCTCCAAGCTGGCCAGGTTGTATAACAAACCCCAATCAACCATCGCTACTATCTTGGCCAACAAAAAGGCAATCAAGGAAGCTGTTGTTGCGAAAGGTGCAAATGTGCTTACAAAACAGAGATCGCAAATACTACTAAAAGATGTGGGAGATTGTTGTTGGGGGATAAATGAAAAACAATTATCATGAGATGGGTTTTTCACAGTCAATATATGTGAAAAGGCAGGCAATTGCTGAGGATCTTATTATAAAATGCCCCCTAGTGTATTTGATGAATTAACCCCTTTTAGGGGCGTCCCGTAGATCTCGGTTTAGGTGAGTGTCCAAACCTAGTCTAGCCAAAAAATTTAGGCCATCAAATTTAGGCCCAAACGCACATAGGCTAAATGTGAGGAATGGGTCTGCGCCGGGGGTTGCGCCTAAAAAAAAAATTAGGGCCTGCATAGCTTGTGGAAAACCCCCTAGTCACCCTTGTTCACCTGCCTGTCGCAAGTCAGCTCTCACTCCCGGAAAAATTGGGCTCTCCCCTTCCGTTGAAGTTCTGACATGATGGAAATAGAAATGAAAACGAATTCTACGGCTTGATAAGTTAGTGACGAAAATAAAGACCAGGATATCAATAAAGTCAGAAAACCCCGACGTCCTCGACCTTTACCTCTGGTGGGGCACTCGTGACTCAGGTTGGGTGTTCCCAAAATTTAAAAGGGGAAAATAATATTTTTTTTCGTGGCCAGCCTCTGACTTTAGTAATGACGATGATTTTGACGGGTTGTGATTTTATTCGCCGACGATCATTGAGTAGTGATAGTGAGGAATCTATTCACCAGTGAAGCGTCGGTATGTTGCCCCGGGTGCGCTGGGAGTGTACCCTTTGCTGGCCCAGGGGACGGAAGGGACATCCGGGGGTACATCCCGTGGCCCTCACCCCTTTTAGGTAGTGATAGTGAGGGATGTGGCTACACTTGGCATGGGTGACCACAGGCATCAGTGGATGGTGTTAGTGGTGTGGTGGTGGTGTGGCCCCCGCTGACTCACCTGCCCGGGGGACCCCTGCTGCTGCTCGTCAGTTCAGGACAAGCGGAGCGTCAGCCCCCAGCCCCCCAAAACCACAACCCCCCGTACAACCCGCCTATGATGTCCGTATCCCCAGAAAAATATGTGGGATTGGCGCAAAAAACCCATTTTTTTTCCCAACCCCTTTGATGATCTCAAAGTGGAATTCTACCCACCTGTCCCTTTTGGGCCACGGCCAATGAATGGAATTCTTTTTAATTATTCTTTTTTGACCCGCCATTTATGGGAAATATTGCCCGGAAAGTAAAATATTTTCAGAACCCC
>NC_069413.1:2175075-2198434 GCF_026875155.1 Cherax quadricarinatus
CTTTTCGCCCATAGAAGTTGTCCCAGTTGTCAATGAATGGTACTGCATTATCCTTACAGTATTTATCCAGCCAACAATTAATACCAATTGCTCTGGACAACCATTCATTACCAACACCTCTTCTTGGCAAAATACCACATATAACAGGGCGCCCCCCCTTCTTCCTAATCATGTCTATAGCTGTCCTGAACTTTCTAACTAAATCCTCACTTCTACGCTTGCCTACATCATTGCCTCCAGCACTGAGGCAAATAATAGGATTGATCCCATTACCGTTCATGATGTTGTCAAGCCGGCTAACAATGTCCTCCATCCCAGCCCCAGGAAAGCATACCCTTTGTCTCCTACTGTCCTTCAAGCAGAATGCCCTATCCATGTATCTAACCTGGCTATCCCCAACAACAACAATTTTCCCTTACCTTCCTTGTTGTCGTTCGTCGTGACGATCCCAGTAGTAGACTCACATTCGTCGGGTAGCACCGAGAATGCGTTGGAGGTTTCCACGGGAGTTTCCACAGCAGTCTCTTTCTTCTTCATCGTTTCTGGCTTTCCATTCGTCTTCTTGATCGTCAACTTCGTCGTCCCCTGCTGTCCAGCCACTGACCACGATCCCTTCTTAACCTGAGGACTCGAAACAGGAGGACTACTACGAATCCTCTTGTTTTCCTCGGTCAATCGCCGTATCTCCATCTTCGCTGCCCTCAATTCTTCCTTAAGTTGCTGGTAAAGTTGCTCGATGGAGGGCATCTTGGTTCAGATCCCCCGGGAGCAAACAAGACACTTCTTCACAGAGTTAAGTATAGGTCAGCACTCAAAGTACAGGTCACCACTCAAGAGCACACAAACAGGTCTTCACAGAGCTAAGTACACGTCACCACTGACCCCTGGGCTACACATACTATGAGACCCCTGGACTACAGATACTATGAGACCCCTGGCTACACGTACTGAACCCCTGGGCTACAGGTACTATGAGACCCCTGGGCTACAGGTACTATGAGACCCCTGGGCTACAGGTACTGTGAGACCCCTGGGCTACAGGTACTGTGAGACCCCTGGGCTACAGGTACTGTGAGACCCCTGGGCTACAGGTACTGTGAGACCCCTGGGCTACAGGTACTGTGAGACCCCTGGGCTACAGGTACTGTGAGATCTCTGGGCTACAGGTACTGTGAGACCCCTGTGCTACAGGTACTGTGAGACCCCTGGGCTACAGGTACTGTGAGGCCCCTGGGCTACAGGTACTGTGAGACCCCTGGGCTACAGGTACTGTGAGACCCCTGGGCTACAGGTACTGTGAGACCCCTGGGCTTCAGGTACTGTGAGACTCCTGTGCTACAGGTACTGTGAGATCCCTGGGTTACAGGTACTGTGAGACCCCTGGGCTACAGGTACTGTGAGACCCCTGGGCTACAGGTACTGTGAGACCCCTGGGCTACAGGTACTGTGAGACCCCTGGATACAGGTACTGTGAGACCCCTGGGCTACAGGTACTGTGAGACCCCTGGGCTACAGGTACTGTGAGATCCCTGGGCCCCAGGTACTGTGAGACCCCTGGGGCTACGGTACTATGAGACCCCTGGGCTACAGGTACTATGAGACCCCTGGGCTACGGGTACTATGAGACCCCTGGGCTACGGGTACTATGAGACCCCTGGGCTACACTTTACTATGAGACCCCTGGACAAAGGTACTATGGACCCCTGGGCTACAGGTACTATGAGACCCCTGGGCTACAGGTACTATGAGACCCCTGGGCTACAGGTACTATGAGACCCCTGGGCTACAGGTACTGTGAGACCCCTGGGCTACAGGTACTGTGAGACCCCTGGGCTACAGGTACAGTGAGACCCCTGGGCTACAGGTACTGTGAGACCCCTGGGCTACAGGTACAGTGAGACCCTGGCTACAGGTACTGTTGAGATCCCTGGGCTACGGGTACTATGAGACCCTGGGCTACGGGTACTATGAGACCCCTGGGCTACGGGTACTATGAGACCCCTGGGCTACGGGTACTATGAGACCCCTGGGCTACGGGTACTATGAGACCCCTGGGCTACAGGTACTATGAGACCCCTGGGCTACGGGTACTATGAGATCCCTGGGCTACGGGTACTATGAGACCCCTGGGCTACGGGTACTATGAGACCCCTGGGCTACGGGTACTATGAGACCCCTGGGCTACAGGTACTATGAGACCCCTGGGCTACAGGTACTATGAGACCCATGGGCTACAGGTACTGTGAGACCCCGGGCTACAGGTACTGTGAGACCCCTGGGTACAGGTACTGTGAGACCCCTGGGCTACAGGTAACTGTGAGACCCCGGGGCTACAGGTACTGTGAGACCCCTGGGCTAACAGGTACTGTGGACCCCGGGGCTACAGGTACTGTGAGACCCCTGGGCTACAGGTACTGTGAACCCGGGGCTACAGGTACTGTGAGACCCCTGGGCTACAGGTACTGTGGGGCCCCCCTGGGCTACGGGTACTATGAGACCCCTGGGCTACAGGTACTATGAGACCCCTGGGCTACGGGTACTATGAGACCCCTGGGCTACGGGTACTATGAGACCCCTGGGCTACGGGTACTATGAGACCCCTGGGCTACGGGTACTATGAGACCCCTGGGCTACGGGTACTGAGACCCCTGGGCTACGGGTACTATGAGACCCCTGGGCTACGGGTACTATGAGACCCCTGGGCTACGGGTACTATGAGACCCCTGGGCTACGGGTACTATGAGACCCCTGGGCTACGGGTACTATGAGACCCCTGGGCTACAGGTACTGTGAGACCCTGGGCTACAGGTACTGTGAAAACCCCGGGGCTACAGGTACTGTGAGACCCCTGGGCTCAGGTACTGTGAAAATCCCTGGGTTTAACAGGTACTGTGAGACCCTGGGCTACAGGTACTGTGAGACCCCTGGGCTACAGGTACTGTGAGATCCCTGGGCTACAGGTATTTGTGAGACCCCTGGGCTACGGGTTTACTGTGAGATCCCTGGGCTACAGGTACTGTGAGCCCCTGGGCTACAGGTATGGGGAGACCCTGGGCTACAGGTACTATGAGACCCCTGGGCTACGGGTACTATGAGACCCCTGGGCTACGGGTACTGTGAGATCCCTGGGCTACGGGTACTATGAGATCCCTGGGCTACGGGTACTATGAGACCCCTGGGCTACGGGTACTGTGAGACCCCTGGGCTACGGGTACTATGAGACCCCTGGGCTACAGGTACTGTGAGACCCCTGGCTACAGGTACTGTGAGCACCCTGGGCTACAGGTACTGTGAGACCCTGGGCTACAGGTACTGTGAAAACCCCTGGGCTACAGGTACTGTGAGACCCCTGGGCTACAGGTACTGTGAGATCCCTGGGCTACAGGTACTGTGAGACCCCTGGGCTACAGGTACTGTGAGACCCCTGGGCTACAGGTATGTGAGACCCTGGGCTACAGGTACTGTGAGGACCCTGGGCTACAGGTACTGTGAGACCCCTGGGCTACAGGTACTGTGAGACCCCTGGGCTACAGGTACTGTGAGACCCCCCAGTGATATTTTCAAAGGAAATAAAAATAATCACAACAGTGTGTGATGTAATAACAAACTAAAATTTTAAAAACTTACACCAGTAACTATTAACACTTGATCTTGGAGAACCCTCCAACTGCAGACCCAGGAGCTGCACCCCCTGAAGCCCATGCCTTAATCCAGCCCTGCCTAGGAGTTACATGTAAAGAGCTTAAGCATAGTATTTATATATATATATATATATATATATTATATATATATATATATATATATATATAATATATAATAATATATATATATATATATATATATATATATATATTATATATCGATAGATAGATGAATGTGTGTGTGTTTTCGTCCTATTGTGTTCCCTAGCACAAATAATTGCCTCTCTTGAATCACAAACATTTTTATTCCGCTGACTCGTGCTGGTAGTCCGTTGGAGTGTCTCTCTCATTAGTTGCGTTCTGGCTATAAATTTGTGGCGCTTTTTAAGACTGAATTTATTCTTGTTTTAGTAATTTGACCTACACATTGTCATGAAATTTTATATTTATTAAGGGAGTTAAATCGATAATAACAAACAAGCTGCATTCTCGCGCACCACACACGCGAGCACACACACACACACACACACACACACACACACACACACACACACCACACACACACACACACACACACACACACACACACACACACACACACACACACAGGGGAATGTCCAAATAAAGAAAGATTAAGGGAAATCGGCCTGACGACACTGGAGGACAGGAGGGTCAGGGGAGAATGATAATGACATAAAATACTGCGTGGATAGACAAGGTGACAAAGACAGGATGTTCCAGGGAGGGACACAGAAACAAGAGGCCCAATTGGAAGTTGAAGACACAAATGAGTCAGGAGATATTAGGAAGTTTTCTTCACTCATAGAGTTGTAAGGCAGTGGAATAGCCTAGAAAATGACGTAGTGGGGGCAGGAACCTTTACACTTTTTAAGGACGGGGTTTTTGAAAAAAGCTATGGAGGGGGGGAGGGGAAGAGGGGGCCCAGTAGAAACCCGGGTGTAAAGAGGCGGGGCCAGGAGCAAAGGGCCCGGGAACCCCGGGCAACCAAAATAGGTGAGTACAAATGGTGAGTACCACACACACACGTACAAAAAATACACTCATTAATACACCCCTACACATACAATTTACACAACATACACATACATCACACACACAAACACCCAAAACACACACCACACACACCACACACACACACACAAACACACACCCCCACACACACAACCACACACACTTACAAACACACACACCCCACACACACACACACACACACACACACACCCAAACACCACACACACCCACACCCCGTCAGTCAGCGGGACGGGGGGTTAACAAGGCTCCGATTTTTTAGGGGTTTTTTAAATGGTGAACAACTGTAGCGTAATCAGGGGTTTAGGGGGAAAACGTTTTTTGAAAAAACCCTACGAGGGGAAAAACCCAGAGTTATTATTTAAAAAAAGAGTCGAGGGGAAAGCCTAAAAATCTTTAGTATTTCAAAGTGTAAACCATTAGGGGTTTAGTAGGCTTCTGTTGTCACAGATTCAAATATAAAAAGATTCAAGTGAGTTTTGGAAGGGGGGGTTTTTCAAAAATTTTGAGAGATTGGATAAAAATGAAATGGGGGGGACCATACAGTGAGTGAAAAAAAAATTAATAAGAAAGAGTAAAAAGGAAAAATAAAATATTTTAAAAAAAGGGGAAGGTGGCTTTTAGGCCTGTAAAACAGTGACGTCACAACAGTTGTGTAAAAAACCTTTTTAATAATATAAGTGTAACCCGGGAATGTAAAGTGTTTCCCAAATTTTTAAAGTAAAAGTGAAATTTCTATCATAAGTGAAAATGAGGGTGCGGGAGGGAGTTTAAGCAAAAAAATTAAAGGGGTTTATAAAGTTCACAGGTAAAGAATTTTCAAAATGGGTGATAAAAGGCTACTTTCTCAGCTTCTGGAAAATTTTGCCCTGGGCATCACTCCCAAATTTAAGTATCATTTAAACCTGTTGGGGTTTTTTTTTTTTTTTTTGGGGGGGGGGGGGTTTAAATTCCTTTGGCCTTGAGTCCTGTTAGTTATGGTCCTCACTCCTGAAAAGCTTTTACCAAAATTAGGCAAAAATTAGCATAGTTAAGGTGAAGATAGGGTTTGACTAGCGGGGGAGCAGCTAGCGGGGGGAAGCCTAGTGGGGGTGAGTCAGACACCCCGAGAAGCTCAGGGGGGCCTAAATTTTAAACCCAAATTTACTTTCTGTGTTTTAAAAGTAAAAAAGTGTTAAGTGCTAGAATCACTGTTGGTATTTTTTTTGAAATTATGGTATCTCCGTTATTTATTGGGCGTAGGGAATTTACTTAAAGTGGGGGCACACACACGCACAAAACACACACAACAACACACACACAAAACCCCCACACACCACAACACACACAACCACACACACACACACACCCCCACACACCCCACCCCCACACTGCACATACACTACACACACACACACACAAAACCCACGACAAACACTTTACACATACACACACACATACACACACACTACACACAATACACACCCCTTTAAAACACACACATACCCCACACCAAACAAAAATACACAAACACACACACTTTACACCATACACACATACACAAAAAATACACACCAAAAACCCCAACACATACACACAAACCCCAAAAATTTACACACATACATACACCCCAAAACTTACACAAAAGGGAAACAACCCTTTTGTAGTTTGTAGTACACACAGCTGTAAAACACATCCCAAGGATTTCCCCCCGTCCTGGTGAACTGCCCATCTAAACCCTTTTTCTCTCTGCCCCCCCCCTTCTTTCCACACTAAGTAGACCTATCTTTACCTCTCTCATTTTTTACAAAATTCTCTCTTCTACCTTTTCATCTCTACCTATCTCTCTCTCTCTTTTCCCTCTCCCATCTTTCCCCCTAACAAACTCTTACCTCTAAAATTTTCCCCCCCCCCCCCTAACAGCTTTTCCCCCCTTTTAAAAATCTGTTTCCCCCCCCATTATCTCTCCCCCCCCCCTTTCCCCACTCTCTCCATTTCCTTTCCCTCCCCCCCCCCCTGCCTCTCTCCCCCCCCGCTCTTCCATCTCCCCCCTCTTTTCCCCCCTTTTCCCCCCTTTTTTGCCTTCCCTTTCTCCCTCCCTCCCTCCCTCCCCCCCCTCCCTCCCCCTCTCTCTCTCTCTTTTCTCTCTCCTCTCTCTCTTCCCCTCTCTCTCTCTCTCTCTCTCTTGCTCTCTTTTTTCTCTCTCTCTTTGCCTCTCCCCTCTTGCTCTTCTCTCTCTTGCTCTCTCTCTTGCTCTCTCTCTCTCTCTCTTGCTCTCTTCTTGGGTTTTTCTCTCTCTCTTGTCTCTCTCTCTCTTGCTCCTCTCTCTTTTTGCCTTTCTCTTCTTTTCTCTCTCTCTCTTTTCTCTCTCTCTCTCTTTTCTCTTCTCTCTTTTCTCTCTCTCTTCTTTTCTTCCCCTCTTTCTTGCCCCCTCCTCTCTTTTCTCTCTCTCTCTCTCGCGCTCTCTCCTTCTCTCTCTCTCTCGCTCTTCTCTTGCTCTCTCTCTTCTTGCTCTCTCTCTTTCTCTCTCTTCCCCTCTTGCTCTCCTCTCTCTCTCCTTGCTCTTCTCTTCTTGCTCTCTCTCTCCCCTTTCCTTTTCTCCTCTTGGGTCTCTCCTCCTTTTGCCCCCCCATCTTCCCCCCCTTTCTCTCTCTCTTGCTCTCTCCGCTTCTTTTCTTCCCCTCTTCTTTGCTCTCTCTCTCTCTTTCTCTCTTTTCCCCTTGCTCTCTCTCTCTCTTGCTTCTCTTCTCTCTTTCTCTCTCTCTTTTCTTTTCTCTCTCTCTCGCTCTTTTCTCCTCTTGCTCTCTTCTCTTGCTCTCCTTTTCTCTCTTGTCTCTCTCTTCTTGCTTCTTGCTCCCCTCTCTCTCTCTTTTTCTTCTCTCTTGCTCTCTCTCTTTTTTGCTCTCTTTTTCTCTTGCTCCCCTCTCTCTCTCTTGCCTCTTGTTCTCTCTTTTCTCTCGCCTTTGCTCTCTCTCTTCTTGTCTCTTCCTTTTTTTTTGCTCTCTTTCTCTTCTCTTGACTCTTCTTGCTCTCTCTCTCTCTTGCTCTCTCTCTTTTGCTCTTCTCTCCTTGCTCTCTTCTCTCTTGCTCCAAATTTTCTTGCTCTCTCTCTTCGCTCTCTTTTCCCCCCCTTTTGCTCTCTATCTTGCTCTCTCTCTTCTTGGCCCCTCTCTTCTCTCTCGCTCTCCTCTCTCTCTCTCTCTCGCCTTTTTCTTGCCCTCCCTCTCTCTTGCCCCCTCTTGGTTTTTCTCTCTTTCTCTCTTCCCCTTTGGGTCTCTCTCTCTCTTGCTCTCTCTTTGCCCCTCCTTCTCTTGCTCTCTCTCGCTCTCTTGCTCTCGCTCTCTCTCTTGCTCTTCTCTCTCTTGCTCTCTCTCTTTTCTTGCTCTCTCTCTCTCTTGCCTCCCTCTCTCCCCTCTCTCTTTGCTTTCTCTCTTTTCTTGCTCCCCTCTCTTGCCCCCTTCTTCTCTCTTTCTCTCCTTCCCCTCTCTCTCTCTCTCTTCTCTTCTTTCCCCTTTTTCTTTTCTCTCTCTTCTCTCTCTCTCTTTTTGCTCTCTCTCTTGCTCTCTCTTCTTTTTGTCTCTCTCTTGCTCTCTCTCCTCTCTCTTTTCCTCTTTTGCTCTTCTCTTCTTGCCTCTCTCTCTCTTTGCTCTCTCTCTTCTTGCCCTCTTTCTTTGCTCTCTCCTCTTGCTTCCCCTCTCTCTCTTGCTCTCTCTCTCTTGCTCTTCTCTCTCTTGCTCTCTCTTATTTGCCCTCTCTCTCTCTTGCTCTTCTTCTTTCGCTCTCTCTCTCTTCCCCCTCGCTCTTTTCTTTGCTCTCTTCCTCTCTTGCTCTCTCTCTTGCTCTCTCTCTCTCTTGCTCTCTCTCTCTTTTTGACTCTTTTTCCTTTTTTGCTCTCTCTCTCTCTTTCTTCTTCTCTCTCTTTGCTCTCTCTCTTTCTCTCTCTCTTCTTTCTCTCTCTCGCTCTATTTTCTCTCGCTCTCTTCTTGGGTCTCTCTCTTCTTGCCTCCTCTCTTCCTTTGCTCTCTCTTTTCTCTTGCTCTCTCTCTCTCCTTGCTCTCTCTCTTGCCTTTTCTCTCTTCGCTCTCTTCTCTCTTGCTTCTCTCTCTTTCTCTCTCCTTCTTGCTCTCTCTCTCTCTTGGGTTCTTGCTCTTTTCTCTCTTCTTGCTCTCTCTCTTGGGTCTCTCTCTCTCTTGCCCCTCTCTCTCTCTTTTTCTCTCCTCTCTCTCTTGCTCTCTTGTTCTCTCCCCTCTTTTTCGCTCTCTTTCTTCTCTTTCTTTCTCTTTTTCTCTTTTCTTTCTCTTGCTCTTTTCTTCCTCTCCCCTCTTGCTCTCTCTCTTGCTCTCTCCTCTCTTGCTCTCTTTTCTTTCTTGCTCTCTCTCTCTTTGCCCCTCTCTCTCTCTTTTCTCTCTCTCTCTTGCTCCTCTCTCTCGCTCTCTCTTGCTCTCTCTCCCCTCTTTCTCTCTATCTTGTTTTCCTCTTGCCCCTTCTCTCTCTCGCTCTCTCTCCTTCTCTCGCTCTCTCTCTTGCTCCTCTCTCTCTCTTTGCTCCTCTTGTTTTCTCTCTCTCTTGCTCTCTCTCTTGCTCTCTCTCTTCTTGCTCTTCCTTTTGCTCTCTCTCTCTTTTTTGCTCTCTCTCGCTCTCTTGCTCTCGCCCCTCTCTCTTTTCTTCTCTCTCTTTTTTGCTCCTTCCCCTCTTGCTTCTCTCTTTTTTGCTCTCTCTCTCCCTCTTGCCCCTCTCTCTCTCTCGGCCCCTCTCTCTCTCTTGCTCTCTCTCTTGGGTCTCTCTCTCTCTTTGGGTCTCTCCTCTCTCTTTTCTCTCCTCTCTCTCTCTCCTCTCTCTCGTGCTCTCTTGCTCTCTCTCTCTCTCTTTGGGTCTCTCTCTTGCTCTCTCTTTCTCTCTTGTCTCTCCTTCTCTTGCTCTTCTCTTTTGCTCTCTCTCTTGCTCTCTCTCTCTTCGCCTCCTTTCTCTCTCCCTCTTTGCTCCTCCTCTTCTTGCCTCCTCTCTCTTGTCTCTCTCGTTCCCCCCCCCTTTTCCCCCTTAACTTTTCCCCCCTCCCACACTTAAAAAAAAAAAAAAAAAAAAAAAAAAAAAAAAAAAAAAAAAAAAAAGGTGGGGGCTCGCGGAAACCCCAAAGGGCAGTGAGAATTTGGGTTTGGGTAGGGAGGGAAATTTGGGTGGAAAGGGGCGTGGGAAAGGATTGGGAAAAAAGGGGGGAAAAGAAAAATTTGGAGAGCTTTCTGAAAAATGGGAAAAAAAGAGCTCTTGTTTAAATTGGAAAAAAGGTTGGAGCAGGAAACCCAAAAAATTGGGAGGCACAAGTCGAAATGCCCGTAGCCAAGAAAAAGGGTTAAGAAATTTTAGATAAATAGGCTGGGCGGTTAAAGGGGGGAGGACCAAAAGAAGACAAAAGCATATGGGGAAAACTGCTTGGGGTGAACGGAAGGAAGGGAAATTTTGAATTTTTGCAAGGGGCACATCATCTGCCAAGGGGACCCAAAGGGGGTGAAAGGGGAAAACAGTGGTTGCGATGGGAGGGTGATAGGTCGAATGTGAGGCACAAAAAGGGGTATAAGAGCCCCTGGAAAAATAAAAGGGGGGAAAAAATACCCATACAGGGAGGATCCAGAGTCACGGGGGGGTGAGGCAAATTTGGGGGGAAAAAAAAGGGCAAAATCGTGTTTATCCATGGGCCTTAAAGGGGGGAGGAAAGGGGAAAACACTGAAAAAAAGCAGGGGAAAAAGGAAAAGGGGATTTAGAAAAAATCACGGGGAAAAAAGGTGAAAAGAGTAGAGATTGTAAATTTTGAGAATTTGGGGGGTACTCGAAGGGGGAAAAAAGAGAAACCCACCCAAACAAGCTGATTCTCAGGACGGGGGAAAAAGTGGGAACAGGATCCTCAAGAGAAACCCCGTTTTTAAATACTCCCGGGAAAAAAGGACAAGAGGGTGTTCCTAGAAAGAGAAGAAAAAAAAATCAGGGAAAGACAGCGCTGAGGGGAGGACCAAAAAAAAAAAAAAAGGAAACTAGGAAAAGAGACAAGGGGGGAATCCGCAGAGGGGCAGTCAGAGAGGACCCCGGGAAAAGCAAAGGGGAAGACACACACAACTACTCTCAGAACCCCTCCAACCTATCCCACCATCCCAACACCCACTACAATCCATACCCACAGCTACACCCCCATCGAAACTATAGAAACCCCCCGTATGCCACCAGGTCTCCCCCCCCCCCCGGGGCCCCCCCAAACCCCAGGGGTTTGGGAAAAGGAAAATGAAGGTATGGTACCAAACGTGATGGAAAAAAAAATAAATGGGAGGAAGGGGGGCACGAAAAGGGCAAAGAAGGGATTTAACCGGGGAAACCTTTGTCTTACAGAAAAACCCAAACTTACAGGTTTTTTATAACAGAAAGCCATCTTTTTCCAAGGGGTACCAAAACTGAGGAAAGCAGAGGGGAAAAGGGGGGGTGGGGAGGGGGCGTTGCTGATTTTAAAAATTTTGCGGGGAATTTTTTTGAGGGAGAGAGGAGATAGCGGAGAAAAAAAAAGTGATTTCATAGTGGGAAATGCTTCATTTTGGAGGTCCCAAGGGGGTTTAAAAGCGTGATGTATAAAACCCCCCACGAACAGCAGGAGGCCAAAAGGCAAGAGTACGACGGGGAGCAATAGAGCGATGGTTGACACACTGGCTAGAGTGGGCCCGAAGGGGCTCATGCCCCCCAGGGAAAGTCCCGATCATGGGGTTTACTTTAACCACAAGGAGATCGATTGGGGAACTTGGGGCCCCCATTGGGGGGCCCGATACAAGGAGGGCTAAAATGATGGGGGGTGGTACTGGAGAACTTCATGAACCCCAAAGTAAGGGACACTACAAAAGAGAGAGGAGAGGATGAACCAGCAAGGCTGGGGCTTAGTATTCCCCCTTCAGTAGTGCGATATCGAGGACATCACCCTATGAAAAAACCCCTTGGGGGCCGTGACCCCTGTGGTTTTAAACTTCGAAAAACACAGTGAGTACAAGTGGGGGGGGGGAAAAAAAGGAAAGGCCGGGCGAAGAAGCCAAAATAAAGAAAAAAAAAAAAAAAAGGGGGCTCACAGGAATGAGGTCTACCTGAAAGGGGTTCCGTGGCAGAGAAAATGGCAGGGGGGCCAGTTAATTTAGAGAGGGGGAAAATGTAGCACAAAATTTTCAAGGAGGGTGAGGGGGAGGTTTGTACCCAAGGGTAAAGGGGGGAAAGAAAAAAACCAGGGGTGGCCCCTGGTTTCCCAAAGGTTTTCAGGGAGGCAAAAAACCCCAAATGGTTTTAGGGAAAGGGAAAAAATATAGAAGGCAAGGACCCCGGAGAATAAAGGAGAACAGTTTGTAGAGCAGAAAAAAACCCAAAAAAGCACAGAAAAAGAAGGGAGGGGCCCAAAAGACAATATGAAAAGGGCCATAGCAGCGGAAAAAAAAAAAACTGGGGCCCCAAACTGTTGTACAGCCCATTTAGGAGGAAAAAACAAATCAAGGACCAGGTAAACAGGTTTAAGGAAGGAAAGGGGGAGAACAACGGAATGACCGTGAAGTATTTTGAAAAAACTCAACAAGAGAAATTTAAAGAAATGTTCACAGAGGAGACGAAGGGACTCCAGAAAAAAGACGGAGAGGTGGGGGGGACCCCACCCAAATTTTGGACACAGTGCACACAAGAGGAAGAAGTTTAAGAGACTTCTGAGTGAGTAGAACCCCAAAAGGGGAATGGGGGCCCGGGTTAAAAATCTCCCCATGGGTATGAGGGGAGGGAGAGAGGCGCTATGTGTACCCCTAACAAAAATATTTAAAACATCATCGAAACAGGGAGGGTTGCCCGAGGGGTTTGGAAAAACAGGAAAAAGTAGTCCCCTCTTTTAAAAAAGGGGGACAGCATGAAGCATTTTTAAATACAGAACCCGTGTCATGACAATTTTTATAGTAAAGGGAAAAACATGGAAAAAGATTATCAGGAGAAAAAGTGGTGGGAAAACCAAAAAAGGAAAAAGATCTCATAACAGCAGGGCATGGTTTCAGGGACGGGGGAAAACCTGTGTCCCCAAAACCCACTGGGTTTTTATGAATGGGGGACGCAGAAGGGCAAAAGGGGAGAGGGGTGGGGGGGGATTGCATTTTCTTTGGGCTGCAAGAAGGCGTTTGACACAGTTCCAACAAGAGGTTTTGGGGCAAAAAATGGAGGAACCCAAACAGGGTAACAGGGGGAAAGGGACTACAAAGGGTCAGGGGAAAAACTTTTTCCCGGGGAAAACAGCGCGGTCAGGTCGTTCGGGGGAGGGGGGGTAGAGTGGGGCACCCGTGACCCGCCGGGGGGCCCACAGGGGGCAGTCCTAGGACCCGTGCTGTTTTGGTATTTTGAACGACATTTCGGAAGGAATAGGGCTCTGAGGTTTTCCCTTTTTTTGCAGTGAAAGTTTAAATTTATGAGAAGGGAATTTCAAATCGACGAAAAACCAGGCAGAAAATACAAAAGGATTTTGGACAGGCTGCAGACCTGGGCCAGCCCAAATTTGGGTCCCGGAGTTCAATCCCACAAATGCCAAATTTTTGAAGATTGGGGGGGAAGGGGAAAGAAAAGGGCCCCAGCGGAGTACAGTCTAGGGGGTCAGAGACTACAAACCTCACTCAAGGAAAAAGATCTTGGGGTGAGTATAACACCAGGCACATCTCCTGAAGTGCACATCAACCAAATACTGCTGCAGCATATGGGCGCCTAGCAAACCTCAGAACAGCATTCCGACATTTTAATAAGGAATCGTTCAGGACCCTGTACACCGTATACGTTAGGCCCATATTGGAGTATGCGGCACCAGTTTGGAACCCACACCTAGCCAAGCACGTAAAAGAAACTAGAGAAAGTCCAAAGGTTTGCAACAGACTAGTCCCAGAGCTAAGAGGTATGTCCTACGAGGAGAGGTTAAGGGAAATCAACCTGACGACACTGGAGGACAGGAGAGATAGGGGGGACATGATAACGACATACAAAATACTGAGGGGAATTGACAAGGTGGACAAAGACAGGATGTTCCAGAGATTGGACACAGTAACAAGGGGACACAGTTGGAAGCTAAAGACACAGATGAATCACAGGGATGTTAGGAAGTATTTCTTCAGCCACAGAGTAGTCAGTAAGTGGAATAGTTTGGGAAGCGATGTAGTGGAGGCAGGATCCATACATAGCTTTAAGCAGAGGTATGATAAAGCTCACGGCTCGGGGAGAGTGACCTAGTAGCGATCAGTGAAGGGGCGGGGCCAGGAGCTCGAACTCGATCCCCGCAACCTCAACTAGGTGAGTAACTAGGTGAGTACACACACACACACACACACACACACACACACACACTCCAGTCTGGAACGCACACCTGGTCAAGCACGTCAAGAAGTTAGAGAAAGTACAAATGTTTGCAACAAGACTAGTCCCAGAGCTCAGGGGAATGTCGTACGAGGAAAGGTTGAGGGAAATCGGACTGACGATACTGGAGGACAGAAGGGTCAGGGGAGACATGATAACGACATACAAGATACTGCGTGGAATAGACAAGGTGGACAGAGATAGGATGTTCCAGAGAGGGGACACAGAAACAAGGGGCCACAACTGGAAGCTGAAGACTCAGACTAGTCACAGGGACGTTAGGAAGTAATTCTTCAGTCATAGAGTTGTCAGGAAGTGGAATAGCCTAGCAAGTGAAGTAGTGAAGGCAGGAACCATACATAGTTTTAAAGCTCAGGAAGCAGGGAGGGAGAGGACCTAGTAGCGATCAGTGAAGAGGCGGGGCCAGGAGCTGAGTCTCGACCCTTGCAACCACAATTAGGTGAGTACACACCTACAGGTGGGGGGCACAAGGCTCCGTGAACTTTAGTGTTTTTTAAGGCGTGCAGTAACTGCTAGCAGTAATCAGTGGTAGTGACAACATCAGTGAACAATACTACGAGTGATAACCAAAGTTATTAGTTAAAAAAAAGTCGAGAGGAAGCCTGAAATCATTAATATTTCAAAGTGTCAGACCGTTAGTGACTAGTAGGCACCTGATGCCACACAGATTCAAATATACAAAGATCAAAGTGAGTGTGGAAGCGGGTGTTCAAGAATTTCGAGAGATTGGTTAACAAGTGAAATGTGGGGCACCATACAGTGAGAGTGAAAAAGTTAATAAGCAAAAGTTGAAAGGAAAAAGTATAATATATAACAAGGGAAGGTGGCAGTAGGCCTGCTGAAGCTGCGATGTCACAACAGTTGTGTGACATTATACATATAAAGTGTAACACCGAATGTGAAGTGTATTCTATTATAAGTGAAGTGTATTCTATTATAAGTGAAGTGTATTCTATCATAAGTGATAAGTGAAATCACTTGAGGGATGTGGGATGTAGGAGCATATATGGTTATAGACATCATGGGTGAAGAATTTTCAAAATAGTGATAGAAGGGCTATGTACGACGACTACGTCATCAGCATCTGGCAACCTGTCATCACATCGCTACCAGCCCAAGTATTGCTCACCTATTGTGGTTGCATGTCGGGTTCTGGATTCTGGTCTTGCATCACTGTTAGATACTGGTCACTCACTCCTGCAAGCTATTACGAGAATTAGACTAGAAATAGCATAGGTAAGGTGAAGATAGTGTTGACTAGCGAGGGGCAGTCTAGCGAGGGGCAGACTAGCGAGGGGTGACGTCAGACACTCCTAGAAGCTGAGACAAGCTAAAAATTACAACCTAGTTACTTTCTGTGTTTTATAAGCAGAATTGGTAAGTGTTAGAATTACTACTGGTAGTTAGAATTACCGGTATTACTACTGGTATTTATTAGCAGTATGAATACTTAGAAGTGGGGGCACACATACAGACATAAACATGAACACACACACATACACAGGATTTCACACCTTCCTGTTAACTGACCTGAAATCCCTCCCTCTCTTTCTCTCTCTCTTTCTCTCTCATTACCTCTCTTCCTCTCTCTACCTATCTCTCAATACCTGTTTCTCTCTCTACCTCTACCTATCTCTCTCCCTCTCTACCTATCTCTCTTGCTACCTCTCTCTACCTATACCTCTCTCTTCCTATCTCTCTCTACCTATCTCTCACTACCTATCTCTCTACCTATCTCTCCCTTTGCCTATCACTCTCTCTTCCCTCTCCCAACTCTCCACTCTCCTTTCTGTCCCATCTAACATCTCTTCCCTCTAACACCTCCCCCCTCTAATGTCTCTCCCCCTCTAACATCTCTCCCTCCCATTTTCCTCTCTCTCCCCTCTCTCCCCCTTCTCCCCTGTTCTCCCCCTCTCATCCCTCTTTGCCCTCTCTCTTTCTCCCTCTCTCCCTCCCTTTTCCCTTCTCACTCTCCCCTCTCTCTTTCTCACTCTCTCTCCCCTCCTTTTCCCTTCTCACTCTCCTCTCTCCCCTACCTTTCCCTTCTCTCTCTCTTTCCCTCTCTTTCTCTCACTCTCTCTCCACTTTTCCCTTCTCACTCTCCCCTCTCTCTTTCTCACTCTCTCTCCCCTCCCTTTTCCCTTCTCACTCTCCTCTCTCCCCTACCTTTCCCTTCTCTCTCTCTTTCCCTCTCTTTCTCTCACTCTCTCTCCCACTTTTCCCTTCTCACTCTCCCCTCTCTCTCTCCTACTTTTCCCTCCTCTCTCTCTCTCTCTCTCTCTCTCTCTCTCTCTCTCTCTCTCTCTCTCTCTCTCTCTCTCTCTCTCTCTCTCTCTTTTTTTTTTTTTTTTTTTTTTTACACAGGGTTTGACAAGGTTAAGGATCCCTAGCTTTATTGACAGCTATTTACAGGTTAAGGATTCCTAACTTTATTGGCAAGCTAAGAGCTGTTACCTACATCAGCTCATTTGAAAGCATTTTTTTTGTTATGAGACATACAAGTAGGGAACAGGATGAAGTTGGAGCCATCTGTGGGCCAGCATTTTCATTTCATCAACTGACGTTATCTCGTTGACATCATTATGCTGTACGAATGTGTTCCATACTCGAGTCATCCTGGGTATGTATGATCTCAGATGGAGTGATGTTCTGGAGAAGGGTACAGCCAGAGTGAAGTTGCTGCTTTCTGCCCGTCTTGTGGCATAAGAGCTTGTTTCACGCTGTCCTCGAAGTGGATCCAAGTGTGGTATTTTGACAATATTGGCCTTGTACATAACAGTAAGGCCACCCACATCCCTCCTATGTTGAAGGCTCTGCTGAAATGACAGATCTATCCAGGATGGGTCCAGGCGAGGGATGAGACGTCTTGCTCTGTTCTCTACTCTGTCAAGCAGTCGCAGATGAGAGGGGGGGCAGGCAAACCAAGAAAGTGGAGCATACTCAAGGTGTGAGCATACTTGTGCCTCGTACAGGATCTTGCAACCCCTACTGTCAAGCAGATGCGAGATACGGCGAAGTGCTGTAAGCTTCCTGGCTGCATTGTTTGCAAGATTTACAACATGGTTCTTCATGGTTAGTTTGGAGTCAAATTTCACCCCAAGGATATCAACTTCTTCTCCAGGTGCCAATACCCTCCCATTCATCCTTACTACTGCACCAGCATTACCATCATGGTGCCTAGAGACGATCATCATTTGCGTTTTCTCAGGTGCAAATGTTACTTCCCCTTCTTTTCCCCAAGTGTTTAATAGCTTTTAGGGGATTGATTTTAGCTTGGGGCACCTGGCATTTTTTTTGGATAAGTGAATGTCAGTGTACCGTCGTCTGCATATGCATGTGGGGTTTTGGGATGAGATAAAGGGAAAGGGCCCTGGGAAATAGGGCATTCCATTAAAAAAGTGACCCAGCACACTTTTTTGTTTGGGAAAGCTTGCCCCCCAAAAGGATGCCTTTCTGAATTCCCTTCCATTTAGGACTACATTAGAGATCTACCATGAAGGGTAATCACTGGGGAGACTTTGCGTAGAGCCTGCCCCTTCCCAGTGCTTGAGTTTGTAAGAGGCCCTGGGTTTCCAAAACCCCGGGCGAAAGCGCCCGCAATTTTTCCCGTGCTAAAACAAACTGACTTTGGATTCATTTCCCGGAATGGTGCCATTAGTGGAAAAGGTTTAACAACAGATCAGCAGCGGTAAACCCTTTTTGAAGAATAAATTTACCCATCACAAAGTTGTGGTGGTTGTCAAAAAAAAATTTTCATTTGTCTTTTAAATTTTTGTCCCCCAAGGATCTTACCCGTGAATTTTCAGGAGTGGGCACTGGTCTTTTAAGTTTCTGATTTCTGCTCTGTCTTCTTTTTTTGGGAAAGGGGCTACATTTTTCCTCTTTCCATGGAGAGGGGATTTACACTGTACTAGGCGTGCTGAAAGATGCGGTTTGAGGTGCGGTGCTGGTCTGCAATTTCTCAACAATCTTGGGCTCAACTTGTCTGGGCCCCCCAGCCTTTTCTTTGGTCAAGTGATTTTAAGAAGGAAATGCACCTCCTCCTGCCTTATTGTCACCACTGACAGTTTTGACACAGTTCTTGAGCTACCCAAAGGGGAGGTCCCTTGCTGGATCAGGAACTTGAAATTTTGGTAGCAAAGTGTTCAGCAAAGAGGTCCGCCTTCTCTTGACTATAGTAGAGGTGGCCCCATCCTGTCGATTTAGGGTGGAATAAGTTCATCAGGCAGAACCTTGTCTGTCCTTGACCAGGGCCCACCAGGTTTTGGAGCCTACCCTACCTGATGCTAACTTTCTTTTAGTGTCCACCTCCCATTTAGCAATGGCCCACTTTTGAACATCACCCATATGCCTACAGGCTTGCATGTGCAAGTTCCTGTTATAGGTGGTAGGATGTCTCTTATACCTTCGCCATGCTTTGTACTTAGCAGTAGCAGCCTCTCTACAACGAAAGCCAAACCAAGGCTGATCTGTAGGCTTTGTCACATATTGCCGGTGAGGAATGTGTTCTCTCTCTCTCTCTCTCTCTCTCTCTCTCTCTCTCTCTCTCTCTCTCTCTCTCTCTCTCTCTCTCTCTCTCTCTCTCTCTCTCTCTCTCACTTTTCTCTTAAAAAAAATGGTGGGGACTCTCAGAACCCAGGGATCAGATGAGTATGGTTCTGGTAAGGAGGAGTGGATGGAGGTGCAGTGGAAAAGGATGGAGCAAGAGTGGGAGAGAAAATTAGGAGAGTTTTCTGAAAAAATGGAGACAGAGCTTTCTGTGAAATTAGAAAAGAGGTTGGAGAAGGAGAAGAGGAATTGGGAGGCACAAGTTGAAACTACAGTAACCAGGATAAGGGTCCTAGAAGATGAGGTAAACAGGCTGAAGCAAGTTGCAGGGACATTGACCAGAGAAGACACAGCATATGAAGCTGAGAGGCCGAACAGGAGGGAAGGAGATATGAATTATGCTAAGGCCAATTCAACCTGCCAAGAAGGGCCCAGGAGTGAAAGGGGAGAGCAGCTGGGTGTAAGTGGAGAGGGTGTTAGATCAAATGCAGAGGCACAACAATGCTACCAAGAGCCACTGGAAAAAACAAGGGAGAAAATGACCATGTACAGACAGGAACCAGAGTCACAGAGGGAGAGGCAAAGGGAGGAGGAAAGGGCTAAATCGTGTTTATCCACTGGTTTCAGGGAAGGGGGAGAGAAGGAAAACACACACTGAAAGACATCAGGCAGAAAGAAAGGAGATTGAGAACATTATCAAGGAAGTAGGTGAAGAAGACATGGACGAGATTGTAAATTTTCAGAGAATAGGGGGGTACTTGAAGGGGAGAAAACGACCGATCAAGCTGATCCTCAGGACAGAAACAGTGCGGAACAAGATTTCCCAAGAGAAACCACGGTTGAAATACTCGGAAAAGTACAAGAGGGTGTTCCTAGACAGAGACAGAACACAAACAGAACGACAGCAGCTGAGGGAGAGGACAAAAAAGCGAAAGGAGCTACGAAAGGAGACAAGAATGGAACCAGCAGAGGTCAGTCAGAGCAGAACAGAGCAGCAAGGGCAAGCACACACAGAACCATCCTCAGAACACCATCTCAACACAAACTACAATCCACACTCACAGCTTCCACCCAACACCCAGCTATAGAATCCCACAATATGCTACCAGGTCTCCCACCCTCACGGGCCCCCAAACCACAGTGTTGGAAAGGGAAACTGAAGGTATGGTACACAAACGCTGATGGAATAAAAAATTTAAGTGGGAGGAGTGGCACAAAGAGTCAAAGAGGCATCACCGGGACATCATAGCTCTCACAGAAACCAAGCTAACAGGTTTATGATACAGATGCCATTTTTTCCAACAGGACACCAGATCCTGAGGAAAGACAGAGGAAAACAGGGGGGGTGGAGGAGTGGCACTGCTGATCAAACCCCGATGGAATTTTGATGAGTGGAGAGAGGAGACAGCGGAAAAGGGAAAGTGATTACATAGCGGGAATGCTTCACTTGGAGGTCCCAAGGTGGTAATTGCAGTGATGTAAAACCCCACCACAGAACAGAGGAGACCAGGGCATGAGTATGACGAGAGAAATAGAGCGATGGTTGACACTGGCTGCAGTGGCCAGAAGAGCTATGCATGCGGGGGAAAAGCTCCTAATCATGGGCGACTTTAACCACAAGGAGATCGACTGGGAGAACTTGGAGCCACATGGGGGCCAAGATACATGGAGGGCAAAGATGATGGAGGTGGTAGGGGAAAAACTACAGGGTACCAACACGTAAGGGACACTACAAGGAGAGAGGGAGAGGATATAAACCAGCAAGACTGGATTAGTATTCCCTTGGGAGCGTGCAGATATGAGGACATCACATATGAAAGACCTCTTGGGCCAGCGATTTATGTGGTTTTGAGCTTCGAATACACAGTAGAGCTGCAAGTGGAGGGGGGGAAACAGAAAAGGGCCAGGACAAATGAAACCAAACTACAGGAAAGGGACTACACGGGATTGAGGAACTTCCTGAACGAGGTTCAGTGGGACAGAGAGAACTGGCAGGGAAGCCAGTTAATGAGATGATGGAATATGTAGCAACAAAAGTGCAAGGAGGGAAGGAGGTTTGTACCCCAAAGGGGAAAAAGGAATAATGAAAAAAGCCAGGATGGCCATGGTTCACCGAAGGTGCAGGGAGCAAAAAAAGTGTGCTAGAGAATGGAAGAATATAGAAGGCAAAGGACCCAGGAGAATAAGGAGAGCAGGGCGTATAGAGCCAGAACGAATGTGCCAGATAGAAGGGAGGCCCAACGACAATGGGGAAAACGACATAGCAGCGAAAACCAAATCTGACCCGATGCTGTTATACAGGGCCCCAAACAGGAAGAAAACAACCCTCAAGGACCCGGTAATCAGGCTAAGGAAGGAAGGAGGAGAGACAACAAGAAATGACCCTGAAGTATGTGAGGAAACTCAACAAAGAGATTCAAAGAAGTGTTAACAGAGGAGACAGTAGGGGCTCCCGAGGAACGGGAGAGGTGTGGGGACATCACCAGGTGCTGGACACGGTTTCACACACCGAGGAAGAAGTGAAGGGGGCTTCTGAGTGAGTAGATACCCCAAAGGCAATGGGGCCAGATAACATCTCTCCATTGGTCCTGAGAGAGGGAGCAGAGGGGCTATGTGTTCCCCCAACAACAATATTCAATACATCTATCGAAACAGGGAGATTGCCTGAGGCATGGGAGACAGCAAATGTAGTCTCAATCTTTAAAAAAGGAGACAGACATGAAGCACTAAACTACAGACCAGTGTCACTGACATGTATAGTATGCAAAGTCATGGAGAAAATTTTCAGGAGAAGAGTGGTGGAACACTAGAAGGACAATCTCCAACAGCACCCAACATGGTTTCAGGGCGGGAAATCCTGTGTCACAAACCTACTGGAGTTCTATGACAAGGTGACAGCAGTAAGGGCAAGAGAGAGGGGGTGGGTGGATTGCATTTTCTTGGACTCCCAAAAAGGCGTTTGACACAGTACCACACAAGAGATTAGTGCAAAAACTGGAGGGGGCCAAGCAGGGATAACAGGGAAGGCACTACAATGGATCAGGGAATATTTGTCAGGAAGACAGCCGGAGTAATGGTACGTGGCGAGGTGTCAGAGTGGGCACCTGTGATCAGCGGGGTCCCACAGGGGTCAGTCCTAGGACCAGTACTGTTTCTGGTATTTGTGAACGACATGACAGAAGGAATAAACTCTGAGGTGGGCACTGTTTGCAGATGACGTGAAGTTGTGAGAAGAATTCATTCGATCGAACACAGGCAGAACTACAAAGGGATCTGGCAGGCTGTAGACCTGGTCCAGCAAATTTGGTCCCGGGTTCATTCCACCAAGTGCAAAGTCATGAAGATTGGGGAAGGGCAAAGAAAACTGCAGACGGGTACAGTCTACGGGGCCCGAGACACAAACCTCACTCAAGGAAAAAAATCTTGGGGTGAGTATAACACCAGGCACATCTCCTGAAGCGCACATCACCCAAATAACTGCTGCAGCATATGGGGCCTGGCAAAACCTCAGAAAAAGCATTCCGACTCATAATAAGGAGTCGTTCAGGACCCTATACACCGTGTACGTTAGGCCCATATTGGAGTATGCGGCACCAGTTTGGAACCCACACCTAGCCAAGCATGTAAAGAAACTAGAGAAAGTGCAAAAGTTTGCCACAAGACTAGTCCCAGAGCTAAGAGGTTGTCCTACGAGGAGAGGTTAAGGGAAATCAACCTGACGACACTGGAGGACAGGAGAGATTGGGGGGACATGATAACGACTTACAAAATACTGAGAGGAATTGACAAGGTGGACAAAGACAGGATGTTCCAGAGACTGGACACAGCAACAACATTTGGAAGCTGAAGACACAGATGAATCACAGGGATGTTAGGAAGTATTTCTTCAGCCACAGAGTAGTCAGGAAGTGGAACAGTTTGGGAAGAGATGTAGTGGAGGCAGGATCCATGCATAGCTTTAAGCAGAGGTACGATAAAGCTCATGGTTCAGGGAGAGTGACCTAGTGGCGACCAGTGAAGAGGCGGGGCCAGGAGCTTGGACTCGACCCCTGCAACCTCAACTAGGTGAGTACAACTAGGTGAGTATTCACACACACACACACACACACACCACCACACACACACACACACACACACACACACACACACACACACACACACACACGCACACACACGTGAAGCAGTATCGCTAAATAGTGCTCCCAGGATTTAGCATTTTAGTGGCTGTCCTAAGATATTATTAGCGGTCATCGTATGTGAGTGAATCAGTGAACATACCTACAAGAGTGTAATAGCTTTCAAGAGTGCGAATAATGTGATAGGATCAAGAATTTTACAATTTAAATTTGAATGAAATTTGAGTGAGGGGAGGGGAGCAGTCAGCTGATCAGGTACTGGCCGCAGTGTTGACACAAAATATCCAAAAAGTTATTTGGGTTAACGGGTGTGATCTGAAATATTAACAAATACATATGTTGGTTGATTATAGCAGCAGTGTAGTGATAAGGTCATAAAAGAGTGATTAAGTAAATATGAAAGTAAGAAAAAATTAGTCAATCCCCAGTGTTGGTGTTGTGAAGGTTTGCTACATCATCAGACTTGTTATGGGCCATAATACTGTACTAAAGAAAAAAGAGGGAATACCAAGTCTTTAAAAAAAAAGAAAATAAAAACTTGAATGCATGATAAAGTTCCCGAAGGAGTTACAAATTGAAGGAGTGTATAGCCGACCAGCGGAACCTCC
>NC_069413.1:2198934-2230755 GCF_026875155.1 Cherax quadricarinatus
TGGTGTCGCATTACTTGTCCATTGGAGGATTTTTTTTGTTGGCATTAATATCTTAGGTTCTGGAGTGAGTGCCACTGATCTGTGGCACTAAAAATATCTTGCTATTGCATGGTTGTAACAGATATGGAAAACTTGAGGAAATTATAACTTTATCAGGATTTACAACAAATTCTTACCATAAAATGTGGCGAAAAAGTAATGTGAAGGACCTGGGAGTGATAATGTCAGAGGATCTCACCTTCAAAGACCAGAACAATGTATCTCCCACATCTGCTAGGAAAATGATAGGATGAATAATAAGAACCTTCAAAACTAGGGACGCCAAGTCTAAGATGATTATCTTCACATCGCTTGTGCTCTCTAGGCTGGAATATTGCTGTACATTAACTGCTCCTTTCAAGGCAGGCGAAATTGCTGACCTGGAGAATGTACAGAGAACTTTCACAGTATGATAAATCACATAAATTACTGGGAACGGGTGAAATCCCTTGGTTTGTATTCCCTGGAATGCAGGCGAGAAAGATGCATGATAATATACACTTGAAAAATCCTACTCTCATTGGTACCAAACTTACACACGAAAATCACTCCCTATGAAAACAAAAGGCTCGGCAGGAGATGCAACATTCCCCCGATGAACAGCAGGGGCGCCACGAGCACACTGAGAGACAACACAGTAAGTGTCAGGGGCGCAAGACTGTTCAACTGCCTCCCGGCATGCATAAGAGGGATTACCAGTAGACCCCTGACTGTATGCAAGAAGGCACTGGACAGTACCTGACCAACCGGGCTGTGGTTCGTACGTCGATTTACGTGCTGCGAACAGTAACAGCCTGGTGTATCAGGCCCTGATCCACCACGAGGCTTGGTCTCAGACCGAGCCGAGGGGGCGTTGACCTCCGAAACCCTCTCCAGGTATACCATGGTTAGATCCCCGGAGTTTGTATCTCCTGGTCTGTTGTACTAATGTGTAACATAGTTTATGGTGGACAGGTTTACAGATGGTAGAACGACACATTCCTCTGGTCAAGATGGTAGAACGACACATTCCTCTGGTCAAGATGGTAGAACGACACATTCCTCTGGTCAAGATGGTAGAACGACACATTCCTCTGGTCAAAGGGTAAAACGACACATTCCTCTGGTCAAGATGGTAGAACGACACATTCCTCTGGTCAAGATGGTAGAACGACACATTCCTCTGGTCAAGATGGTAGAACGACACATTCCTCTGGTCAAGATGGTAGAACGACACATTCCTCTGGTCAAGTTACAGTATAATATGTTTATTATGCACCTCAGACCCATCCTGTGGGTGGTAGTCAACATTACAGAGGTACATAATTGGTCCAGGGACTGGACTCCAAAGTTTTGATAGCTGAGCAAGTTACAGAGGTAATGAGCTCACAAGTTACAAAGGTAATGAATTCTGTAAGAATGGTTACTTACGTTTATACATGGCTACAATCATGAACAAATTATAAAGTAATGAGCAATTCACACTTCCACACCCGGTCACAACTGTAGTGAGTTATTGGTGCAAATATTGCTTGTTGAGTCACACACACACACACACACACACACACACACACACACACACACACACACACACATTTGATAAAGCTCATGGAGCGGGGAGAGAGAGGGCCCAGTAGCAACCGGTGAAGAGGCGGGGCCAGGAGCTAAGACTCGACCCCTGCAACCACAAATAGGTGAGTACAAATAGGTGAGTACGTGAAGCAGTATCGCTAAATAGTGCTCCCAGGATTTATCGTTCTAGTGGCTGTCCTAAGATATTATTAGCGGTCATCGTATGTGATGAATCAGTGAACAAAACCTACAAGAGTGAAAATAGCTTTCAAGAGTGCGAATAATGTGATAGGATCAAGAATTTTATACAATTTAAATTTGAATAAAATTTTTGAGTGAGGGGGGGTAGCAGTCAGCTGATCAGGCTACTGGCCGCAGTGTTCAAAAAAATATCCAAACAGTTAATTGGGTTAAACGGTGTGATCTGAAATATTAACAAATACATATGTTGGTTGATATATGCAGCAGTGTAGTGATAAGATCATAAAAGAGTGATTTAAGAAATACTGAAAGTAAGAAAAAATTAGTCAATCCCCAGCTTTGGTGTTGTGAAGGTAGCTAACACATCAGACTTGTTATGACCATAATACTGTACTAAAAAAAAAAAAGAGGGAATCCCAAAGTCTTAAAAGAAAAAGAAAATAAAAACTTGAATGCATGATAAAGTTCCTGAAGGAGTTACAAAATTGAAGGAGTTGATAGCAGCCGACCAGCAGGAACCTCCATTGTTGTGCAGACGACATCACTTGCCTATTTGTGGTTAATTTTGGTTAGTGTCTAAAGTCTCAGTGTCTCACCCTGCTGGTTGTATGCTATACCATCTCTCTCTCCCTATTTCAGTACCAGGAGATAGATAGTGGTTAGTAAATTATCTAAATATCGCCAGGTAAACTCCAGAAGAGTTGTGTAGCCTAGTGAACCCCCCCCCCCCGTTTTTCTATAATCTTCAAAAAGTAAAGTAGCCTAGTGTGCGGAGATCTGGGCCGGGAGAGTACCGGTGAACCAACAACAATGGAGATCTGGGCCGGGAGAGTACCGGTGAACCAACAACAAATTGGAGATTCCCTGGGCCGGGAGAGTACCGGTGAACCAACAACAATGGAGATCTGGGCCGGGAGAGTACCGGTGAACCAACAACAATGGAGATCTGGGCCGGGAGAGTACCGGTGAACCAACAACAATGGAGATCTGGGCCGGGGAAGTACCGGTGAACCAACAACAAAGATCTGGGGCCGGGGGAGTACCGGTGAACCAACAACAACAAAGATCTGGGCCGGGAGAGTACCGGTGAACCAACAACAACAAAGATCTGGGCCGGGAGAGTACCGGTGAACCAACAACAACAAAGATCTGGGCCGGGAGAGTACCGGTGAACCAACAACAACAAAGATCTGGGCCGGGAGAGTACCGGTGAACCAACAACAACAAAGATCTGGGCCGGGAGAGTACCGGTGAACCAACAACAATAACAAATAGTGTTAACCTGACCCCCCCCCTCTTTTTCAAAGAACGACAAGCTAGTAAACACACACACACAAACACAAGTGTACACACAAACACAAGTGTATGCAATTAATATTATATAGTATATATTAGTGCATATTAATAAGGAATTGATTGTGAAAATTTTTTTATAATCTTCAAAAGAGTAGCGTAGCCTAGTGTGCGCACGCACAACCCCCCCACTCCCCCCCAACACCCACACACACCCCACCACCCAACACCCACACACACCCACACACACCACCACCACACACCCACACACACCCACACACACCCACACACACCCACACACCCACACCCACCCACCCCCACACCCACACACACCCACACAACCCCACACACCCCACACACACCCACACAACCCACCCACACAAACCCCCACCCACACACCCACCCACAACACCCCCCCAAACACCCACCCACCACACCACCCACACCCACCCACACCCCCCACAACACCCACCCACACCCACCACACACCCACACACACCCCACACACACACAAAACCCCCCACACACCACCACACACACCACACCCCACACACCCACACACCACACACCCACACACCCCCCACACACCCACCCACACACACACACCCACAAAACCCACACACCACACCCACACACCCACCACACCCCACACAACCCCCCACACACACCCACCCACAACACCCACACCCAAAACACCACCCCCACACCCACACAACACCACCCACACACACCCCCCCACAACCCCCCCACACACCCACACACACCCACCCAAAACCCCACCCCCCCCCCCCCCCACCACACTCACCCCTAACATCCCTCCCCCCCTCCCCACCCTCCCCCTTCCCTACCCTTCCCCTCCCTCACCCCCTTCCCCTTCCCCCCCCCTCCTCCCCTCCCCCTCCCCACTTACCCCTCCATTATCCCACATTTTCCTTCCCTTTCCCCCTCTACCTCCCCCCCCCACACTCTGACATATACAATACTAACCAACATACAGCATTACATAGGTTTCCCACTCTGAGGCAATCAGGATAAAACAAAAAGGGGTTGCCAGAGAGCAACAAGAAAACCCAAGGACAGGAGGAAGGAAACTGCAAAAGGAAGATTGGGCAGCAGAGCTCACAAAAAGGGAACAAGAATGGGGAAAAGAAACTAGAAGAAATTACATGAGAATGGAAGAGAGGATAGACATGGAAAGCAGGAAGTGGGAGGTAAAAGTCAAAGCACAGAGGCCAGGTACAGAGTTTAGAAGAGGAACGGAAAATCTGAAACAGCCCAAAGAAAAAAAGACATTTGGGATGACAACGAGAGCCCGCTACTCACCCAAATAAGGGACTGTAGGGACAAGAAGGGGCACAACTGCATGTAGAAGACTCTACAGTGGAACTGTAGTAAAATGATAGAGCTCAGCTAATGGGAGGCCCTAAAAAGACCACAACAGAGCCCAGGGAAAGAGTCCGAGAAGGGAAAAATGACGAGCCGGACTGAGTCCCATGTACAGTAGCTATGAAAAACTGAAGAAAGGAAAACTGCAATGGAAGGAAATCAAATTGAATGAGCAGATACACAGGATATGCAGTGGATAATGAAAGGGTGAGGTCATCTTTTGTGTATGGGCTACAGGAAGTTGAAGGGGAAACAAATAAGCAAGAAAACAAGCGGAAAAAAAGCAATTGAAAGCATCATGAAAGTAATAGGAGAAGGACGACATGACCCAGCTGGAAAATTTTCGGAGAATAGGTGGGTTTGTAAAAAAAATAACCCGGCCAGTGGAAAGTGACCTTCAAGCAGAATCGACTTCGGAACAGATACTGCAGGAGAAAGCACGATTAAGACATGCCAGCATACAGGAAGGTGTATCTCGACCGGACAGAACACAAGACGAAAGATGGAAACTGAGAGAGATGGTACAAAGTCGAAAGAGGAAAGAGAGGGGATGGAGAAACAGACAGGAGTCCCAGACACAGAAGAAGAATAAAAAAAAACAAATACAACCTTCCCCACAGCTTCCTAAGAAGCCTCCCAACCAGATCAACCCCAGTGCCAGCCAAACACTCAAAACCAAAAACACCCATGCCAAATCCAATGCCCCCCACCCCTACATTACAAACTCCTAAAACTCCACCCCCACAGCAACCACCCATAGTTCCTTATCCAGGTCTCCCACTTCCCCAACCTCAATACACCTCCCAGACCACAGTCTTAGAAAAAGAAGTTGAAGGTATAGTATAACAAATGCCCCAGTGGAATACAAATAAGTATGAGGAGGTGGCATGAAAGAATCAAGGAGACATCCCCAGAACATAATAGCACTCACAGAAACAAACTCACCAGAATAATAACAGATTCAATCTTTCCACCACCCGATATCAGAATCCCAGAAAGACAGAGGAGAGGAGAGGGGGAGAGGAGTTGCACTGCTCATTAAAAGCCAGTGGGGTTTGAGAAAATGGGAAGAATTGGATGGCAACGGGTAAAGGGACTACTTAGTAGGAACAATCCAGTCTGAGGGACATAAGGTGAAAATTGCCAGTAATGAACAACCCACCACCAGAAACGCAGGAGACCAAGAAGAATACGATGAAGCAACAGAGCCATGGGTCGATACACACTAGCCGAGGTGGCCAGGAGAGCACACGAGGGGGGAGCAAAGTTACTAGTTATAGGTGTTTTCAATCACCAAGTAGATTGACTGGGAAAATCGGAGCCTCCATGGGGTCCAAAACAATGAGAGCCAATTTGATGGGATAGTACTGGAAAACCTCATGCATCAACATGTTAAGAGACACTAGACCAGAGAGAGAGGAGAAGATGAAACCAGCAAGACTGGACGCTTGTATTCACTCTTGAGTATCGACAATCGAGGATATCTTGTATGAAAGGCCCCTGGAGTAGGATCATGTGGTTCTGTGCTTCGAATACAAAGTTGAGCTCCAAGTGAGAGAGTAGCAGGAATAGGGTGGGAAAAAACCAAACTACAAAAGGGGAACTACTCAGGCATGAGAACTGCCTTCAAAACATTCAGTGGGAGAGGGAAACCGACAGGAAAACCAGTACAAGAAATGAGAAAGACTATGTAGCAACAAAATGCAAGTGAGGCAGAGAGAGGGTTGTTCCCAAGGGAAACATAAATAATGGGAAGAACAGAAACGAGTCCTATGGTTCAACCCAAAAGGTGTAGGGATGGGCAAAAAGCTAGGTGTACTAGAGAATGGAAAAGGTACAGAAGACAGAGAAACACAGGAAATAAGAGATTACCGAAAACAGAAATGAATATGCACAGAAAGAATGGAGGCTTAGCGACAATATTAAAATGACATAGCAATCGAAATGTCAAAACAGACCCGAAGACTGTTGTAACAGCCACATCAGGAGGATAACATCATCCAAGGACCAGGTAATCAGACAGAGGAAGGTGAGGGGAATTCACAAGCAACGACCGAGAGGTATGTTCCCAGACTCACAACCGAGATTTAAAGAAGTAGTTACAGTGGAAACCAGTAGGACATCCAGGAATCAGAACAGGGGGGTACAACCAGCAAGTGCTGGATGAAGGTTACATATAACCAAGGAGGAATGAAGAGCTGCTATGCGAACTTGACACCTCAAAGCGGTGGGACCCCAGACAACATCCTCCGTGGGTCCTTAAAGAGGGAGCAGAAGATATTGTGTTGTGCATTAACAAAAGATCATCAACAATCATATGAAACTGGGGGCAAACATCCCAGAGGTATGGAAGATGCAACTGAAGTCCCAAATTTTTAAAAAGGGAGACAGACATGAGGCACTAAACTACAGACCTGTATCACTAACGTGTATAGTATTGCAAGGTCATGGAGAAGATCATCAGGAGGAGAGTGGTGGAGCACCTGGAAAGAAACAAGTGTATAATTGACAAACCAGCATGGTTTCAGGGAAGGAAAATCCTGTGTCACAAACCTACTAGAGTTTTTATGACAAGGTGACAGAAGTAAGACAAGAGAGAGAGAGGGGTGGATCGACTGCATTTTTTTTGGACTGCAAAAAGGCCTTCGACACAGTTCCTCACAAGAGGTTACTGAAAAAGCTAGAAGATCAGGCACACATAACAGGAAAGGCACTGCAATGGATCAGAGAATACTGACAGGGAGCAACCAACGAGTCATGGTACGTGACGAGGTGTCAGAGTGGGCGCTTGTGACAAGCGGGTTCCACAGGGTCAGTCCTAGGACCTGTACTGTTCTTGGTATATGTGAACGACATAACGGAAGGGATAGACTCAGAAGTGTCCTTGTTTGCAGATGATGTGAAGTTAATGAGAAGAATCAAATCGGATGAGGATCAGGCAGGACTACAAAGAGAGACCTGGACAGGCTACAAGCCTGGTCCAGCAACTGGCTCCTTGAGTTTAACCCTGCCAAATGCAAAGTCATGAAGATTGGGGGAAGGGCAAAGAAGACCGCAGACACAATATAGTTTAGATGGCCAAAGACTGCAAACCTCACTCAAGGAAAAAGATCTGGGGGTGAGTATAACACCGAGCATATCTCCTGAGGCGCACATAAATAAGATAACTGCTGCAGCATACGGGCGCCTGGCAAACCTACGGATAGCGTTCCGATACCTCAGTAAGGAGTCGTTCAAGACACTGTATACCATTTACGTCAGGCCCATACTGGAGTATGCAGCACCAGTTTGGAATCCACACCTAGTCAAGCACGTCAAGAAATTAGAGAAAGTGCAAAGGTTTGCAACAAGACTAGTCCCAGAGCTACGGGGATTGTCCTATGAAGAAAGGTTGAGGGAAATCGGCCTGACGACACTGGAGGCCAGGAGGGTCAGGGGAGACATGATAACGACATATAAAATATTGCGCGGAATAGACAAGGTGGACAAAGACAGGATGTTCCAGAGATGGGACACAGACACAAGAGGTCACAATTGGAAGTTGAAGACTCAGATGAATCAAAGGGATGTTAGGAAGTATTTCTTCAGTCACTGAGTAGTCAAGCCGTGGAATAGCCTAGAAAGTGATGTAGTGGAGGCAGGAACCATACATAGTTTTAAGGCGAGGTATGATAAAGCTCATGGAGCAGGGAGAGAGAGGACCTAGTAGCAATCAATGAAGAGGCGGGGCCAGGAGCTGTGACTCGACCCCTGCAACCACAAATAGGTGAGTACAAATAGGTGAGTACACACACACACACACCCACACACACACACACACACACACACCACACACATGTGGTAATGCATTATTTACAGCTAGCAAAGTCAGGGTATTTCTCCAGAATGGTCTGTAATATACCACTGTGGATAAAATACTTTGCCATTCCTTGAACATTTCTGAGTGAGTTGTTTCTAAATTCATTAATTTGATCACACTCCAGTACATAATGACGCAAGGTGTGACAATAGTTCATCTGGCAAAGTTTACATTTCGTTTGGTCTACATCTGGTGGTGGTGATTTAACCTGCCAAAGATACTTGTAACCCAGCCGGAGCCGGGCAGTAGTGACATCCAAGAGTCTGCTTATTTTGTTGGATGCACCATAGACATGTGGCTCCTCCTGCATGATAGAATGATGATAGATGGACTCACTGGTGTCAATCTCCCTGAGCCTTAAGTCCATAAAATTCAGTTGAAGTTCTTTTCGTATTATTGTTCTCAAACTACTACCTGACAAGCCAAGATTGTAATCTATTCCCTCTTTGAAAGCATACAGCTTAGCCAATTTATCAGTTCTATCATGCATCTGAAGACCAATGTGAGATGGAATCCACAGCATGTGCACTCTGACTCCACTGTCCACAATCCTACCATACCTGTGTCTGGCTTCTGACACAAGCATGCCACAATTTATACTTAATGAGTTGAGAGCATTTATGGATGACAGAGAATCAGTTACAATTAAAGTGTCAACCTTAGATACATGGACACATTTGAGAGCAAGGAGTATGGCAAACAGTTGTGTTTGAAGGGTAGAGGCCCAGTTGTTGATGCGTGCTCCAATTTCTTTAAGAGAGCCATCACTCTGTACGACAACAGCAGCACTACCAGCTGCACCAGTGGATTGGTGAACAGAACCATCAACGTAAATAATTTGCGAGAGTGTGTGCTGTGTGACTAAGTTATCAATACAGCTTAAGGCATCATGTTTGGCTTCAAGACGAAGTTTTGGTTGTGATTTAAGAAGTAGTTTGGGGGGAAATGGAGGAATGGTAGTTTAAAATGGGGTAATATTCCATGGAGCGGAGAAGTGCCGCTGTTGCCATACTTGACATAGATCATGTATCTGATTCATGCGGAGGTCGGCACCAGTTTTTTCGATCCATCTGGAGGAGTGTTCACCAGTGCTGAGGAAAGTTTGGAGGGCTTCTGTGCAGGGTTTTGAATGGGCTAGCCTGAGCATATTAACCCCATTTAGGATATTTCTTTCAGTAACACGATCTCTGATGCTTGGAATATCAAGTTCTTTTTGCATATTTAAAATTTTGGCAGTGCGAGGGTCTGGTCAAGAGATCATTTTCTCCGTCATTGTTGCATCTTCCGTTCTTTTTTCCAGACGGTCTATGACCGCAGACATTCCAGTCATAGAATTTTGTATAATTCTGCTTTTTGCTGAAAGTTTGAAGTCGATCTAAAGAAGCATTTTCAGGGGTCTGCTCGGAATCCATCAGTTTGAAGTTTATTATGCTAGTCAATTGGCAAATTTTAATCTACACAGCCTAAATATAGTAGGTTGTGGCCACAAGGCTTCAAACAATACAAATTAAAACAAAAACACACACACACACACACACACACGCGCGCGCGCGCGCACACACACACACACACAACAGTGAGAAAAACAACAGTAAAGGACCAGGTAATCAGGCTGAAGAAGGAGGGAGGAGAGCTCACCAGAAATGACCGAGAAGTATGTGAGGAGCTCAACATGAGGTTTAAGAAATATTCACAGTGGAGACAATAAGGACTCCAGAAACACGGAGAGGTGGGGTGCACCATCAAGTGTTGGACACACTACATACAACCTAGGAGAACGTGTAGAGGCTGCTAAGTGAACGAGATACCTCAGAGGCGATGGGCCACGATAACATCTCTTGTGAGTCCTGAGAGAGGGAGCAGAGGTGCTATATGTACCAATAACAACAATCTTCAACACATGTATTGAAACAGGGCGACTACCTGAGGTATGGAAGACAGCAAATGTAGTCCCAATTTTTTAATAAAGGGGCAGACATGCAGTAACACTGACATGCAGGAGAAGAGTGGTGGAGCACCTAAAAACGAATGAGCTTATCAACGATAACCAGCACAGATTCAGGGAAGAGAAATCCTGTATCACAAATCTCCTGGAGTTCTATGACATGACCAGAACAGAAAGGAAAGAGAGAGAGAGACAGGTGGGTAGATTGCATTTTCTTGGACTGTTAAAAGGCTTTTGACACACTTCCACACAAGAAATTAGTGCAAAAGCTGGAGGATCAGGCAGATATAACAGGTAAGGCACTGCAATGGATCAGAGAATACCTGACTGGAAGGCAAGTTATGGTACGCGACGAGTTATGGTACGTGACGAGGTGTCAGAGTGGGCGCCTGTGACGAGTGGGGTTCCACAGGGGTCAATCCTAGGACCAGTGCTGTTTCTGGTACATGTGAATGACATGACGGAAGGAACAGACTCAGAAGTGTTTCTGTTTGCAGACGATGCGAATCTCCGCGACTACGGTGCTCTTCGCACCTACTCCAAGGTTGAGGGACTGATTACCTCATCTTCTGTATATAGTCCTACTGTCTTCAAGCTATGTCCTAGAATTTGTATTGATAAAGCCACTGGATGGCGAAACGTCTACAATAAAGATACCCAGATGTTGCACAAGTGTCTTAATTTCATCTTGTCGGTATTATATACCATTCTTGCACACAGACGATGCGAAGTTAAGGAGGAGAATTCAATTGGAGGACGACCAGGCAGAACTACAAAGGGGTCTGGACACCCAACAGGCCTAGTCTAGCAACTGGTTTCTGGAGTTCAACCCCCCCCAAGTGTAAGTCATGCCAGTCAGAGAAGGGCAAGGAAGATATTACAACCCAGGCACAATAAGGCCTGTTATCCTGGGTGTAAAGGGGAGTAAGGAGCAGAACAAACACAGTTGAATGACTTTGAAATATATTTTCCTTCACCAAGAGCAATAGTAATTATTTATAGTTATGTACACTATATACAGCTGGAAATGTATGTGTACAACATCATTTAGTCAAAGACAAAGACACAGCCTGGAGACAGAATAGAAAGCCGTGCTCAACCAGCTCTGGAATGGAAATGACAAAGGTGGACAGGTGAGTGGTGACCACCACACCTCCACAACTGCCAGACCCATCTTCTCATTGGCTGAACCTAGGTACTGATAGAATGACGGGGCCCCGATCGTCCGATCCTTAGCATCTAGTTCGCTGGTTGGGGAGGTAGTCTTTTAACGAGGGTATGTACATGCAGGTTACATACTCTGTGCATGCCACCTTCCCCACCCTGAGAGGGCTCAGGAATAGGCTTCCATCTCCAATAGGTAGAAAGTGCTGCCATGGCACTGTATAACAGGACCGCCTTTCCTCTCAACCGTCCAACTCTTAGGTAGAGCTCAACTTTACTCATAAAGCCAAACTCCAAACTCAGAGCAAGACAGCAGACAGTAGGGCTAACGTAGGTCCAAGATACATGCGGACGGTAGCATAGCAGACCACAGACAGAATACAGCCTAGGGGGCCAAAGACTACAAACCTCACTCAAGTGATTATAATACCAAACATATCTCCTGAGGTGTGCATCAATCAAATAACTGCTGCAGCATTTGGGTGACTAACAAACCTTAGAACAACTTTCTAGCATCTCAATAAATAGTCGTTAAGGACTCTGTACACTGCGTATGCCAGACCGATAATGGAGTACGCAGCACCAATTTGGAACCCACACCCGGTCAATCACGTCAGGAAATTGGAGAAAGTGCAAAGATTTACAACGAGACTAGTCCCTGAGGTAAGGGGCATGTCCTACGAGGAGAGGTTAAGGGAAATTGACCTGACGACACTGGAGGACAGGAGGAACAGGGGAGACATGATAACAACATATAAAACACTGAGAGGAATCGACATGGTGGACCGAGATGTTTCAGAGATGGGACACAGCATCAAGTGGTCACAACTGGAAGCTGAAGACTCAGATGAGTCACAGGGATGTTAGGAAATATTTCCTCAGCCACAGAGTTGTTAGGAAGCGAAATAGTCTGGAAAGTGAGGTGGTGGGGGCAGGATCCATATATAACTTTAAAAATAGGTATGATAAAGCTCACGGAGAAGGGAGTGGCCTAGTAGCGACCAGTGAAGAGGCGGGGCCAGGGGCTATGACTCGACCTCTGCAACCACAATTTGGTGAGTACAATTAAGTGAGTACAAAGCTTTCGACAACCTCATATTCAAACTTGCCGACTTTCCAGACCACAACTCGACCTTTCTCAGGCTTATATACCACTTCTTGTCAGGAAGAAGCATCATCTCCACCTTCAAAGGGAAGTCGGCAGAGCCTTTCTCACCTCCAGCTGGAGTGCCACAAGGCTCGTGCCTCAGCCTCTTTAACATTTACGTAAACAATGTCCCCCAACCTGAATTCAACGATACCATCATCATCCAATTTGCTGACGATTTTATTCATGTAGTTTCATCCATCCCCATATCCGAAGAAACAGGCATGTAAGAGCAATAGAGAAAATAAATGTGGAACTGCGAAGAACAGCCAACTGGGAGAAGAAATGGAGAATCACGACCAATCCAGACAATGTCTTCTTCAGCACCATCGAATGTTTTGCAACAACTATAGAAGACAAGGGGGGTATCTCCATCAGAGGTACATCTATCGCCATCAGAAACCCGAACAAGATCCTGGGTTATGAGACTGACACATTACTCCACTCCACATCACGCATCTCCAGAAAGGTAAACTTAGCAAAGTAGGATTCAGTCAACTATACAGGTTTAATCAAGCCCCTTCCCACATCAAGAAACACCTGTAGAAGATGAAGATAAGAGCTATGCTTGAATATACTTGTGTACCCATGTCATTAACAACGAAATCCAACATGTTACAGCTACAGGGAGTCCAGAACAGAGCGCTCCGCTTCATCACAGGCACCAGGCGAAGAGACGGAAGTTCTACTCATCCAACAGATCGACGCAGTGAATGTCAAGCTTGATAAACTAAAGAAGAAACAATTATACGACATGCAGGAACTCTAAATACCAGAGAAAAACCCTGGCCAACCAACAAACACCATCGACTACATCATCAACACACGCCCCCACAGAACACACCTCCCCACAGAACCCACAGGATGTCTATCCAACACAGAGTCCGACGTTTCATTCCCGAGACCAAAGATCCTGAGTGATCTCCCAGAAGATACAGAAAAATGGGTAATATCAGAACCACTGTATGTTAAATAAGGATAAAACCATCCCAGTCTATGGAGACTTTACTTCTGATTAACACTTACATCTAACAATGTAACATCTGCAAACATTCTACGGCAGGACATCACCTAAGAAACAGGTCAGCCGACCAACAAGTCCAGGACACCTGCCAACCTCCAGCAAGTGACCTGCAACCACCATCTCCAGCAAGTGTCCTGCAACCACCATCTCCAGCAAGTGTCCTGCAACCACCATCTCCAGCAAGTGACCTGCAATCACCATCTCCAGCAAGTGACCTGCAACCATCATCTCCAGCAAGTGTCCTGCAACCACCATCTCCAGCAAGAGCCCTGCAACCATCATCTTCAGCAAGCACCCTGTAACCATCATCTCCAGCAAGCACCCTGTAACCATCATCTCCAGCAAGCACCCTGTAACCATCATCTCCAACAAGCGCCCTGCACACCATTTCAGAATGCCTGTACCACCTCTCAGCAAGTGCCCTTTAACCACCATCTCCAGCAAGCGCCCTGTAATCATCATCTCCAGCAAGCACCCTGTAACCACCAACTCCAGCAAGCACCCTGTAACCACTATCTCCAGCAAGTGCCCTGTAACCAACATCTCCAGTAAGCGCCCTGCAACCACCATCTCCAGCAAGTGCCCTGTAACCACCATCTCCAGCAAGTGACCTTTAACCACCATCTCCAGCAAGCGCCCTGCAACCACAATCTCCAGCAAGTGCCCTGCAAGCACCATCTCCAGCAAGCACCGTGCAACCACCATCTCCAGCAAGCGGCCTGCAACCACCATCTCCAGCAAGCACCCTGTAACCACCATCTCCAGCAAGCACCCTGCAACCACCATTTCCAGCAAGCACCCTGCAACCACCATCTCCAACAAGCGGCCTGCAACCACCATCTCAAGCAAGCACCCTGCAACCACCATCTCCAGCAAGCACCTTGCAACCACCATTTCCAGCAAGCACCCTGCAACCACCATCTCAACCCAAACGGCCTTTCAACCACCATCTCAAACAAGACCCTGCAACCACCATCTCCAGCAAGCACCTGCAACCACCATCTCCCCGCAAGCACCCTGCAAAACCCCCATCTCTGCAAGCACACAGCAACCACCATCTCCAGCAAGTGCCCTTTAACCACCATCTCCAGCAGGCGCCCTGCAACCACCATCTCCAGTAAGCTGCCTGTAACCACCATCCACAACAAGCGCCCTGCAACCACCATCTCCAGCAAGCACCCTGTAACCACCACCTCCAGCAAGCACCCTGTAACCACGATCTCCAGCAAGGCACCTCTGCAACCTCATCTCCAGCAAGCACTGTACCCGATCTCCAGCAAGCACCCTGCAATCACCATCTCCAGCAAGCACCCTGCAACCACCATCTCCAGGAAATGCCCTGCAACCACCATGTCCAACAAACGTCCTGCAACCACCATCTCCAGCAAGCACCCTGCAACCACTATCTCCAGCAAGCACTCTGCAACCACCATCTCCAGCAAGCACCCTGCAACCACCATCTCCAGCAAGCACCCTGCAACACCCATATCAGAAAGCACACTGCAACCACCATATCCAGCAAGCACCTGTAACCCATCTCCAGCAAGCCCTGAACCACATCGCCAGCAAGCACCCTGCAACATCCATATCCAGCAGCACCCCTGCAACCACCATTCTCCAGCAAGCACCTGTAACACCAGCTCAGCAAGCACCTGCAACCACATCTCCCAGCAAGCACCCTGTAACCACCATATCCAGCAAGCACCCTGTAACCACCCATATCAGCAAGCACCTGCAACCACCTCTCCAGCAAGCACCCTGGTAACCACCATCTCAGCAAGCACCCTGCAAACCCATCTCCAGCAAGCACCTGCAACCACATCTCCAAGCAAGCACCCGGTAACCCCATATCCAGCAAGCACCCTGCAAACCACCATCTCCAGCAAGCACCTGCACCACCATCTCAGCAAGCACCTGCCACCACCATCTCCAGCAAGCACCTGTTTTTTTTTTTTTTTTTTTTTTAACCACCAGCTCAGCAAGCACCCTGTAACCACATCTCGCAAGCACCCTGTAACCACCATCTCAGCAAGCCCCTGCAAACCACCATCTCCAGCAAGCACCCTGCAACACCCATCTCCAGCAAGCACCCTGTAACCACCATCTCAGCAAAGCACCTGTAACCACCATATCCAGCAAGCACCCTGCAAACCCCATCTCCAGCAAGCACTGAACCACCATCTCCAGCAAGCACCTGCAACCACCATCTCCGCATGCACCCTGTACCACCATCTCCAGCAAGCACCTGTAACACCATCTCAGCATACCCTGTATCACCATTCCAGCAAGCACCTGCAACCACCATCTCAGCAAGCACCCCTGCAAACCCACCATTCTCCCAGGCAAGCACCTGTAACCACCATCTCCAGCATGACCTGTAAACTCACCAGTTCCCAGCAAGCTCCCAGCAACCACATCTCCAGCATAGCACCCCTGTAACCTCATATCCAGCAAGCACCCTGTAACACCATCTTCCAGCAAGCATCCTGTTAACCCTCTCCAGCAGCACCCTGCAACCACCATCTCCAGCAAGCACCCTGCAACTCCATCTCCCGCAAGCCACACTGTAAACACCATCTCCAGCAAGCCACCCTGTAACCACCATCTCCAGCTAAGCACCCTGCAACCACATCTCCAGCAAGCACCCTGCAACCTCCATCTCAGCAAGCACCTGCAATCCACCATCTCCTGCAAGCACCCTGGCAACCACATCTCCAGCAAGCACCCTGCAACCACCATCTCAGGCAAGCACCCTGCAACTACACCATCTCCAGCAAGCACGGCAACCTCATCTCCAGCAAGCACTGCAACCACCATCTCCAGAAAGCACCCCCTCTGTCTTGTTTTCCTTTGCGTTTCTTTCCCCTTTGTTTTTCTTCCCTCCTTTTGTCTCCCCTTCTTGTTGTTTTCTGTTTTTGTCTCTTTCTTTTCCTCTGGTCCATTGCACTCTTTGGTTTTCTGTCTGCCTTCTTGTCTCTTTCTCCTTTGTTTGCCCTGTTTCTTGCTCTCTGCGGTACGGCTCTTTTTCTCGTTTTTTTTGCCTTTCCTTTCCTGTCTCATGCGGTCTTGGTTTCTTTGTTTTCTTGTCTTTCTTGTGCCTGGGTGTCTGCTCTCTGTCGGCAACACCTCCGCTGCTCGGTTGTGCGCGCCGGTTGTGCTTCTCTCGATTCTGCGGGGCTCTGTGGTCCGCGTGGGATGGCGCGCTGCCGGCGTGTTCGGCCCGTCTGTGCTGGTTTCCGCGTGGCTGGTCCCCCCGCTCCGTTTCTCCCGGTGCCTGGCGCTTCCGGCTTCCTGCGTTTGGGCTCTCGTTTCTCTCTTCGCCCCCCGGTCTTTCTGTGGCGACGGCCTTGGGCCGTTGCCTGGCCTTGGCTCTCTTGTGGGCTGCCGGGGGGGTCTTGAGGCGTCGCCCGCGAAGGGCGCGACGGGCGGGGGCGCCGGCGCGGCGGGGCGGGTGCATTGTCGGATGTTTTGGGGCCCTGGGGTATTGGGTGCCACCGGCTCCGGCCCTGTCGGGCTTGGGCCGCTGTCGTCGGGGAGCTCTCTGGCCGTGCCTCGCGGCCTTGGTGGCTCCTGGCCTTGTGCCGCGTGCAGAGGTGCCCCGGTGCTGTTCCGTCCCGCCGTCTGTCTGGTGGGGTGTCGGCTCTCTCTCCGGGGGCTGCTGCTGCTGCTTGGTGCCCTGGTGCTCGTGTGTGCCTTATATTTTGTCCTTCCTGGCTCCGTTCTCTGCTCACTTTAGGCTTTTCGTGGGTGTCCGTCTCGCTCGGCCCCCCCCTCCTTTCTTTCTTTGATCTGGGTTCGTTCCTGCCTCATTGTTTTTCTGCCTTGTTCTGCACCTTGTTCCCTCCTGCTCTTTCCTCTCTTCTCCCTTGCTTCTTTTTTCCGTGCTTGGTATTGTTTTCTTCTCTGCTGTCCTTTCTTCTTTTCTCTCTAGTTCCTTTGTCCTCCTGGCTTCTCCTTTTTCCTCCGGCTTGCTCTTCTCCCTTGTCTCTGTTTCCTCTTTCTTCTCTGCTTTCTCTCTTTTCTTTCTTTTTGCCGGCCCTTGCTTTTCTGACCCCTTCTGTTTGCCTCTTTCCTCCCTTTTTCCCCCTCTCTTTGTCTGGTCTTTTGCCTCTTCTTTGTTCTCTTTTTCCTTTGTCTGTCTCTTTGCTTTCCCTTTATTCTGCAACCACCATCTCCAGCAAGCACCTGCAACCATCATCTCCAGCAAGCACCCTGCTAAACCCACCATCTCCAGCAAGCACCCTGCAACCACCATCTCCAGCAAGCACCCTGCAACCACCATCTCCAGCAAGCACCCTGCAACCACCATCTCCAGCAAGCACCCTGCAACACCATTCCAGCAAGCACCTGGCACCACCATCTCCAGCAAGGCACCCTTGCAAACACCATCTCCCAGCAAGCACCTGGCAACACCATCTCCGCAAGCACACTGCAACCACCATCTCCAGCATGGCAACCTGCAACCTCCATCTCAGCAAGCACCTGCTACCTATCTCCAGCAAGCACCCTGGTAACCCACCATCTCCAGCAAGCACCCTGTAACCACATCCTCAGCAAGGCAACCTGTAAACCACCATCTCCAGCAAGCATCTGCAACCACATCTCCAGCAAGCACCCTGCATACACCATCTCCAGCAAGCACCTGTAACCACCATCTCCAGCATAGCACCTGCAAAACACCATCTCCAGCAAGCACCCGTAACCACCATCTCCAGCAAGCACCCTGTAACCTCCATCTCCACAAGACACCCTGTAACACCATTCCAGCAGCACCTGTAACCACCATCTTCTGCAATCACCCTGCAACCACCATCTCAAGCAAGCACCTGTAACCACCCATCTCAGCAAGGCACCCTTGCAACACCATCTCCAGCAAGCACCCTGCAACCACCATCTCCAGCAAGCACCCTGCAACCACCATCTCCAGCAAGCACCCTGCAACCACCATCTCCAGCAAGCACCCTGCAACCACCATCTCCAGCAAGCACCCTGTAACCACCATCTCCAGCAAGCACCCTGTAACCACCATCTCCAGCAAGCACCCTGCAACCACCATCTCCAGCAAGCACCCTGCAACCAACATCTCCAGCAAGCACCTGTAACCACCCATCTAGCAAGCACCCTGTAACCACCATCTCCAGCAAGCACCCTGCAACCACCATATCCAGCAAGCACCCTGCAACCACCATATCCAGCAAGCACCCTGTAACCACCATCTCCAGCAAGCAACCCTGGGCAACCCACCATCTCAAGCAAGCACCCTGCAACCACATCTCCAGCAAGCACCCGGCAACACATATCCAGCAAGCACCTGTAACCACCATATCAGCATGCACCTGCAACACCATCTCCAGCAAGCTCCCTGCAACCACCATCTCCAGCAAAGCACCCTGCAACCACCATCTCCAGCAAAGCACCCGCAACCACCTACCAGCAAGCACCTGTAACCACATATCGCAAGCCACCCTGCAACCACCATTCTCCAGCAAGCACCCTGCAACCACCATCTCCAGCAAGACCTGCAACCACCATTCCAGCTGCACCCTGTAACCACATATCCAGCAGAAGCACCCTGCAACACATCTCAGCAAGCTCCTGCAACCACCATCTCAGCAAGCACCTGCAACCAACCATCTCCAGCAAGCACCTGCAACCACCATCTCCAGCTATGCACCCTGCAACCAACATCTCTCAGCAAGCACCCTGCAAACCACATCTCCAGCAAGCACCTGCAACCACCCATCTCAGCAAGCACCTGAACCAACATCTCCAGAAGCACCTGCAACCACCATCTCCGGCAAGACCCTGTAACCACCATCTCCTGCATGCACTGCAACCACATCTCAGCTAAGCACCCTGCAACCACCATCTCTGCAACATACCTGCAACCCACATTCCAGCAGCTACCTGCAACCACCATCTCCAGCAAGCACCTGAACCACCATCTACAGCAAAGCACCCTGCATACCACCATCTCCAGCAAGCACCCTGCAACCACCATCTCCAGCAAGCACCCTGCAACCACCATCTCCAGCAAGCACCCTGCATCCACCATTCAGGCAAGCACCCTTGCAAAACCTTCATTCTCAGCAAGCACCCCAACCACCATCTCCAGCAAGGCACCCTGCAACCACATCTCCAGCAAGGCAACTGCAACCTACATCTCCAGCAAGCACAATGCAACCACCTCTCCAGAAGCACCCTGTAAACACCATCTCCAGCAAGCACCCTGCATACCATTCTCCAGCAAGCACCCTGCAACCCACCTATCTCCAGCAGCACCTGCAACCACCATCTCCAGCAAGCACCCTGCAAACACATCTCAGCAAGCACCCTGCAACCACCATTCCGCAAGCACCCTGCAACCACCATCTCCAGCAAGCACTGCAACACCATCTCCAGCAAGCACTGCAACACCTCCTGTGCAAGAAAAAGGACAATAACAGATCATATACAATCAGCGCCGCACACATATATGCAACCTGTGTAGATTAGTGTGTAGTTGATGGATGGTATAACCATTCCAATGTATCTTTTATGTGATGCCACAACACGAACACACTCACACACACCACACACACACCACACACTCACACACACACACACACACACATAACACACACACACACACACACACACACACACACACACATACACACACACACACACACACACACACACACACACACAATACACACACACACACACACACACACACACATACACACACTCACCATCACACACCACATACACACACACCCACACACACACACAAACACACACACATCTTTATTAAAAATACTCGTGCTATCAGGCCACGTTTCTTACCCCCCCTCTCTCCCTTCCGCCCCACACACCTGTGGAAAATTAAATTTTTTTTTGGGGGGCCCAAAATTTTTTATTTTTCTGACTGTAAACTAATTATGTACATAGCCAGTAAATGATAACAGAGATAATTATTATTTATCAATGTTACATAGACAATGTCGGAATTTGGGTCACCTGGTCGCACAAAAAATGTCCCTCTTTAGAACCTACCACGGTCATATCACAAGTTGCTTCTGGACCTACTAATTAAACTGAAATAAACATACACCAGGAATATAGTAAATATATAATTTGTGGACTGTATATTAAAAATAATAAATGGTTATTTATTACACAATTACATAACAGGAAGAAAATATATCTTAATATACTCACCAATTTGACTGGAGATTAGTTGTTTCATACCAGAAAAACCTCACTAACTAAATTTATGAAAACACTGGCCAGAATTATACACAACATCTAGAGAGTTATTTGAGGTTCCTGGAGCTGTCTTGTCCAGTCGTCTGATATCTCAGTTCTGCAGGAATGCATGTCCAACAATTCGTTCCTATTTGAGAGGTGGTTCAACCACTTTCAACCTCTAGAGCACGAAAAATTTCCTTCCCCTCACCAACGTTGTACACAATTTTAAAACCAAGATGGCGAGTCTCCCCTGGGGGGACGGGCTTTCCCTTTTCTATAAAAATAAATATTATTAAATACAGTATGGCCCTCTATTTACAATAAATATGGGGAATTTTGGGAAAAAAAATATCAGTATTTTGCACAACATCTTTTTATTTAATTAAAAAAGGAATAAATTATGTTAAAAAAACCCAAAAAATTTTTGTTTTTTGGGGTGATAAGGGGAGTGAAAGGTCGGTCAGATGACCAAAAGTTGCAGGTGGGGTCTCCCTAACCCCGGCGTCAGGAAACACTGTTCCTGCCAACCCCGACTTAACCCTAAAAACCCGGGGTCAGGAAACACTTGTTCCCCCACCAACCTGATTAACCTAACACCCGGGTCAGGAAACACTTTTTCCCCGCCAACTGACTTAACCTAACCCGGCGTAGGAAACATTTTCCCTGACAACCCGACTTAAATAAAAACCGGGTGGAAAACTTTTTCCCTGACCCAACCCGACTAACCCTAACACCGGGTCAGGAAACACTTGTTCCCTGCCCAACCCGACTTAACTAAAACCGGGTCAGGAAAACTTGTTCCCTGACCAACCTGACTTAACCCTAAAAACCGGGCAGGGAAAAAACTTGTTCCCTGACCAACCCGATTAACCTTTAAAAACCGGCGTCAGGAACACTTGTTCCCTGCCAACCGGGCTTAACCCTAACACCCGGGGTAGGAAACACTTGTTCCCTGACCAACCTGATTTCCCTAACCCGGCGTAGGAAAACACTTGTTCCCCCGGGCAACCTGATTAACCTTACACCCGGGGTCGGAACACTTGTTCCCTGACCCCGACTTAAAACCCAACACCCGGGGTCAGGAAAAACTTGTTCCGACCAACTGACTTAACCTTAAAAACCCGGCGTCAGGAAACCTTGTTCCCCGACCAACCCGACTTTAAAACCCCAACACCCGGCGTCAGGAAACATTGTTCCCCGACCAACCGACTTAAACCCTTTAAACCGGCGTCGGAAAAACCGTTCCTGACCAACTGACTTAACCTTAACAGGCGTCGGAAACACTTGTTCCTGGGCCACCCGACTTTACCCTAACACCGGCGTCAGGAAACCTTGTTCCTGACCACCTGATTAACCCCAACCCCGGCGTCAGGAAACACTTGTTCCTGACCAAACCCGACTTAAACCCTTAACACCCGGCGCAGGAAAACATTTTTCCTGACCAACCTGACTTTAACCCTAACACCGGGTCAGGAAACACTTGTTCCCTGCAACCCGATTACCTTAAAACCGGCGTAGGAAAAAACTTTCCCCGACCAGCCTGATTAACCCTAACACCGGCGTCAGGGAAAAAACTTGTTCCCTGACCAACCCGATTAACCTTAACCCCGGCGTCAGGAAAACTTGTTCCCCGACCCAAATGCTTAACCCCAACACCGGGTCAGGAAAACTTTTTCCCCGACCACCTGACTTAAACCTAAACGGCCCCAGGAAAAAATTTGTTCCTGCCAAACCCGATTAACCCTAAAACCCCGGGGTCAGGAAACATTTTCCCGACCACCTGTTAACCCTAACACCGGGGTCAGGAAACACTTTTTCCCCGACCAACTGACTTAACCCTAAACGGCTCAGGAAACCTTTTTCCCGACCCAACCCGACTTAACCCCAACACCCGGGGTCAGGAAACCTTTTTCCCTGACCAACCTGACTTAACCCTAACACCCGGGGTCAGGAAACACTTGTTCCCTGCCCAAACCGATTAACCTAAAACCGGGTCAGGAAGCACTTGTTCCCCGACCAACCTGCTTAACCCCAACACGGCGTCAGGAAGCACTTGTTCCCCGACCAAAACCGACTTAACCCTAACACCGGCGTCGGAAACATTGTTCCTGACCCAAACCTGACTTAACCCTAAAACCCGGGGTCAGGAAACACTTGTTCCTGCCAACCTGACTTTTTCCTAAACCGGCGTGGAAACCTTTTTCCCTGACCAACCCGACTTAACCCTAACACCGGCGTAGGAAACCTTGTTCCCTGACCAACCCGTTAACCCCAACACCGGCGCAGGAAAAAATTGTTTCCCTGACCAAACCCGATTAACCCTTTAAAACCGGCGTCGGAAAAACCGTTCCTACAAACCGACTTAACCCTAACACGGCGTCAGGGAAAAACTTGTTCCCCGACCCCTCTTTAAACCCCAAAAGGGTCAGGAAATTTTTCCCCGACCAACCCGACTTTAAACCCCAAACCCGGGTCGGAAATACTTGTTCCTGACCAAAATGACTTAAACCCTACACCCGGCGTCAGGAAACACTTGTTCCCTGACCAACCTGACTTAACCCTAACACCGGCGTCAGGAAACACTTGTTCCCTGACCAACCTGACTTAACCCTAACACCGGCGTCAGGAAACACTTGTTCCCTGACCAACCTGACTTAACCCTAACACCGGGCGGAACATTTTTCCCCGCAACCTGATTAACCCTAACACCGGCGTCAGGAAACACTTGTTCCCTGACCAACCTGACTTAACCCTAACACCGGCGTCAGGAAACACTTGTTCCCTGACCAACCTGACTTAACCCTAACACCGGCGTCAGGAAACCTTGTTTACCAACCCGACTTTTAACCCCCAACCCGGGTAGGAAACATTGTTCCGATCAACTGAATTAAACCCTAACACCGGCTCAGGAAACCTTGTTCCCTGACCCAACCCGACTTAAACCCAACCGGGTCAGGAAACATTGTTCCCCGACCCAACCCGACTTTAACCCTAAAACCGGCGTCAGGAAAACTTGTTCCCCGCCAACCTGACTTAACCCTAACCGGCGTCAGGAAAAACCCTTTTTCCCTGACCAACTGTTTTAACCTAACCCGGCGTAGGAAACACTTGTTCCCCGACCAACCCGGGGTTAACCCTAACACCCCGGGTCAGGAAAACTGTTCCCCGACCAACCGACTTAACCCCAACCCCGGGGTCAGGAAAACTTGTTTCCCCGACCAACCTGATTAACCCTTTCCGGGGTAGGAAAAACTTGTTCCCTACCAACCCGCTTAAAACCCCAAACCCGGGTCGGAAACACTTGTTCCCTGACCAACCCGACTTAACCCCAACACTGGCGTCAGGAAAAAACTTGTTCCCCGACCAACCCGACTTAAACCCCAACCCGGCGTCGGAAACCTTGTTCCCCGACCAATGACTTAACCCCAAACGGCGTCTTTAAAACTTGTTCCCGACCAACCCGATTAAACCCCAACACCCGGCGTCAGGAAACATTTTTCCCTGCAACCTGATTAACCCCAACCCGGGGTCAGGAAAAACTTGTTTCCCCGACCCAACCCGACTTAACTTAAACGGGTCAGGGAAAAACCCTTTTTCCCCGACCAACCTGACTTTAACCCCAAAACCGGCGTCGGAAAACACTTGTTCCCTGACCAAACCCGACTTAACCCTAACACCGGCGTAGGAAAAAACTTTTTCCTGACCCAACCCGACTTAACCCTAACACCGGGTCAGGAAACATTGTTCCCCGACCACCTGACTTAACCCTAAAAAACCGGGTGGGAAAAACTTGTTCCCCGACCAACCGACTTAAACCCTTAACCCGGCGTCAGGAAACACTTTTTCCCGACCCCCCTGACTTACCTTTAAAAACCCCGGGGTAGGGAAAAATTTTTCCTGACCAACCTGACTTAACCCTAACACCGGCGTCAGGAAAAACTTGTTCCCGACCAAAACCCGACTTAAAAACCCCAACACCGGCGTCAGGAAAAATTGTTCCTGACCAACCTGACTTACCCCAAAAACCGGGCGTAGGAAACACTTGTTCCCTGACCCAAACCGACTTAACCCTAAACACCGGCGTCAGGAAAAAATTTGTTCCCCGCAACCCGACTTAACCCCAACACGGGTCAGGAAACACTTGTTCCCTGACCAACCTGACTTAACCCTAACACCGGCGTCAGGAAACACTTGTTCCCTGACCAACCTGACTTAACCCTAACACCGGCGTCAGGGAAAAATTGTTCCTGACCAAACCCGACTTAACCCCCAAAACCCCGGCGTAGGAAAACTTGTTCCCTGACCAACCTGACTTAACCTTAACACCGGCGTCAGGAAACACTTGTTCCCTGACCAACCTGACTTAACCCTAACACCGGCGTCAGGAACACTTGTTCCTGCCAACCCGTTAACCCTAACCGGCGTCAGGAAACACGTTCCCCGACAACCTGACTTAACCCTAAACCCGGCGTCGGAAACACTTGTTTGACCAACTGACTTAACCCTAAACGGCGTAGGAAACACTTGTTTCCCCGCCCCTGACTTTTCCTTAACCCGGCGTCAGGAAACATTGTTCCCTGACCAAACCCGATTAACCTTAACACGGCGTCGGAAAACGGGTTTCCCGACCAACCGACTTAACCCTGACACCCGGGGTCAGGAAACACTTTTTCCTGACCAACCGACTTAACCCCAACACCGGCTCGGAAACACTTGTTCCTGACCACCGACTTTAACCCAAAACCGGGGTAGGAAAACACTTGTTCCCCGACCAACCCGATTAACCCTAACCCGGCGTCAGGAAACACTTGTTCCCCGACAACCCGATTAACCCCAACCCGGGTCAGGAAACCTTGTTCCCCGACCAAAATGACTTAACCCTAACACCCGGGGTAGGAAACACTTGTTTCCCTGCCCAAACCCGACTTAACCCACCCGGGGTCAGGGAAAAACTTGTTCCCTGACAACCCGCTTAACCCTAAACCCGGCCCTCGGAAACTTTTTCCCTGACCCCAACCCACTTAACCCTAAACCCGGCGTCAGGGAAAAACCCTTTTTCCCCGACCAAAACCCGAATTAACCCCCACCCGGGTCAGGAAACACTTGTTCCCGCCCCCCTGCTTAAACCCTTTAAAACCCGGGTCGGAAACACTTGTTTCCCTGACCAAAATGACTTAACCCAACACCGGGGTCAGGAAATTGTTTCCCGACCAACCTGACTTAAACCCTAAACCCCGGCGTCAGGAAAAATTGTTCCCTGAAACATGACTTAACCCCAACACCGGCGCAGGAAAACTTGTTCCCTGACCCCCCTGCTTAAACCCAACACCGGCGTCAGAAAAAATTGTTCCCTGGCAACCCCATTAACTCTAACACCGGGGGTCAGGGGGAAAAACTTGTTCCCTGACCAAACCCGACTTAACCCCAAAACCCGGGGTCAGGAAACCTTTTTCCTGACCAACCTGACTTAACCTTAACACCGGCGTCAGGAAACACTTGTTCCCTGACCAACCTGACTTAACCCTAACACCGGCGTCAGGAAAAACTTTTTCCCCGACCCAACCCGACTTAACCCTAACACCGGCATAGGAAAAAATTGTTCCCCGACCAACTGACTTAACCCTAAAACCGGGGTAGGAAAACACTTGTTCCCCGACCAACCCGTTACCCCAAAACCCGGGGTCAGGAAACACTTGTTCCCTGACCCAAACCCGACTTAACCTTAACACCGGCGTCAGGAAACACTTGTTCCCTGACCAACCTGACTTAACCTTACACCGGCGTCAGGAAACACTTGTTCCCTGACCAACCTGACTTAACCCTAACACCGGCGTCAGGAAACACTTGTTCCCTGACCAACCTGACTTAACCCTAACACCGGCGTCAGGAAACACTTGTTCCCTGACCAACCTGACTTAACCCCAACACGGCCCCTCAGGAAACATTGTTCCCTGACCAAACCCGACTTAACCCCAACCCGGCATCAGGAACACTTTTCCCCGACCCAAACCCGACTTAACCCCAAAAATGGCGTCAGGAAAACTTGTTCCCCGGGGCCAACCCGATTAACCCTAACACCCGGGTAGGAAAACTTTTTCCCCGACCCAACTGACTTAAACCCCAAACCCGGGGTCAGGAAAAAATTGTTCCCCGACCAACCGGCTTAACCCAAACCCGGCGTCAGAAACACTTTTTCCTGACCCAACTGACTTAACCCAAAACGGCGTCAGGAAAAAATTGTTCCTGACAACCGACTTAAACCCCAACCCGGGTCAGGGGAAACACTTGTTCCCTGACCAAAGACTTAACCCTAACACGGCGTCAGGAAAAAATTGTTCCTGCCCAACCCGACTTAACCCCAACACGGCGTCAGGGAAAAACTTGTTTTCCCGACCACCTGACTTAACCCCAACACCGGCGTCAGGAAAAAACTTGTTCCCGACCAACCTGATTAACCTAACCCGGCGTCAGGAAAAATTGTTCCCCGACCAACTGACTTAACCTTAACCGGCGTCAGGAAAAAAATTGTTCCCTGACCAAACCCGATTAACCCGGGTTTTAAATGTAAGAATATATAAGAGATAACATCAACAAATTTTTATTGTATTTGTTTTGTGGTGCAGTGAGTGAGGTGGTCCTCTGTGGAGGTGCACTCTAATGTGTGAGGGGTCGTCTGGGGCAGGTGCACTTTAACCTGTGTGAGGTGGGTTCTCTCTGGCAGGTGCACTCTAAAATGTGTGAGGTGGTCTCTCTCTGGGAGGTTACTCTACAGTGTAGGTGGTCCTTCTGGCAGGTGCACTTACACCCGTGTGAGGTGGTCTCTTTGGCGGTGCACTCTACCCCTGTGGAGGTGGTCTCTCTCTGGAGGTTTCATCTAACCTGTTGAGGGGGGGCGCTCTTGGAGGTGACTTACACCGTGTTTTAGGTGGTCTCTCTCTGGGAGGTGCATCTACACCGTGGAGGGGGTCGCTTCGGAAGGGGTACTCTAAACCCGTGTGAGGGGGTCGCTCTCTGGAAAGGGACTTACACCTGTGTGAGGGGGGGGGGCGCTCTTGGCAGGGTCTCACCCGTGTGGGGGGTTTGCTCTTGGAGGTGTATTCCCCTGTGTGAGGGGGTTTCCCTTGGCAGGGCACTCTACACCCCCCTTAATATAGAAACCTGCAATTTTATTAGCGCTCTTCATCCGGTTTGGTTTTTTCATCTACGTAAAAAATTTCCCTTAATTTATAAGGTAAGATTTTCTCAAAATTTAAAGTTTTGTTGTGTGGGGTGTGTGTGTTTTGTGTGTGTGTTTGTGGTGTGTGTGGGGTGTGTGTGTGCTGGGTGTGTGTGTGGTGTGTGGTGTGGGTGTTGTGTTTTACTCCTAGTTTAGGATGCCTCTTTGACTCTTTTATGCCATCCTCCCACTTATTTGTTATACCATCAGCGTTTGTGTACCATTACCTTCAGTTTCCTTTCCAACACTGTGGTTTGTGGGGCCTGTGAGGTGGGAGCCTGGTAGCATACTGGGGGGATTCTATAGCTCGGTGTTGGGTGGAGGCTGTGGGTTGGATTGTAGTGTGTGTTGGGAGGGTTTGTGATAGGTTGTATGGTTCTGAAAATTTGTTGTGTGTGTGCTTGCCCTTGCTGTTCTGTTCTGCTCTGACTGACCTCGGCTGGTTCCACCCTTTGTCTCTTTTCCTAGCTCCTTCGCTTTTTGTCCTCTCACTCAGCTGCTGTCGTTCTGATTTTGTTCTGTCTCTGTCTAGGAACACCTCTTGTACTCTTCTGAGTATTTCAATTTTGGGTTTCTCTTGGAGGATCCTGTTCCGCACTGTTTCGTCCTGAGAATCAGCTTGATTGGTCGGTTTTTTCCCCTTCGAGTACCCCCTATTCTCTGAAAATTTACAATCTCGTCCATCTCTTCACCTATTTCCGTGATGATTTTCTCAATCTCCTTCTTTCTTCCTGCTGCCTTTCAGTGTGTGTCCTTTCCTCCTCTCCTGAAGCCCATGGAAAAAACACTGATTTTGCCCTTTCCTCCCCCCATTGCCTCACCCTCTGTGACTCTGGATCCTGCCTGTATGTGGTCAGTTTCTCCCTTGATTTTTCCAGTGGCTCTTGATAGCATGGTTGTGTCTCAGCATTGACCTATCACCCTCTCCATCTGCAACCCGCTGTTCTTTCCCCTTTTACTTTCCCTTTGGGTCTTTTTTTCAGGTTGATACGACCTTTGCATAAATTTATTTTTCTTCTTCCTGTTCGGCCCCGCAGCTTTAATGCTGTGTTTTTTCTCTGGTCCTGCCCCCGTAACTCGCCCTTTAGTCATTTATCTCAACTTCTAAGGGGCCCCTTTTCTTTTTTATGCCGTTTCGATTGTTTCCTCCCCAATTTTTTGGCTCCCTTTCCAAACCTCTTTTTTAATTTCACAGAGAGCTCCCTTTTCCATTTTTTTAGAAAAACTTCGTAATTTTTTTCCCCACTCTTTTTTGGGGTGTGTGTGTGTTGTGTGTGTGTGTGGTGGGTGTGGGGTGTGTGTGTGTGTGTGGGGGGTGGGGGTTTTTTACTCACCTAATTTTTACTCACCTAATTGTGGTTGGGAGGGGTCGAGACTAAAATCCTGGCCCGCCTCTTCACTGATCGCTACTGGATCCTCTCTCTCTCTGCTTCCTGAGCTTTGTCATACCTCTTCTTAAAACTATGTATGGTTCCTACCTCCACTACTTCACTTGCTAGGCTATTCCACTTGCTGACAACTCTATGACTGAAGAAATACTTCCTAACGTCCTGTGACTCGTCTGAGTCTTCAGCTTCCAGTTGTGACCCCTTGTCCCTGTGTCCCCTCTCTGGAACATCCTATCTCTGTCCACCTTGTCTATTCCCGCAGTATCTTGTATGTCGTTATCATGTCTCCCTGACCCTTCTGTCCTCCAGTGTCGTCAGTCCGATTTCCCTTAACCTTTCCTCGTACGACATTCCCTTGAGCTCTGGGACTAGCTTTGTTGCAAACCTTTGTACTTTCTCTAACTTCTTGACGTGCTTGACCAGGTGTGGGTTCCAGACTGGTGCTGCATACTACAGTATGGGCCTAACATACACAGTGTACAGTGTCTTGAACGATTCCTTATTAAGGTATCGGAACGCTATTCTCAGGTTTGCCAGGCGCCCATATGCTGCAGCGGTTATTTGGTTGATGTGTGCCTCCGGTGATGTGCTCGGTGTTATGGTCACCCCAAGGTCTTTCTCCCTGAGTGAGGTCTGTAGTCTTTGTCCACCTAGCCTATACTCTGTCTGCGGTCTTCTTTGCCCCTCCCCAATCTTCATGACTTTGCATTTGGCTGGATTGAATTCGAGAAGCCAGTTACTGGACCACTGTCCAGCCTCTCCAGGTCTCTTTGCAGTCCTGCCTCATCCTCGTCCGATTTAATTCTTCTCATCAACTTCACGTCATCTGCGAACAGGGGACACTTCAGAGTCTATTCCTTCCATCATGTCGTTCACATATATCAAAAATAGCATGGTCCTAGAAAGACCCTGTGGGACCCCGCTCGTAACAGGCGCCCACTGTGATACCTCTTCACGTACCATGACTCGTTGCTGCCTCCTGTCAAGGTATTCCTTATCCATTGCAGTGCCCTTCCTTTTACGTGTGCCTGATCCTCCAGCTTCTGCATAATTTCTTGTGGGGAACTGTGTCAAAGGCCTTCCATGCAGTCTAGGAAAACGCAATTACCCAACCCTCTCTCTCGTTGTCTTACTTCTGTTACCTTGTCATAAGACTCCAGGAGGTTTGTGATACAAGATTTGCCTTCCATGAACCCATGCTGGTTTTCATTTATAATCTTGTTCCTTTCCAGGTGTTCGACCACTCTCCTCCTGAATATTTCTCATGACTTTGCACACAATACATGTCAGAGACACAGGTCTGTAGTTTAGTGCCTCGTTTCTGTTTCCTTTCTTAAATATGGGGACTACATTAGCTGTCTTCCATTCTCAGGTAGTTGCCCAGTTTCAAGGGATGTGTTGAAGATTGTGGTTAGAGGCACACACCAGCATCTCTTGCTCCTTCTCTAAGGACCCATGGGGAGATGTTGTCCGGTCTCATCGCCTTTGAGGTGTCAAGGTCACTTTAGAGCTTCTTCACCTCCTCCTCAGTTGTTCGTATGTCATCCAACACTTGTGGTATATTCCCTCTTGATGTTCCCTTCTGTGCTGTCTTCCCACAGCCCTTCCTGTCTCTACTGTAAAAACTTCCTTAAATCTCCTGTTCAGCTCCTCACATACCTCCTGATCATTTTCTTGTGAGTTCTCACCTTCTGTCCTTAATCTGATCACCTGGTCTTTGACTGTTGTCTTCCTCCTGATGTGGCTATACAACAGTTTCGGCTCAGTCTTGATTCTCGATGCTATGTATTTTCATACTGTCGCTGGGCCTCCCTCCTTACCTGTGCGTACTCATTCCTGGCTCTGCGACTGATCTCCCTATTTTCGTGTGTTCTCTGCCTTCTGTACTTTTTCCATTCTCTATTGCACTTTGTTTTTGCCTCCTTACACGTCGGGTAAACCAGGGGCTTGTTCTGGTCTTCCCGTTGTTACGTTGCCCTTGGGAATGAACCTTTCCACTGCCTCCTTGCATTTTGTTGCTACATATTCCATCATTTCATTTACTGGCTTTCCTGCCGTTCTCTGTCCCACTGGACCTCCCGCAGGAAGTTCTTCAACCTATGTAGTCCCCTCTTTTATATAGTCAGGCTTTCCCCATTCTACTCCTGTTATTCTCTCCACTTGCAGCTCTACTATGTATTCAAAGCACAGAACCAGTGGTCGCTAGCTCCTAGGGGACTTCCTACTTGTGTCCTCAAAAGTCTGAGCTGCCCCGGGTGAAACAAAGGTCCCAATCTTGTGGTTTTATCCTCCCCCCTTTACCTGGTAGTGTCCTTAAATGTTGGTGCATGGGTTTTCCAGACCCGTCCAAAATCCGGCTTCCCATGTTTCGGGAC
>NC_069413.1:2231255-2316255 GCF_026875155.1 Cherax quadricarinatus
TATCTGCATACTGAAGGGGTAAATACTAGTCCCCTTGCTGGTTATCCTCTCCCTCTCTCTTGTAGTGCCCCTTTACGTGTGGTACATGAAGTTCTCCGTACCCCCTCCATCATTTAGCCCCCCATGTATTTTGGGCCCCCCATGGGGGGCAAGTTCCCCCAATCGATTTCCTTGTGGTTAAAGTCACCCATGACAGGAGCTTTGCCCTGCATGATGAGCTCTTCTGGCCACTCTAGCCAGTGTGTCAACCATCGCTCTATTGCTCTCGTCGTACTCTTGCCTTGGCCTCCTGCTGTTCTGTGGTGGGTTATACATCACTTCTATTACCACCTTGGGACCTCCAGAGTGAAGTGTTCCCACTATGTAATCACTTTCTTCTCCGCTATCTCCTCTCTCCAGCTCATCAAAATTCCAGCGATTTTTGATCAGCAACGCCACTCACCACCCCCCCTGTTCCCTCTGTCTTTCCTCAGGATTTGGTATCCGTTGGAAAGATGGCATCTGTTATCATACCTGTAAGCTTGGTTTCTGTGAGAGCTATGATGTCCGGTGATGCTTCTTTGACTCTTTCGTGCCACTCCTCCCACTTATTTGTTATTCATCAGCGTTTGTGTACCATACCTTCAGTTTCCTTTCCAACACTGTGGTTTGGGGGGCCTGTGAGGGTGGGAGACCTGGTGGCATACTGTGGGATTCTATAGCTCGGTGTTGGGTGGAGGCTGTGGGTATGGATTGTAGTGTGTGTTGGGATGGTGTGATAGGTTGTATGGTTCTGAGAGTAGTTGTGTGTGTGCTTGCCCTTGCTGTTCTGTCCTGCTCTGACTGACCTCTGCTGGTTCCCTCCTTGTCTCTTTTCCTAGCTCCTTTCGCTTTTTTGTCCTCTCCCTCAGCTGCTGTCATTCTGATTTTGTTCTGTCTCTGTCTAGGAACACCCTCTTGTACTCTTCCGAGTATTTCAATCGTGGTTTCTCTTGGAGGATCCTGTTCCGCACTGTTTCCGTCCTGAGAATCAGCTTGATTGGTCGGTTTCTCCCTTCGAGTACCACCCCTATTCTCTGAAAATTTACAATCTCGTCCATCTCTTCACCTATTTCCGTGATGATTTTCTCAATCTCCTTTCTTTCTTCCTGCTTTCCTTTCAGTGTGTGTCCTTTCCTCTCTCTCCTGAAGCCCATGGATAAACACTGATTTTGCCCTTTCTTCCTCCCATTGCCTCACCCTCTGTGACTCTGGATCCTGCCTGTATGTGGTCAGTTTCTCCTTGATTTTTCCAGTGGCTCTTGATAGCCTTGTTGTGCCTCAGCATTCGACCTATCACCCTCTCCATCTGCAACCAGCTGATCTTCCCTTTCACTCCTTGGTCCTCCTTGGCAGATTGATGTGACCTTAGCATAATTCATAATTCCTTCCTTCCTGTTCGGCCTCGCAGCTTCATATGCTGTGTCTTCTCTGGTCACTGCCCCTGTAACTCGCTTCAGCCTATTTATCTCAACTTCTAGGACCCTTATCTTGGCTACTGCAGTTTCGACTTGTGCGTGTGTGTGTGTGGTGTGTGTGTGTGTGTGTGTGTGTGTGTGTGGGTGTGGGTGTGTTTGTATGTGTGTGCGTGTGTGTGTATGTGTGTGTGTGTGTGTGTGTGCGTGTGTGTGTGTGTGTGTGTGTGTGTGTGTGTGTGTGTGTGTGTGTGTGTGTGTGTGCGTGTGTGTGTGTGTGTGCGTGTTTGTGTGTGTGGGTATGTGTGTGTATGTGTGTGTGTGTGTGTGTGAATGTGGGTGTGTGTGTGCACTCACCTAATTGTGGTTGCAGAAGTCGAGACTCAGCTCCTGGCCTCGCCTCTTCACTGATCGCTACTAGGTCCTCTCTCTCTCTCTCTCTCTCTCTCTGCTTCCTGAGCATTGTCATACCTCGTCTTAAAGCTATGTATGTTTCCTTCCTCCACTACATCACTTGGTAGGCTTTTCCACTTCCTGACGACTCTGTGACTGAAGAAGTACTTCCTAACATCCCTGTGACTCGTCTGAGTCCTCAGCTTCCAATTGTGACTTGTTTCTGTGTCCCCTCTCTGGAACATCTTGTCTCTGTCCACCTTGTCTATTCCACGCAGTATTTTGTATGTTGTTATCATGTCTCCCCTGACCCTTCTGTCCTCCAGCGTCGTCAGTCCGATTTCCCTCAACCTTTCTTCGTAGGACATTTTCCTGAGCTCCAGTCCTAGCCTTGTTGCAAGCCTTTGTACTTTCTGTAATTTCTTGACGTCTTTGACCAGGTGTGGGTTCCAAACTGGTGCTGCATACTCCAGTATGGATCTGACGTACACAGTGTACAGTGTCTTGAACGATTCCTTACTAAGGTATCGGAATCCTAATCTCAGGTTTGCCAGGCGCCTATATGCTGCAGCAGTTATCTGGTTGATGTGTGCCTCCGGAGATGTGCTCGGTGTTATGGTCATTGCAAGATCTTTCTTTTTGAGCGAGGTTTGCAGCCTTTGTCCACCTAGCCTATACTCAGCCTGCGGTCTTCTTCGCCCTTCCCCAATCTTCATGACTTTTCATTTGGCAGGGTTGAATTCGAGAAGCCAGTTGCTGGACCAGGTGTCCAGACTGTCCAGGTCTCTTTGAAGTCCTGCCTGATCCTCATCCGATTTAATCCTTCTCATTAACTTCACATCATCTGCGAACAGGGACTCTTCAGAGTCTATCCCTTCCATCATGTCATTCACATATATCAAATATAGCACTTGTCCGAGGACTGACCCCTGTGGGACCCCGCTCGTCACAGGCGCCCACTATGATACCTCATCACGTACCATGACTCGTTGTTGCCTCTCTGTCAGGTATTCTTTGATCCATTGCAGTGCCCTTCCTGTTATATGCACCTGATCCTCCAGCTTCTGCACTGATCTCTTGTAAGGAACTGTGTCGAAGACCTTCCTGCAGTCCAGGAAAATGCAATCAATCCACCCCTCTCTCTCGTCTCTTACTTTTATTACCTTGTCACAAAACTCCAGAAGGTTTGTGACACGGGATTTCCCTTTAATGAGTTCGTGCCAGTTGTCGTTGATAATCTTGTTCTGTTCCAGGTGCTCCACCATTCTCCTCCTGATAATCTTCTCCACGGCTTTGCATACTATACATGTCAGAGACACTGGTCTGTAGTTTAGTGCCTCGTTTCTGTCTCCTTTCTTAAAAATGGGGACTACATTTGCCATCTTCCATACCTCAGGTAGTTGCCCAGTTTCAAGGAATGCATCGAAGATTGTCGTTAGTGGCATGCACAGTGTCATGTAGGTGGGTAATGATTAGGGGAATATGGGGGTAAGAAGGAGAAGTCAGTAGGCAGAGGACAGGCAGGCGAGGTGGTAGGAGAGATGATTAGCGGAGGTAGGTAGGTAATGTGAGGTCACTGGTGACTACACCTTCACCTCTCATTACTCTACCCACCACTCCACACTACTCACCCTCTCACTGCTTTAACTAAACATAATAAAATATAAGAAATAGGAATAGCAATTAACGGGGACAGTGAAGATTACTATTCTACTCAAACACAGTTTATTATTAAGTCCTTGTACAATAATATATTTGGGAACAGGAGAACATTTTGTGGTTTAGATAAATGGGGTGGTATGTGTAAGCAGTGAGACAGGAAACACAATCAACTTGACGAGAATGAATATAACTTACAATATTGTACAGAGGACAGTTCACTACAGGAACTAAGCCACAGGTCCCAAGACCTACACAGCACGAGTACTGCGCCAAGCCAGTACTCTGCCCAATGCCTCCAACAGTCTCCTCCAGAGACTTCAGCAGCCTTCTCCCGAGCCCTGCACCCCAGCAGCAGCTCCGCTCGAAGTCTCTGCTCAGAAGCTCTGCATCCCAGCAGCAGCTCCGCTCGAAGTCTCTGCTCAGGAGCTCTGCACCCCAGCAGCAGCTCCGCTCGAATCTCCTGATCATGCTCTTTCTTGGGCTTTTATGGTGGTACAAGCACCCTCCACAACCACGTGTACGACCTGACGCCTAGGTCTGATGCCGTCAAGAACAAAAGACCTCAGACGTGGGCGTGGCTACAGACGTTTGCCAAGGCAAGGTGTGACCATATAATTGGTTAAATTAGGTCTCCCCAGAGACCTCACAAGCCCAGCTGAACTGCATCACAACAGCGTCTCTGCTCCTTCTCCAGAGACCCACGGGGAGATGTCTGGAACCCCTCGCCTTTGAGGTATAGAGTTCACTTAGCAGCTTCTGCACCTCCTCCTCCGTTGTTTGTATGCCATCCAGCACCTGTTGGTGTATTCCCTGTTGGTTTTCCCCTCTGTGCTGTCTTCACAGAGCCCTTCCTGTCTCTACTGTAAATACTTCGTTAAATCTCGTATTGGGTGCCTCACATACCTCGTGATCGTTGCTTGTGAGTTCCCCACCTTCTTTCCTCAGCCTGATCACCTGATCATTGACTGTTGTCTTCCTCCTAATGTGGCTGTACAGCAGCATCGGGTCAGACTTGACTTTCGATGCTATGTTATTTTCATACTGTCGTTGGGCCTCCCTCCATACTTGTGCTTGTTTGTTCCTGGCTCTTCGACTAATCTCCTTATTTTCCTGTGTCCTTTGCCTTCTGTTCTTTTTCCATTCTCAATTGCACTTAGTTTTTACCTCCTTACACCGTCGGGTAAACCTAAGGGCTCGTTCTGGTCTTCCCATTGTTTCTGTTGCCCTTGGGAACAAACCTTTCCTCTGCATCCTTGCATTTTGTTGTTACATAGCTCAGTGAAGACGTGTCGAGTGTGCTCTCTGTGGACTGAACCAAGATGCCCTCCATCGAGCAACTTTACCAGCAGCTTAAGGAAGAATTGAGGGTGGCAAAGATGGAGATATGGCGATTGACTGAGGAAAACAAAAGGATTCGTAGTAGTCCTCCTGCTGTGAGTCCTCAGGTCAACAAGGAAACCTGGACAGTGGCTGGACAGCATGGAACGAAGTTGACGATCAAGAAGACGAATGGAAAGGTAGAAATGATGAAGAAGAAAGAGACTGCTGTGGAAACTGTTGTGGAAACATCTAATGTATTCTCCGTGCTACCCGACGAATGTGAGTAGACTACTAGGAACATCACAACGAACAACACCAGGAAAGGTAAGAATATTGTTGTTGTTGGGGATAGCCAAGTTAGGTACATGGATAGGGCCTTCTGCTTGAAGGACAGGAGTAGGAGACAGAGGGTTTGCTTTCTTGAGGCTGGGATGGAGGATATTGTTAGCCGGCTTGACAACATCATGAACAGTAATGGGATCAATCCTATTATCTGCCTCAGTGCTGGAGGCAGTGATGTAGGCAAGCATAGAAATGGGTTCCTGCCTCTACTACATCACTTGGTAGGCTATTGCACTTCCTGAAAACTCTATGACTGAAGAAATACTTCCTAACATCCCAGTGACTCGTCTGAGTCTTCAGCTTCCAATTGTGACCCCTTGTTTCTGTGTCCCCTCTCTGGAACAACCTGTCTCTGTCCACCTTATCTATTCCATGCAGTATTTTGTATGTCGTTATCATGTCTCCCCTGACCCTCCTGCCCTCCAGTGTCGTCAGGCCGATTTCCCTTAACCTTTCTTCGTAGGACAATCCCCTTAGCTCCGGAACTAGTCTTGTTGCAAACCTTTGCACTATCTCTAATTTCTTGATGTGCTTGACCAGGTGGGGATTCCAAACTGGTGCTGCATACTCTAGTATGGGCCTGACGTAAATGGTGTACAGAATCTTGAACGATTCTTTACTGAGGTATCAGAACGCTATCCTTAGGTTTGCCAGACGCCCGTATGCTGCAGCAGTTATCTGATTGATGTGCGTCTCAAAATATGTGCTCGGTGTTATACTCACCCCAAGATCTTTTTCCTTGAGTGAGATTTGCAGTCTTTAGCCACCTAGACTATACTGTGTCTGCAGTCTTCTTTGCTCTTCCCCAGTCTTCATGACTTTGCATTTGGCAGGGTTAAATTCAAGGAGGCAGTTGCTGGACCAGGCTTGTAGCCTGTCCAGGTCTCTTTGTAGTCCTGCCTGATCCTCGACCGATTTGATTCTCCTCATTAACTTCACATCATCTGCAGACAAGGACACTTCTGAGTCTATCCCTTCCGTTATGTCATTCACATATACCAAAAACAGCACAGGTCCTAGGACTGACTCCTGTGGAACCCCGCTCGTCACAGGCGCCCACTCTGACACCTCGTCACGTATCATGACTCGTTGTTCCCTCCCTGTCAGGAATTCTCTGATCCATTGCAGTGCCTTTCCTGTTATGTGTGCCTGATCGTCTAGCTTTTGCAGTAACCTCTTGTGAGGAACCGTGTCGAAGGCCTTCTTGCAGTCCAAGAAAATGCAGTCTATCCAACCCTCTCTCTCTCTCTTGTCTTACTTCTGTCACCTTGTCATAAAACTCTAGTAGGTTTGTGACACAGGATTTTCCTTCCCTGAAACCGTGCTGGTTGTCGATTATACACTTGTTTCTTTCCAGGTGCTCCACCACTCTCCTCCTGATGATCTTCTCCATGACTTTGCATACTATACACGTTAGTGACACAGGTCTGTAGTTTAATGCCTCATGTCTGTCTCCTTATTAAAAAACCAGGACTACATTTGCCATCTTCTATACCTCAGGGAGTTGCCCAGTTTCAATGGATGTGTTGAAGATCTTTGTTAGTGGCACACACAGCACCTCTGCTCCATCTCTAAGGACCCACAGAGAGATGTTGTCTGGTCCCACCGCCTTTGAGGTATCAAGTTCACATAGCAGCTTCTTCACCTCCTCCTTGGCTATGTGTACCTCATCCAGCACTTGTTAGTGTACCTCCCTGTTCTGATTTCCTGGAGTCCTACTGGTTTCCACTGTAAATACTTCTTTAAATCTCGTGTTGAGCTCCTCACATACCTCTTGTTCGTTTCTTGTGAACTCACCATCATAATTCCTCAGTCTGATTACCTGGTCCTTGACTGTTGTTTTCCTCCTGATGTGGCTATACAACAGCTTCGGGTCAGACTTGACTTTCGATGCCATGTCATTTTCGTATTGTCGCTGAGCCTCCCTTCTTATCTGTGCATATTTGTTTCTGGCTCTTCGGCTAATGTCGTTATTTTCCTGGGTGTGTGCGTGTGTGTGTGTGTGTGTGTGTGTGTGTGTGTGTGTGTGTGTGTGTGTTGTGTGTGTGTGTGTGTGTGTGTGTGTGTGTGTTTGTGTGTGTGTGTGTGTGTGTGTGTGTGCGTGTGTGTGTGTGTGTTGTGTGTGTTGTGTGTACTCACCTAGTTGAGGTTGCGGGGGTCGAGTCCGAGCTCGTGTGTGTGTGTGTTTGTGTGTGTGTGTGTGTGTGTGTGTGTGTGTGTGTGTGTGTTGTGTGTGTTTTGTGTGTGTTGTGTGTGTTGTGTGTTGTGTGTGTGTGTGTGTGTGTGTGTGGTGTGTGTGTGTGCGTGCGTGTGTGTGTGTGGTGTGTGTGTGTGTGTGTGTGTGTGTGTGTGTGTGTGTGTGTGTGTGTGTGTGTACTCACCTAATTGTACTCACCTAATTGTGGCTGCAGGGGTCGAGACTCACCTCCTGGCCCTGCCTCTTCACTGACTGCTACTAGGTCCTCCCTCTCCCTGCTCCATGAGCTTTATCATACCTCGTCTTAAAACTATGTATAATTCCTGCCTCCACTACATCGCTTACCAGACTATTCCACTTCCTAACAACTCTATGACTGAAGAAATACTTCCTAACATCTCTTTGACTCATCTGAGTCTTCAACTTTGAAATGTGACTCCTTGTTTCTGTGTCCCATCTCTGGAACATCCTGTCTCTGTCCACCTTGTCTATTCCACGCAGTATTTTGTACGTCGTTATCATGTCTCCCCTGACCCTACTGTCCTCCAGTGTCGTCAGACCGATTTCCCTGAACCTTTCTTCATAGGACATTCCTCTGAGCTCTGGAACTAGCCTTGTTGCAAACCTTTGCACTTTCTCTAATTTCTTGACGTATTTGACCAGGTGTGGGTTCCAAACTGGTGCTGCGTACTCCAGTATGGGCCTAACGTACACAGTGTATAAAGTCTTGAACGATTCCTTACTGAGGTACCGGAACACTATTCTTAGGTTTGCCAGGCGCCCATATGCCACAGCAGTTATCTGGTTAATGTGTGCTTCTGGCGATGTACTCGGTATTATACTCACTCCTAGGTCTTTCTCCTTGAGTGAAGTTTGCAGCCTTTGGCCTCCTAGCCTATACTCTGTCTGCAGTCTTCTTTGCCCTCCTCTGATCTTCATGATTTTGCACTTGGCGGGGTTAAATTCTAGGAGCCAGTTTCTGGTCCATGTATCCAGCCTGTCCAGGTCTCTTTGTAGACCTGTCTGATCCGCGTCTGATTTAATTCTCCTCATTAACTTCACATCATCTGCAAACAGGGACAATTCTGAGTCTATGCCTTCCGTTATGTCGTTCACATTTACCAAGAATAGCACTGGTCCCAGGAGTGGCCCCTGTGGGACCCCGCTCGTCACCAGCGCCCACTGTGATACCTCATCACGGACCATGACTTGCTGTTGCCTCCTTGTTAGGCATTCTCTGATCCATTGCAGTGCCCTTCCCGTTATACATGCCTGTTCCTCTAGCTTCTGTACTAATCTCTTTTGAGGAACTGTGTCGAGGGCCTTCTTGCAGTCCAAGAAAATGCAATCAACCCGTCCCTCCCATTCATTTCTTACTTCAGTTACCTTGTCATAAAACTCTATTAGGTTTGTGACACAGGCTTTTCCTCTCATGAATCCATGGTGACTGTCGTTTATAATCTTGTTCTGCTCCAGGTGCTCCACCACGCTCCTCCTGATAATTTTTTCCAAGACTTTACATGCTATACATGTCAGTGACACTGGTCTATAATTTAGTGCTTCATTTCTGTCTCCCTTCTTAAAGTTGGGGACTACATTTGCCTTCTTCCATACTTCAGGTAGTTGCCCAGTTTCAAGGGAAGTGCTGAAGATTTTGGTTAGTGGCACATGTAGTGTCTCTGCTCCCTCTCTAAGGACCCATGGAGAGATGTCCGGTCCCACTGCCTTTGAGGTATCAAGGTCACTTAGGAGCTTCTCCACCTCCTCCTCAGTTGTGTGTAATTCATTCAACACTTGTTGGTATATCCCTTGTTGATGTACCCCACTGTTTTGTGCTCCTAGTGTCCCTTCAGCCTCCACTGTAAATACTTCCTGAAATCTCATGTTGAGCTCCTCACATACTTCCTGGTCATTTCTTGTGAGCTCCCCACCTTCTTTCTTCAGCCTGATTACCTGGTCCTTGACTGTTGTCTTCCTCCAGACTTGACTTTTGATGCTATGTCATTTTCATACTGCCGCTGTGTCTCCCTCTTATCTGTGCATACTCGTTTCTGGCTCGTCAACTAATCTTTTTATTTTCCTGAGTCCTTTGCCTTCTGTACTTTTTCCATTCTCTAGAGCACTTAGTTTTTGCCTCCCTACACCTTTGCATAAACCAAGGGCTCGTCTGTCTTTCCCATTATTTCTATTACCCTTGGGAACAAACCTTTCCTCTGCCTCATTGCATTTTGTTGTTACAAAGTCCATCATTTCGTTTACTGATTTTCCTACTAACTCCTTTTCCCACTGAACTTCCTGCAGGAAGGTCCTCATTCCTGTGTGGTCCCCCATTTATAGTTTAGCTTTTCCCTTTCTACTCCTGTTACCCTCTCCACTTTTAGCTTCACGATGTATTCAAAGCTCATAACCATGGGATCGCTAGCTCCAAGGGGCCTTTCATATGTGATGTGCTCAATGTCTGAGCTACTCAGGGTGAACACAAGGTCCAGTCTTGCTGGTTCATGCCCTCCTCTCTCTCTGGTAGTATCCCTAACATGTTGGTGCATGAGATTTGCCAGCACCACATCCATCATCTTGGCTCTCCATGTTTTGGGACCCCCATGTGGCTCCAGGTTTTCCCAATCAATCTCCCTGTGATTGAAGTAGCCCATGACCAGTAACTTTGCTCTACTCGAGTGAGCCCTTCTTGCCACCTCAGTTTGTGTCCACCATTGCTCTGTTGCACTCATCATATTCCTCTCTCGGCCTCCTGCAGTTCTGTGGTGGGTTACACATCACTTCTATGACTACCTTGTGTTCCCCTGACTGAACTGTACCTAATATGTAATTCCTTTCTCCAATCTCGTCCATTCCTTCCATTTCTTGATAACCCCACTGGTTTTTAATTAGTAGTGCAACCCCTCCCCCCCCTCTGCTCCTTTTATCCTTCCTCAGGATCTGATACCCGGGTGGGAAGATTGCATCTGCTATTATCCCAGTGAGTTTTGTTTCTGTAACTGCTACAATGTCTTGGGACAACTCCCTGATTCTTTCATGCCACTCCTCATATTTATTTGTTTTTCCATCACCGTTCGTGTACCAAACCTTCAACTTCTTTTCAATAACTGTGGTCTCGAGAGAGAGGTGGGTTAAGGGGAGCAGGTGCCCTGGCAGGGGCCTATAGGGGGTTGCTGTGGGGGTGGGGTCTGTGGTGTGGGGTGTGGCGCAGAGGGCCTGTGCAGGGTTTTAATGGGGTTGGGGTGGTGGTGAGGGGGATGGGGAGAGGGCCTATGTGGGGTTACAGTGGGGAAGGGGTTGTGGTGAGGGGGATTGGGATAGAGGGTACAGTGTGTGGGTTGTTGTGGGTTACTGTGAGGGTGGGGTTTGTGGTGAGGGGGATGGGGGAGAGGGTACTTTGTGTGGGTTACTGTGGGTTTCTGTGGGGGTAGAGTTTGAGCTGAGGGGGATGTGTGGGTTACTGAGGGTTACTGTGGGAGTGGGGTTTGTGCAGAGGGGGATATGTGGGTTACTGTGGGTTTCTGTGAGGGGTGGGGTTTGCACTGAGGGGGATGGGAGCAGAGGGTACAGTGAGTGGGTTTTGGGTTAGGTCGTTTGATTGCTTTGGGATTGCCATGGTAGTGTTCCTTCTGTGGGTGGTACTGGAGGGGGTTGTGTTTGCTCTTCCACCTGGGCCTCATTTCTCCTGCTCTCCACCTTCCTTGCCTCCCATTCCTCCTTGCAACATTGCACCCTCTCTTTCATTATCATCCTTTCTTCTTGTGTTCTGTCTTGGTCGAAGTACACACTCCGGAACTCCTGATTGTCCCTTAGGCGTGCTTTCTTCTGCAGCATCTGGTTTCGAGCTGACTCTGCCTTGAAAAATCACTTTGACTTTGTCAGCCAGGTCATGTCATCCTCTCCTATTATTTTCATGATGCTTTCAATCATTTTTTTCTCCTCCTGTTTCCTTGCCTCATAAGTTTCCCCATCTACTTCTCGGAGCCCATAGACAAAAACGGCCTTCTCCCTTTCATCCTCCCACTGTGCTTCCCTGAGCATCCTCTGATATGAATTAGTTCCTGCCATTGACGCATTGCTTCTTACTGTCTCTTCCCTATGTGGTGCCCCTGTGCTCATCTGTTCCTGGACACGGCAGTTGTCTGTTAGAGCCTCTGTGTATAGTCTAGCTCCTTCATTGTCTTTAATCCCCTTATTAGTTCCTGCTGTTCTCCTTGCCTTTTCCCAGGCCCCCCCTTGGGTCCGATAGAGTCATCACGTACAGTATATCTCTTTTGTTCCCTATTGTCCCCTCATTGGTGACTGATGTAGTAGTTCTTGGTGTCATGGCTGTACTGTCCTTCGGTTCTTTAGACCATTTCAGACTCTTTAGTTCTTCTACTAAGTTCTGTATCTCAGCTTCGGCTGCTGTGATTTGTAATTCCCATTTTCTGCTCTCCTCAGCTATTTTCTCTTCCATTTTCTTGGTGATCTCTTCCAGCCTCCTTCCCCACTCCTCCTCTCTTCGCATGAGCTCTGCCTTCCAGTCTTCTCTCCCAGGTCCACCACTTACTTTGTCCACCATTCCTCTGGTTCTCCATCCGGGTTTTTGGTGTCCCATGTTTCTTTTCCACAGAAAGAAGAGCTTATGCCAAGAGTGCTGTGTGGAGGGAGTGTTTGTTGTGGGGAGGGAGGGGGGTGTTTGTTGTGGGGAGGGAGGGGGGTGTTTGTTGTGGGAGGGGGGGGGTGTTTGTTGTGGGGAGGGAGCGGGGTATGTGTTGTGGGGAGGGAGGGGGGTGTTTGTTGGGGGGGAGGGGGGGGGGTATTTTTGGGGGGAGGGATGGGGGTGTTTTTTTTGGGGGAGGGGGGTTCCCTGGAGGTTCCCGGGAGGTTATTCCCGGGGGATCAACGCCCCCGGGGCCCCGGGGTCCCACCGGCCTCCCGATGGATCGGGGCCTGATCAACTGGGCTGTTACTGCGGCCCGACGAGTCCGATCACCACAGCCCGGCTGATCCGGCACCACTTTAGGTATCTTCCATCTCTCTTAAAGGCCCCGGGGTTATTGGCAATTTCCCCCAATGCTTGAGGGGGTGTTGAACATTTTTGGGCCCGGAACTATGGGTTTTCTTTAGTGTCCAATGGCACCCCCTTTTTATTGGCGGCATTTTGATGTTTCCCCCCAGTTTTTTTTTACTTGTAGGGATGTATTTTGGTCAGATTTGGGCCTTCTTCCAATTTTTCCAAAGTGTGATTTTTGAAATCTCTCCCCTGCGTTTCCAACGGTAAAGTAATGTTCCAAGCTTTTCCAGTAGAAGGTGCTGAAGAACTTTCGTGCATAAAATCTCTGACCTCTTAATCTCATTTCCCCTCTTTGATGGAGTTTTAAATTTTTTAAGCATTTTAGTAAAAAAACCCAAGGATTTGAAAAGGATCATCATCCTTTTTTTCTTCCTCTTTTAAAAGTTTCATTATCCATCCTATCATTTTCTTTCACTTTCGATTGGCACTTTGTGACCTTAAATAACTAAAATTCTACCCCCGGGTCCCTTACTTATTTTTCCGCTCTTTTTGTAGGGCCCGGAGTCATAGTAACTCGTTCTAGTTATTTCTCCTCCATTTTCCAAAACGGAGTAGTTGGAATTTGTCCTCATTGAACATCTATTTTTTTCCCCGTTGCCCCTGGAAAACTTTGTTTTTATTTTCTTGGGGTTAACCGCGCCCCCGCAGATGACACCTCATGCGACCAGTATCCCCGCAAAGGTGAACGGTGTGTGGGGGTATATCTCTTTTTATGTTGATATGGGGAAAAGGGAATAAGGGGGGCCCAGTACTGTGGCCTTGGGGAAAAAGGCTCTTCACTATGGCAGCCTCCGTTTAACTCTGTTGGACCACTACTCTTTGTGTTCGATTTGTTAGGAAGTTGAAGATCATCTCCCCACTTTCCCCCGTATTCCTTTACACGATTTTATGGGCATTACGCCATGTCGCATTTGTCAAAAGCTTTTGCAAAGTTGTGTATATTACATCTGCATTCTGATTTTCTTCAGTGATCCCAAGGCCATGTCATGTGATCCATAGTTGTGAGAGGGGGAGGGGCCTGCCCCAACCCCGTTGCCCCGGATTGTGCAGATTTTGGGGGAAACCGGGTTTCAATCCTTTTTAGCATCTTTCAAAGTTTTTATATGTGGGGTGTTAAAAGCTATCGGTCTATATTTTTTAGCTAAGCTTTGCTGCCCCTTTATGGGGTGGGGTATACCCCCTTGTTTTTAAGTGACTTGTGGAAATTTTACCCCGTCCAAGCCCTCCTCCTTGGTTTCTTAGGGGACGCGAGAGGGGTTTTTGCGTTCTTAAAGAAAACGAGTTCACAGTCGGGCCCGGGGGGTGGTGATAGCATTTGTCAATGGCTTTTTCGAAACTTCGGAGTTAGGGTAAAGTCGGAAAACTGGCATACATTTATGGAGTTTTGAGGCTCATTAGAAGAAAACATTTGGGTCGTGATCCTCAGACGTTAGTGGTTCATAAACAATGATCGTACTGGGATTTCAATATTTCACTATTTCCCTTTTTGTCGTCTGGTAAGCCCATCCTGTTGAGTAAGGGCCCGATACTAGATGTGGTATTTGCCTTGTTTTTGGGTATGAAAAAAAAATATTTTTAATTTTTTTCAATTTTACTAATACTTTAAAACTCCTCCTGCCTTTGGTTTTCCCGTAAGATCATTTACTTAATTCGATGTTTCCCCCTTCCCCGGTCAGCGCCTCCCTTGTGTATCAGATATTTAGCACTCCTGAGGAGCCATGCTTTCGTGTCTTCTGTAGAGGGAGCGTTTTTTCTTCCCGTTTACCCCTGCTCTTCTTTTTTCTTTGGGGGTATGCCTAAACATGCTTCGGGACCAGGCAGTTGACCTTTCAAGGCAATGGTTTGGGTCCATGTCTTTAAGACATTTCCCAACATGTTTTGTTTTGGCAGGTTTACCTGGGCCCCGTTGATGTTCTTGTTGTTTTAAATTGTATTTTTTTGGGAAAACACCTTCCAGGTACTCTTCTGTTGTTAGCCCTATCATGTAGTCTGGCTTCGATTTGATGTGATCGGAATTAGTTGTTTTTGATATTCTTATGTCTCTTATCAGGTCCTCATTATTTGTGAAGATAAGGTCAAGTGTGTTTTCTAGTCTTGTTGGCTCCACTATCTGCTGGCTTAAGGTGTGTTTTTTCGCAGAGACTTAGTAGCTCATGTGTGTGTGACCTTTCATCTGCGCTACCTCCGGGGATTGTTTCAGCTATAACATTATTTGCTACATTCTTCCATTTTGTATGCCTTAGGTTGAAATCACCAAGCAGTAAGATGTTTGGGGATGGAGTTGGAAGGTTTTCCAAACAGTAATCGATTTTCAGTAGCTGTTCCTTGAACTGTTGTGAGGTTGCATCTGGTGGCTTGTATACAACCACAATGACTAGGTTTTGGTTCTCGATCTTTATTGATAGAGGGAGTGTTTGTTGTGGGGAGGGAGGGGGGTGTTTGTTGTGGGGAGGGAGAGGGGTGATTGTTGTGGGGAGGGAGAGGGGTGTTTGTTTTGGGGGGGAGAGGGGTGTTTGTTGTGGGGAAGGAGGGGAGTGTTTGTTGTGGGGAGGGAGGGGGGTGGTTTGTTGTGGGGAGAAGGGAGGAGGAGACAGGGAGGGGAAAAGGATAGTGAGCTGGAGGGAAACAGCAGCAGGGGAGAAGAGAGATGGGGGGAAGACTAAGGGGGACAGGGGAAAGAGCAGTGGGGGGAGGGGAGTAAAAGGAGTAGGGAGGATGAGAAAGAAGATAAAGAGGGAGAGAAGGTGGGATAAAGAAAGAGAGATAGAGTGTGATTGAGTGTGAGTGAGTTAGAGAGGGGAAGGGAGTGTTAGAGTGTGTGGAGCATGTGAGTTGGGTAGGATCAGCCTTTAGTGTCCTTGCAGGCCTAGGAGGTGAGGGGAGAGGGAGGAGGAGAAGGAAGAGGAGGTGAGGGGGGAAGATGGAGGAAGTATAGGAGGAAGATGATAGAGAGAGACAGAGTGTGTGTTTGAGTTTGGGTGAGCTAGAGGGATACAGAAAGAGGAGGAGGATAGAGAAAGAGAGATAGAGAGTGTGATTGAGTGTGAGTTAGAGAGAGAGAGAGAGGGGAGAGAAAGGAAGGGAGTGTTAGAGAACTAGAGGGATAGAGAAAGAGGAGGAGGAGGTTAGAGAAAGAGAGAGTGTGATTGAGTGTGAGTTAGAGGAGAGAGAGAGGGGGGGGGGAAGGAGTGATAGAGTGTGTGAGTTGGGTAGGATCAACCTGTAGTGTGCTTGCAGGCCTAGGAAGCGAGGAGAGGTGAGGGGGAAGATGGAGAAGCTATAGGAGGAGGAGCAGGAGGAGGAAGGGATAGTGGAATAGGAGAGAGGGAGAGAAAGTAGAAAGGAGAGAGGGAGAGAGAGAAAGAGAGAGGTAGGGGAGGTACAAGGAGAGTGTGAACTGTGGGTATTTGAGTGGGTATGTAAGATGTAACCGTTAGGGTAGGGTGTGTGTGTGCATTACTATCTTGCTGCACCGAGCCAAGCGAGGGGAGAGGGAGGAGGAGAGGGAGGGATAATCTCGCTGCCAGGCTTTTGGGCCTATCCTAGACTCTCCACGTGTATGCTGCTATGTACCGAGAGAGACTGTACCGGGGGTGCCCTGCCTATCCTAGACTCTCCACGTGTATGCTGCTATGTACCGAGAGAGACTGTACCGGGGGTGCCCTGCCTATCCTAGACTCTCCACGTGCATGCTGCTATGTACCGAGAGAGACTGTACCGGGGGTGCCCTGCCTATCCTAGACTCTCCACGTGCATGCTGCTATGTACCGAGAGAGACTGTACCGGGGGTGCCCTGCCTATCCTAGACTCTCCCCCGTGCAGCTGCTATGTACCGAGAGAGACTGTACCGGGGGTGCCCTGCCTATCCTAGACTCTCCACGTGCATGCTGCTATGTACCGAGAGAGACTGTACCGGGGGTGCCCTGCTTATGCCTTTACATCTACTCGTGTATATCTGGAGCTATACTTACTTGCTGAATAAACGCCTGTGTACCTACATATGTATACCTGGAGTTATACTTACCGAATAAACAATGTTAGAGATAATTGTCCAACCTTACTGCCTGCACGTGCACTACAGTGCCTCTGGTCCAACCCTTTCTGCCTCTCACGTGCACTACTGCCTCTGGGCCAAACACTGTACTGCCTGCACGTGCACACAGTGCCTCTGGTCCAACTTACTGCCTCACGTGCACTACAGTGCCTCTGGTCCAACCTTACTGCCTGCACGTGCACTACAGTGCCTCTGGTCCAACCTTACTGCCTGCACGTGCACTACAGTGCCTCTGGTCCCACCTTACTGCCTGCACGTGCCTACAGTGCCTCTGGTCCACCTTTCTGCCTCACGTGCACTACATGCCTCTGTCCAACTCGCCTGCACGTGCACTACAGTGCCCTGGTCCACCTTACTGCCTGCACGTGCACTACAGTGCCTCTGGTCCAACCTTACTGCCTGCACGTCCACTACAGTGCCTCTGGTCCAACCTTACTGCCTGCACGTCCACTACAGTGCCTCTGGTCCAACCTTACTGCCTACACGTGCACTACAGTGCCTCTGGTCCCCAAACCCTTTCTGCCTGCACGTGCACTACAGTGCCTCTGGTCCAACCTTACTGCCTGCACGTGCACTACAGTGCCTCTGGTCCAACCTTACTGCCTGCACGTGCACTACAGTGCCTCTGGTCCAACCTTACTGCCTGCACGTGCACTACAGTGCCTCTGGTCCAACCTTACTGCCTGCACGTGCACTACAGTGCCTCTGGTCCAACCTTACTGCCTGCACGTGCACTACAGTGCCTCTGGTCCAACCTTACTGCCTGCACGTGCACTACAGTGCCTTCTGGTCCAACCTTACTGCCTGCACGTGCACTACAGTGCCTCTGGTCCAACCTTACTGCCTGCACGTGCACTACAGTGCCTCTGGTCCAACCTTACTGCCTGCACGTGCACTACAGTGCCTCTGGTCCCACCTTACTGCCTGCACGTGCACTACAGTGCCTCTGGTCCAACCTACTGCCTGCACGTGCACTACAGTGCCTCTGGTCCCACCTTACTGCCTGCACGTGCACTACAGTGCCTCTGGTCCAACCTTACTGCCTGCACGTGCACTACAGTGCCTCTGGTCCAACCTACTGCCTGCACGTGCACTACAGTGCCTCTGGTCCAACCTTACTGCCTGCACGTGCACTACAGTGCCTCTGGTCCAACCTTTACTGCCTGCACGTGCATTACAGTGCCTCTGGTCCAACCTTACTGCCTGCACGTGCACTACAGTGCCTCTGGTCCAACCTTACTGCCTGCACGTGCACTACAGTGCCTCTGGTCCAACCTTACTGCCTGCACGTGCACTACAGTGCCTCTGGTCCAACCTTACTGCCTGCACGTGCACTACAGTGCCTCTGGTCCAACCTTACTGCCTGCACGTGCACTACAGTGCCTCTGGTCCAACCTTACTGCCTGCACGTGCACTACAGTGCCTCTGGTCCAACTTACTGCCTGCACGTGCACTACAGTGCCTCTGGCCCACCTTACTGCCTGCACGTGCACTACAGTGCCTCTGTCCCACCTTACTGCCTGCACGTGCACTACAGTGCCTCTGGTCCAACCTTACTGCCTGCACGTGCACTACAGTGCCTCTGGTCCCACCTTACTGCCTGCACGTGCACTACAGTGCCTCTGTCCAACCTTACTGCCTGCACGTGCACTACAGTGCCTCTGGTCCAACCTTACTGCCTGCACGTGCACTACAGTGCCTCTGGTCCAACCTTACTGCCTGCACGTGCACTACAGTGCCTCTGGTCCCAAACCCTTTCTGCCTGCACGTGCACTACAGTGCCTCTGGTCCAACCTTACTGCCTGCACGTGCACTACAGTGCCTCTGGTCCCACCTTACTGCCTGCACGTGCACTACAGTGCCTCTGGTCCAACCTTACTGCCTGGACGTGCACTACAGTGCCTCTGGTCCCACCTTACTGCCTGCACGTGCACTACAGTGCCTCTGGTCCAACCTTACTGCCTGCACGTGCACTACAGGGCCTCTGGTCCACCTTACTGCCTGCACGTGCACTACAGTGCCTTGGTCCAACCTTACTGCCTGCATGTGCACTACAGTGCCTCTGGTCCCACCTTACTGCCTGCACGTGCACTACAGTGCCTCTGGTCCAACCTTACTGCCTGCACGTGCACTACAGTGCCTCTGGTCCCACCTTACTGCCTGCACGTGCACTACAGTGCCTCTGGTCCAACCTTACTGCCTGCACGTGCACTACAGTGCCTCTGGTCCACCTTACTGCCTGCACGTGCACTACAGTGCCTCTGGTCCAACCTTACTGCCTGCACGTGCACTACAGTGCCTCTGGTCCAACCTTACTGCCTGCACGTGCACTACAGTGCCTCTGGTCCAACCTTACTGCCTGCACGTGCACTACAGTGCCTCTGGTCCAACCTTACTGCCTGCACGTGCACTACAGTGCCCTCTGGTCCAACCTTACTGCCTGCACGTGCACTACAGTGCCTCTGGTCCAACCTTACTGCCTGCACGTGCACTACAGTGCCTCTGGTCCAACCTTACTGCCTGCATGTGCACTACAGTGCCTCTGGTCCAACCTTACTGCCTGCACGTGCACTATAGTGCCTCTGGTCCAACCTTACTGCCTGCACGTGCACTACAGTGCCTCTGGTCCACCTTACTGCCTGCACGTGCACTACAGTGCCTCTGGTCCAACCTTACTGCCTGCACGTGCACTACAGTGCCTCTGGTCCAACCTTACTGCCTGCACGTGCACTACAGTGCCTCTGGTCAACCTTACTGCCTGCACGTGCACTACAGTGCCTCTGGTCCAACCTTACTGCCTGCACGTGCACTACAGTGCCTCTGGTCCAACCTTACTGCCTGCACGTGCACTACAGTGCCTCTGGTCCAACCTTACTGCCTGCACGTGCACTACAGTGCCTCTGGTCCAACCTTACTGCCTGCACGTGCACTTTCAGTGCCTGTGGTCCCAACCTTACTCCCTTCCCAGTGCTACTACAGTGATTGGCCCAAGTATTATTGCCTGCACGGCTTGACTCAGATCGCATTCGGGCCAATATGCCTGCACCACAGGCAAATTACGTCCTCGGCTCCTACCTTACTCTCACTCGCCTGTACATATTGCCTCTGGTCCCTCTTACTGCTGCACTGCTTACATGCCTCTGATCACTGTATGCACTTCACTGATACTGCCTTGATCACTGTATGCACTTTACTGCACTGCCCTTGCACTGGCAGTTGCACTGGATTCCACCTTACTGCCTGCCGTCACTGTACGTCCTGGCAACGATTCCTACTCACTGCACTGTGCACTTACATGTATTCACTGACTCCACTATCACTGCTGCACTATACACTTATTCACTGACTTGTCCCTATACTGTATGCACTATACATGTTCACTGACTCCTCTATCACTGTCATGCACTATACTCTGTATCCTTGGGCTCCCTATCCTGTATGCACTTACCTGGAGTCACTAACTCCTCTATTCACTGTATGCACTAACACTGTATTCATGATCCCCTACACTGATGCACTTATACACCCGTATGTACACTGATCCCATCACTGTTGCAACTATACACTGTATCACTGACTCTCATCCACTGTATCACTATACACTGTTTCACTGATCGCTTCCACGGCTATACAGTATTCACGATCCTCTATCACGTATGCACTAACACTGTATTCACTGACTCCTCTATCACTGTATGCACTATACACTGTATTCACTGACTCCTCTATCACTGTATGCACTATACACTGTATTCACTGACTCCTCTATCACTGTATGCACTATACACTGTATTCACTGACTCCTCTATCACTGTATGCACTATACACTGGAGTCACTAACTCAACCACCCATATCTCCTATCTCCCTGGCTTGGGTCACACTTATTCTGTTTGAATTTTGGTATTGGGCTGTGGCAATACCACCTACACCAACACTAGGCCTATGGACCAATTATGTACCTCTGTAATCTTTTGACTACCGCCCACAGGATGGGTATGGGGTGCATAATAAACATATTAAACTAAACTAACTATGACCATTCCACTCTCTCTTGGCACTGATTCAAATTGTTTTCATGTGTCTGTGTCCTTCACCTGCCTTTTCTGACTGAGACAGATCGTGAATCACTTCTCGGGTTGTTCACTGACACTGTCAACTTCTGATGACTCTGGCAGCGGCTTTGAAGTTTGATTGGCCACTAACTACTAAAGATTCACGAGCGAAAACGAGCTGTTGCTTCCGCGCGCGCGCGTGCGTGCGTGTGTGTGTGTGTGTGTGTGTGTGTGTGTGTGTGTGTGTGTGTGTGTGTGTGTGTATGTGTGTGTGTGTGTGTGTGTGTGTGGTGTGTGTGTGTATGTGTGTGTGTGTGTGTGTTGTGTGTGTGTGTGTGTGTGTGTGTGTGTGTGTGTGTGTGTGTGTGTGTGTGTGTGTGTGTGTGTGTGTGTATGTGTGTGTGTGTGTGTGTGTGTGTGTGTGTGTGTACTCACCTATTTGTACTCACCTATTTGTGGTTGCATGGGTCGAGTCCTAGCTCCTGGCCCCGCCTCTTCACCGGTTGCTACTAGGCCCTCTCTCTCCCCGCTCCATGAGCTTTATCAAACCTCGTCTTAAAACTGTGTATGGTTCCTGCCTCCACTACGTCATTTTCTAGGCTATTCCACTGCCTTACAACTCTATGACTGAAGAAATACTTCCTACTATCTCTCTGACTCATTTGTGTCTTCAACTTCCAATTGTGGCCTCTTGTTTCTGTGTCCCCTCCCTGGAACATCCTGTTTTTGTCCACCTTGTCTATTCCACGCAGTATTTTATATGTCGTTATCATGTCTCCCCTGACCCTCCAGTCCTCCAGTGTCGTCAGGCCGATTTCCCTTAATCTTTCTTCATAGGACATTCCCTTAGCTCTGGAAAATAACCTTGTCGCAAACCTTTGTACTTTCTCTAGTTTCTTGACGTGCTTTATCAAGTGCGGGTTCCAAACAGGTGCTGCATACTCCAGTATGGGCCTGACATACACGGTGTACAGTGTCTTGAATGATTCCTTACTAAGGTATCGGAATGCTGTTCTCAGGTTTGCCAGGCGCCCATATGCTGCAGCAGTTATCTGATTGATGTGTGCTTCCGGAGACATGCTCGGTGTTATACTCACCCCAAGATCTTTCTCCTTGAGTGAGGTTTGCAGTCTTTGGCCACCTAGCCTATACTGTCTGTGGTCTTCTGTGCCCTTCCCCTATCTTCATGACTTTGCATTTGGCAGGATTAAATTCGAGAAGCCATTTGCTGGACCAGGTGTCCAGTCTGTCCAGGTCTCTTTGAAGTCCTGCCTGGTCCTCATCAGATTTAATTCTCCTCATTAACTTCACATCATCTGCAAACAGGGACACTTCTGAGTCTAACCCTTCCGTCATGTCGTTCACATATACCAAAAATAGCACTGGTCCTAGGACCGACCCCTGTGGGACCCCGCTCGTCACAGGCGCCCATATGCTGCAGCAGTTATCTGGTTGATGTGTGCTTCCGGAGACATGCTCGGTGTTAAACTCACGCCAAGATTTCTCCTTGAGCGAGGTTTGCAGTCGTTGGCCACTTTTCCTATACTCTGCGGTCGTCTTTGCCCTTCCGTGATCTTCATGACTTTGCATTTGGCAGGGTTGAATTCGAGAAACCAGTTGCTGGACCACGTGTCCAGCCTGTCCAGGTCTCTTTGAAGTCCTGCCTGATCCTCATCTGATTTAATTCTTCTCATTAATTTCACATCATCTGCGATCATGGGCACCGCTGAGTCTATCCCTTCCATTATGTCATTCACGTATATCAAAAATAGCACTGGTCCTAGGACTGACCCCTGTGGGACCCCGCTCGTCACAGGTGCCCACTGTGATACCTCATCACGTACCATGACTCGCTGTTGCCTCCCTGTCAGTTATTCTCTGATCCACTGAAGTGCCCTTCCCTATGCATGCCTGATCCTCTAGTTTCTGCACTAATCTCTTGTGAGGAACTGTGTTGAAGGCCTTCTTGCAGTCCAAGAAGATGCAGTCAACCCGCCCCCCCTCTATCTCGTGTCTTACTTCTGTTACTTTATCATAAAACTCCAGAAGTTTGTGACACAGGCTTTGCCTTCCATGAAACCGTGCTGGTTGTCATTTATACTTTTGTTCCATTCCAGGTGCTCCACCACTCTCCTCCTGATAATCTTCTCCATGTCTTTGCATACTATACATGTCAGTGACACTGGTCTGTAGTTTAGTGCCTCTTTTCTGACTCCTTTTTTAAAAATGGGAACTACATTTGCCGTCTTCCATACCTCAGTAAGTTGCCCAGTTTCAAGGGATGTGTTGATTGTAGTTAATGGCACACACAGCATTTCTGCTCCCTCTCTAAGGACCCATGGGGAGATGTCCAGTCCCATTGCCTCTGAGGTATCAAGGTCACTTAGCAGCTTCTTCACACCCTCCTCAGTTGTGTGTATGTCATCCACCACTTGTTGGTGTATTCCCTGTTGGTGTCCCCCTTCTGTCCTGTCTTCCCAGAGTCCTTCCTGTCTCCACTGTGAATACTTCCTTAAATCTCTTCTTGAGCTCCTCACATACCTCTTGATCGCTTCTTGTGAGTTCTCCACCTTCTTTCCTCAGCCTGATCACCTGGTCTTTGACTGTTGTCTTTCTCCTAATGTGGCTATACAGCAGTTTCGGGTCAGACTTGACTTTCGATGCTATGTCGTTTTCATACTGTCGGCGGACCTCCCTCCTTATCTATGCATACTCGTTTCTGGTTTTTCGACTGATCTCCTTATTTTCCTTGGTCCTTTGCCTTCTGTACCTCTTCCATTCTCTAATGCTCTTAGTTTTTGCCTCGCTGCACCTTCGGGTAAACCAAGGACTCGCTTTGGTCTTCCCATTATTTATGTTGCCCTTGGGAACAAACCTTTCCTCTGCCTCCTTGCATTTTGTTTGTTACATAATGCATCATTTCGTTTACTGACTTTCCTACCAGTTCTCTGTCCCACTGAACCTCCTGCAGGAAGTTCCTCATACCTGTGTAGTCCCCCCTTTTATAGTTCGGCTTTTTCCAATCGACTCATGTTACCCTCTCCATTTGTAGCTCTACTATGTAATCAAAACTCAGAACCACGTGATCGCTAGCTCCAAGGGGCCTCTCAAATGTGATGTCCTCAATGTCTGAACTGCTCAGGGTGAACACAAGGTCCAGTCTTGCTGGTTCATCCTCCCCTCTCTTTCTGGTAGTGTCCCTGACGTGTTGATGCATGAGGTTCTCCAGTACCACGTCCAACAGCTTGGCTCTCCGATTCTCGGGACCCCTGTAAGGCTCCAGGTTTTCCCAGTCGATCTCCCTGTGGTTGAAATCACCCATAACCAATAACTTTGCTCTGCACGATTGAGGTCTTCGTGCCACCTCAGCCAGTGTGTCCACCATCACTCTGTTGTTCTCTTCATATTACTCTCTTGGCCTCCTGTAGTTCTGTGGTGGGTTATACAACACTGCAATCACTATTTTATTTTCCCCAGACTGAATTGTACGTGTGTGTGTGTGTGTGTGTGTGTGTGTGTGTGTGTGGGTGTGTGTGTGTGTGTGTGTGTGTGTGTGTTGTGTGTGTGTGTGTGTGTGTGTGTGTGTGTGTGTGTTGTGTGTGTGTGTGTGTGTGTGTGTGTGTGTGTGTGTGTGTGTGTGTTGTGTGTGTGTGTGTGTGTGTGTGTGTGTGGGTGTTGGTGCGTGCGTGTGTGTGTGTGGTAGCGCGTCTTTGTATTTAAGACACTGCTGTAAATAGAGCGGGCGGCAGAGAGGGTGATGTTAAAGCGATGCTTGTGTGTGTGCTTCAACAGGTGTGTGGGCGAGGCTGGCGGCAGTATGAAGGAACGTAAGGGTGAGTCTATCTTCAACTTCCGCCGCTGCAACAACCGCTACTCCCTCCACCTGGAGAAGACCAAGAAGGAGGCGGCGGAGGTGCAACTCAAGCGTGCCTCCTGGTCTTCCTTCCCTCTCCTCCGTTTCGCTGCCTTCGATGATCGAGGCAGCAGCAGCCAGCTGACTTCTAAAAGCCTCAGCACTGAGGACATCAAACAGCAGCAACAGCAGCAGCAGCACAAGCACATCAGCACCCCTAAAATCGGTTGTAGCTTCTTGAGGGGTTCCACTGCTAGCTTCCGCCACGCCTTCTCCAGTTCCTCGTCGAGCCCCAGTTCCAGGAGCACTGGGTCAAGTGGCAAGAGTTCAATCACAAGCATACTGGAGGGTTCAGTGAGTGAGAGTCAGTACGACTCCAGCAGTACCGTGGAGGACGTCCCTCCATACCTGCCCTCCCATGGATGGCAGCACCACCATCACCTTCCCAACACTCCTCACCCACACACCATCACCACCAAGTCATCTTCAGTACCCTCACTCTTCCACATGCACGACGACGGGGAGGTCCACACGTCACCCAAAATTCTCTATGCCCACAAAAAGACCCCAGACGTGCAAAGGAAGTCTAGAAAACAGCTGGTACAGGAGCTAGAGTTCGTCAAGAAGAACGGCACCTTGCCAGAGGACTTGGAGATAAAACCAGTGATTGCGAGTGAAGGGAAAGAAAATATAATACCCAAAGTGGAGCCAAAACAGGTGGTGGCAGGGAAGCCAAGATCAAGCTTCAGATTTATGCAGAGCTACAGACTGCTAGGCAAGCACGACAAGAAGACGACACCAATGGAGGCGAGCAAGAAGACCAGTCCGGCAGGAAGTGTCCCGAGGGAGAGTTATCTAGCTTCAGCGGACGCCAGAGAGCGCATCTGTGATAGCATCCAGGAGCACAACCACCTCACACTGGTAGCACCCACCTCCACTACTGTCAACACACGCGCCTTAACCCAACACACTACCCCTCCCACCTACACACTCACAGATTTCATCAACACAGAATTAGGCGGCTTCTACCTGAATAACGAAGATTTGGGATTCGAAGTATACAACAAGGATTTAGATACCACGAGATCAGCACTCGACATTTACAATACAGATTTCGCAGTTACTGACGCCAGCTTAGGAGTGGTCAACACACAAGTGAATCTCAGAGTGGCAGATCCGTATTTAGGAGAGAATGATGAGGTGAACAGTGGAGTGATCAACACCAGATATGATGTGTTTAGCCCTGTGGGCGACATTGTCGAAGCCAGAAATTCAGCGTTAATAGACACTGATGTGATAGGAGATAGAAGCAGGACATTGTGTGTTGATGGAGTGATTACCACGTCTCTCAGAGAAGACCAAACACTCCCTGATGATAACACTACGGGTATCGGCCAGGAATTCACAAACTCTGAGAACATCGCGACCAGCACGAATATCACGAACCCTGACGAACACAACGCGAATTTCCACGTAATCAGCGACACGATCGAGGAGGAGGCGGAGGACAGCGAGTGTGACTTGAGTGAGTTTCTAGTGCACGCGGAGGACAGTAGCTGCTTTGAGAGGAGGCTGGAGGACAAGCTGGAGGCCCTCTCTGAGGCAGGCGACTCTGAGATGAATTACGAGGCCAGGGAAACCATGGCCACCTCAGCAGCAGCTGCTGAGAGTGGCCAAGATCACTCCAAGAAGACTGAACTGAAGCTCAACCTTGTCAAACCTCAGAATAAGCTTATCATTCAGGTAAGATGCTAGGACGCTGCTGGGGAAGATGCTGGGGAAGACGCTGGGATGCTGCTTAGGAAATGCTGGGAAGATGGTAGGATGCTGGGTAAGATGCTGGGGAAGATGCTAGGATGCTGGGTAAGATGCTGGGGAAAATGCTAGGATGCGGGGTAAGATGTTAGGGAAGATGCTGTGATGCTGAAGACGCTGAAGATGCTGGGATGCTGGGGAAGATGCTGAGTAAGATACTGAAATGCTGAAGAACGCCTCTTGATGCGAGGAACAGTAACTACTTCCTCGGATCAAACCTCTTGCATCCCACTGGCGGTGTTTGATCTTCACGGGTTTATACTTCTCATTAATTTTATTATTAATAATGTAATTACTATATACTTATTGTTATTATTATCATTCTTATTAATATAATTACACTTTTTAACACGCTAGCCTTCTCCATTATTTTTTATAATTACATTGATTTTAATTACACATTATTATTTTAATCACTCATTTTCTGGTCAATATTTCATCGGTTTTGCTTGATTGGTTCTAATTTTTGATAAATATGGTATCCAACTGAAAAATATAAAATATATGAAAAATATATTGATCAGGCGGAGCTAACTTACAAATTATGTAATACATCATATAATAACAGTTTAACATACTAAGATAATTCAAATACCATTAATTACTGTATGTGAAAACACTGTACGATTATTTTGTACGATGGTCATGAGTAGAGTGCCACTGGAGGCTCCAGCAATAGTCCGCCATCATGTGTGTTTTCCAGCTGCCTGGATAACTTTCCTCCATCACCTTTATGTCTTGCTGGAACCTCTCCTCTTCTTGTTCCTGACTCACCTCACCAACATTATGTGGAGATCTCTCTAAGTGACTGTGGAGGAAGTGAATATTTATGCTCATATTAGTACCTAAGTTCTTAAAGGTTGTCAACATGTTTTGTACCAGTACTTCATAATTGTCTGTGATCACTCAGGAACTTCTTGACAACTGACACATAACTTCATCATGCACAAACTTCAACACTATTCATACTTTTTTTTTTCAACAAGTCGGCCGTCTCCCACCGAGGCAGGGTGACCCAAAGAGAAAGAAAATCCCCAAAAAGAAAAAAATACTTTCATCATCATTCAATACTTTCACCACACTCACACATGATCACTGTTTTCGCAGAGGTGCTCAGAATACAACAGTTTAGAAGTATATACGTATAAAAATACACAACATATCCCTCCAAACTGCCAATATCCTGAACCCCTCCTTTAGAGTGCCGGCATTGTACTTCCCATTTCCAGGACTCAAGTCCGGTTATATAAAATAACCAGTTTCCCTGAATCCCTTCACTAAATATTACCCAGCTCACACTCCAACAGATCGTCAGGTCCCAAATACCATTCATCTCCATTCACTCCTATCTAACACGCTCACGCACGCTTGCTGGAAGTCCAAACCCCTCGCCCACAACACCTCCTTTACCCCATCCCTCCAACCTTTTCGAGGACGACCCCTACCCCGCCTTCCTTCCCCTACAGATTTATACGCTTTCCATGTCATTCTACTTTGATCCATTCTCTCTAAATGACCAAACCACCTCAACAACCCCTCTTCAGCCCTCTGACTAATACTTTTATTAACTCCACACCTTCTCCTAATTTCCACACTCCGAATTCTCTGCATAATATTTACACCACACATTGCCCTTAGACAGGACATCTCCACTGCCTCCAACCGTCTCCTCGCTGCAGCATTTACCACCCAAGCTTTACACCCATATAAGAGTGTTGGTACTACTATACTTCCATACATTCCCTTCTTTGCCTCAATAGATAACATTTTTTGACTCCACATATACCTCAATGCACCACTCGCCTTTTTTTCCTTCATCAATTCTATGATTAACCTCATCCTTCATAAATCCATCCGCCGACACGTCAACTCCCAAGTATCTGAAAACATTCACTTCTTCCATACTCCTCCTCCCCAATTTGATATCCAATTTTTCTTTATCTAAATCATTTGATACCCTCATCACCTTACTCTTTTCTATGTTCACTTTCAGTTTTCTACCTTTACACACATTCTCAAATTCGTCCACTCATCAACTACCCTATTTCCAAACCAATACTTTCCTATGTCCTTTCTAAATCTAAAATTGCCTAATTTAAATCCATTACTGCGGGTTCTCTCTTGGAGAGATATCCTCAAGACCTTATTAATATCCCCTTTATTAATACCCATCTTCCACTTATACACTTCGATCATGTCTCCTCTCATTCTTCGTCTAACAAGTGAATGTAATTTAAGATTCTTCAATCTTTCTTCATAGGGAAGATTTCTAATGCTATGTATTAATTTAGTCATTCTACGCTGAATGTTTTCTAACGAATTTATATCCATTCTGTAATATAGAGACCAGAACTGAGCTGCATAATCTAGGTGAGGCCTTACTAATGATGTATAAAGCTGCAGTATGACCTCTGGACTTCTGTTGCTTACACTTCTTGATATAAATCCCAATAATCTATTTGCCTTATTACGTACGCTTAGGCATTGCTGTCTTGGTTTAAGGTTGCTGCTCACTATAACCCCCAAGTCCTTTTCGCAATCTGTATGGCTAAGTTCTACATTATTTAACTTATAAGTGCTAGGGTTATGGACACTCCCGAGCTTCAGAACCTTGCATTTATCTACATTGAACTGCATCTGTCACTTTTCTGACCAAGAATAGAGTTTGTCTAAATCCTCCTGAAGTTTCCTAACATCTACGTTTGAATCAATTATCCTACCTATCTTTGTGTCATCGGCGAATTTGCTCATATCACTAGTAATACCCTCATCAAGGTCATTGATATATATTATAAACAACAACGGGCCGTAAGACTGATCCCTGTGGTACGCCACTTGTTACAGATCCCCACTCGGATTTAACCCCATTTATGGACACATTCTGCTTCCTGTCAGTGAGCCATGACTCGATCCACGAGAGCACTTTTCCCCCAATGCCATGAGCTGCCACTTTCTTTAACAGTCTATGGTGCGGAACTCTATTAAAAGCCTTACTAAAATCTAAGTAAATAATATCAAATTCTTTATCGTGGTCAACAGCCTCAAAAGCTTTACTGAAGAAAGTTAATAAATTAGTTAGACAAGACCGGCCTCTTGTGAATCCATGCAGAGTATCATTAATCAAGCAATTTGCCTACAATTGAGGTCAGGCTTATTGGGCGGTAATTTGACGGTAACGACTTGTCCCCTGTTTTAAAAATAGGAATTACATTAGCCATCTTCCACATATCAGACACTACACCTGTTTGAAGAGATGAATTAAAAATATTAGTTAATGGTTCACAGACTTCCATTTTGCATTCCTTAAGAACCCTTGAAAAAACCTCATCAGGACCCGGCGACTTATTTTGCTTCAGTCGGTCTATCTGCTTCACAACCATTTCACTAGTGACTGTGATGTTACATAATTTATCTTGTTCAGGCCCATTATAAAAATTAATTACTGGAATATTGTTAGTGTCTTCCTGTGTAAAAACCGAGAGAAAATAATTATTTAAAATCGAGCACATTTCATTCTCTTTGTCAGTAAGATGCCCATAGTTATTTTTAAGGGGACCTATCTTATCTCTAACTTTTGTTCTATAGACCTGGAAAAAAGTTTTTGGGTTAGTTTTAGAATCCCTAGCAACTTTAATTTCATAGTCCCTTTTAGCTTTTCTTATCCCCTTTTTAATGTCCCTCTTAATGTCAATATACTGATTCATAAGATGACCCTCACCTCTTTTGATACCCCTATAAATTCCTTTCTTATGCCCTAGGAGATATTTCAGCCTATTATTTATCCATTTTGTGTCATTTCTATTTGATCTAATTTCTTTATACGGGATGAACGTTCTTTGAGCAGCATGTATAGTGTTCAGAAAACTGTCATATTGATAGCTCTCTTCGTTACCCCAGTCAACAGATGATAAGTGTTCTCTAAGTCCATCGTAATCTGCTAAGCGAAAATCTGGGACTGTTACTGAGTTATCCCTACTATCATACTTCCATTCAATGCTAAATGTAATTGATTTGTGGTCGCTAGCGCCCAGTTCCTCTGAAATTTCTAAATTATTAACAAGGGATTCATTGTTTGCTAGAACTAAGTCAAGCAGGTTATTTCCCCTTGTAGGTTCTGTCACAAACTGCTTCAAAAAACAATCCTGAACTACTTCTAAGAAGTCGTATGATTCTAAATCCCCAGTCAAGAAATTCCAATCAATATGACTAAAGTTAAAGTCTCCTAGAATTACTACATTATGGTGCCTTGTGGCCTTAACAATTTCCTCCCATAGTAGTCTCCCTTGGTCCCTATCTAAGTTTGGGGGACGGTATATCACACCTAAAATAAATTTTTCATGCCCCTCTGAAAATTCTATCCAGACTCTGTATGTGTTACTTCAGATTTAATACCCGTTTTTATGCAACAGTTCAAGCGATCTCGGACATACAATGCCACCCCACCCCCTTTCCCGATACTTCAATCTACTTGGAACAATTTAAAACCCTGAATGTGACATTCTGCAGGCATGTCCCGGCTTTTTGAATTAAACCACGTCTCAGTTAAGGCAAATACATCAATGTTACCTACACTAGCAACTAATCTCAACTCGTTCATCTTATTCCTAGCACTACGGCTATTAGCATAATAAACATTGAAAGACTCTCCTTTCTCTTTACCCTTCCTGCTCATTTCTGTTTTTCTACTAAACCTATTTTACTGTTCCTTTTCAAACCTAGTGCATTACTGGCTTTTCAATATTCTACTCGTTCTGTTATTACTAGTCCCCATAGAACTCATTATATTAAACACTGGACTTCACTGTTTGTCCTGTCCAAAACCCATACCTAATAATAAATCCCATTTTAAAGTCCTACTGCTCCCTACACGCCAGTTGCAGTGTCCCCCCTACACTAGATAAGTCAAACCCCATTCTTGGATACATTCTGTCCATTTCTGAAAACCACTATATAAAGGTCCCAGCCTGTCACGAATTTACCTGCATTTCCTTACCAGTATTTGTCCACCAGCAACTGACAACCAATTGCCTGATAGACCATTCATTTCCAACTCTCTTCTGGCTAACAATACCACATATGACAGGGTTCCCACCCTTCCTCCTAATTATTTCTATTGCTGAACCTATACCGCTATCGGTCTCCACTTCTACGTCGCCAACATCTGTGCTCCAGCACTGAGAAGATAATAGATGTGCTTCCAATACATCTCTTATGTCTTCCATCGGCTACAAACCTCCATCCAAGCCCCGAAAGCAATCCCTCTGTCCCACTCCTTTCCTTCTGACCAGACACGACCCAATCCTGTATCCTAACTTGCTTCCCAACAACAACCAACAATATTCTTACTTTTGGTGTTCTTCGTCGGACTGTTCCCATAGTCAAACTCACATTCGGTCAGGGTAGACCATGAGAAGTATTAGATGTTTCCACAGAGTTTACCATGAAGTCATCTTCTTTGTTCTTCATCGTTCTCTTCACCTTTCCATTAAAACTTCTTGATACGTCAACTTCGTTCCATGCTGTCCACCCATTTTCCATTTCCCTTCTTGACTGAGGACTCAAAACAGGAGGACTACTACGATCTTCTTTGTTCCTCAGTCATACCCGATCTCCATCTTTGCCATATTCAATTCTTCTTAAGCTGTTGTAACAGCTTGCTCGATGGAGGCATTGGTTCACCCATAGAGAGCACACTCGACACGTCCTCACTGTGCTAAGTACAGGTCACCTGTACTTCATTGTTACAGGTCATTAACACCTTTATTGTCACAGGTCATTAACACCTTCATTGTTACAGGTCATTAACACCTTCATTGTTACAGGTCATTAACACCTTCATTGTTACAGGTCATTAACACCTTCATTGTTACAGGTCATTAACACCTTCATTGTTACAGGTCATTAACACCTTCATTGTTACAGGTCATTAACACCTTCATTGCTACAGGTCATTAACACCTTCATTGTTACAGGTCATTAACACCTTCATTGTTACAGGTCATTAACACCTTCATTGTTACAGGTCATTAACACCTTCATTGTTACAGGTCATTAACACCTTCATACATCTGACACCATCCTTGTCTTCACCACTAAATTATTACAATGATTTTAGTGTTGTTATTCACGGGGAAGCACTAAACACGTATGGGTCATACAGCTCCTGGGAAATGAGAAGCAATTAATTGAAGCGTGGCTCCACTTTACTGGATCAAGAACCTTTCATCAGTATTAAGGCACTTTAAAGGTAGGAGAGAGAGAGAGAGAGAGAGAGAGAGAGAGAGAGGAAAGAAAGTTAAAAGTTATCTTTTGGGAAATCCCGAACAAGTGCAGGGAGGGAGGGAGGGAGAGAGGGAGGGGGAGAGAAAGAGAGAGAGAGAGAGAGGAGAGAGAGAGAGAGAGAGAGAGAGAGAGAGAGAGAGAAGGGTTAAGTTAGGTGAGCGTCAGGTCACGTGACTGATGTATAGTAAGAGATAAGATAAGATTTCGTTCGGATTTTTAACCCCGGAGGGTTAGCCACCCAGGATAACCCAAGAAAGTCAGTGCGTCATCGAGGACTGTCTAACTTATTTCCATTGTGGTCCTTAATCTTGTCCCCCAGGATGCGACCCACACCAGTCGACTAACACCCAGGTACCTATTTGCTGCTAGGTGAACAGGACAATAGGTGTAAGGAAACGTGTCGAGTATTTCCACCCGCCGGGAATCGAACCCGGGCCCTCCGTGTGTGAAGCGGGAGCTTTAGCCACCAGGCCACCGGGGCACCGAGGTAGAGGTATCATTGGTGAAGGTCAGGTCACCTAATTCTTGTATAGGTCAGGATTAATCAGGATTGGATACATTAGGTTAGGATAAATAATAATTATGTAAGATAGGTTAGGTTAGGCCAGGTTAAGTTGGAGTAATACACAAATAACCCGCACATACAAGACAGGAGCTTACCGCGACGTTTCGGTCCGACTTGGACCATTTAAAAAGTCACATTGTGACTTTGTAAATGGTCCAAGTCGGACCGAAACGTCTTCATAGGCTCCTGTCTTCTATGTGCTGGTTATTTGTGTCTTGTTCCAGTCACGGTATTGTGCCTTTTTGTTATTTATAAGTTGGAGTAAGTTTGGATAAGTTAGGTCAGTCGCTAAGCTGCGCCAGGAAACGTTCAAATCCGCACGCTCGGTGCGGGAATGTTGCACAGTGACCTGACCTCTCCCGGCAGGTCACAGCTACTGAGACACACCTCTTACGACCTGTTACTTCTCCCAGCAGGTGTGCAGGTCACAGCTACTGAGACATCTCTTATGACCTGTCCTCCGCTACACTTAATTCCAGTCATCATCAAGGTCTACCTTCACGTCACGTTATGTTGGCTCACCCACAATAGAGAGTCTACAAGTGGAGGGAAAATATAACACTGTCTTGTTATTACCTTCACTTTCACGACCTTCACGACCCTTGTATTGGTTACTAACTCATATTGATAAGTACAATAGTCTGGAACATTGTTTCAGACTATTGTACAATAGTTGTACAATAGTTTTGGAACACTGTTCCAGACTATGGAACAGAACTCTTCTCCAGGTTTAAGGACTGACCACCTCAAGACTACGTCTTCCAGAGTAATGGACTGATTACATCGCCCTTACATCTCTACTACTGCTTCTGCTGCCTCTGTATTCGACTGAAGAAGCCTACTGTGTGGGCGAAACGTTTGGGAATAAAGATACCGAACTGTTGTACATGTCTCACTTAACTAGTCGGTATTGTTTATCATCATCATATTCTGTTATTAGTTGGGCTAATTTGTTTAATCATCACTTGTGTTAGTTGTGTCTCGCCACACAGTGGCTTCATCGGTCCAATACAGATCAGAAGGGTGTAAAGAGAGGAGGAGTTTGAGGTAATGAGTCCCTCTGCCTGGAGTCGATATGTTCAGTCCATCAGTCTTGTAGAAAGTACTTTCTACAAGACTTTCTACAAGATTGATGGACTGAACACATCGACTCCAGGCTGAGAGACTGATTACCTCAAACTCCTCTCCTTACACCCTTCTGATCTGTATTGGACTGATGAAGCCACTGTGTGGCAAAACGTTTCTTCAATAAAGATTCCCATATGTTGCATAAGTGTCTCAATCTTCAACTTGTCAGTTTGAAACCACTTATCACAAGTGAAAGTTGTTCGTTCTCTCGTAGCTTCCCTTGATTGGCGTCACCTTTACGTTCACTTTCATTTGTCGTAGTTTACACTTGACTCACGAAATCGTAATAACACGATTGTAAACAACTCAGGGAACGGTTGGGGCTTGAACACGGACCAGTGTGTGTTAACCTGATCCGTGATTTGTAGTGAACACTGATGATTCTAAGTCTCCAGGTAGTGAGGGGTAGTAGCTGCTTCACCTAAACGGATCGTGAGATGTTATTTGGAAGAGTTGGCTAGGATTTTGAGAGCGTAGTTCTACGCAGCTCTCACACTGTGACGCGGTCTGTTTCATTCCTGGTTGTTGCTGACTCCCAAATTCTGTTACAGGCTATCCGGAAATACTACTCCTATTCGTATGCAGCTTCGTCTATGTTGAATGTTTAGTAAACACAAAGAAGTCGTGCTGGGTCACTGGACATGTTGATGTCCAGGGCAGTGGTGCACATGTTGATATCCAGGGCAGTGGTGCATATGTTGATGTCCAGGGCAGTGGTGCACATATGTTGATGTCCAGGGCAGTGGTGCATATGTTGATGTCCAGGGCAGTGGTGCACATGTTGATGTCCAGGGCAGTGGTGCACATGTTGATGTCCAGGGCAGTGGTGCACATGTTGATGTCCAGGGAAGTGGTGCATATGTTGATGTCCAGGGCAGTGGTGCACATGTTGATGTCCAGGGCAGTGGTGCACATGTTGATGTCCAGGGCAGTGGTGCACATGTTGATGTCCAGGGCAGTGGTGCACATGTTGATGTCCAGGGCAGTGGTGCACATGTTGATGTCCAGGGCAGTGGTGCACATGTTGATGTCCAGGGCAGTGGTGCACATGTTGATGTCCAGGGCAGTGGTGCACATGTTGATGTCCAGGGCAGTGGTGACATGTTGATGTCCAGGGCAGTGGTGCACATGTTGATGTCCAGGGCAGTGGTGCACATGTTGATGTCCAGGGCAGTGGTGCATATGTTGATGTCCAGGGCAGTGGTGCACATGTTGATATCCAGGGCAGTGGTGCACATGTTGATGTCCAGGGCAGTGGTGCACATGTTGATGTCCAGGGGAGTGGAGCACATGTTGATGTCCAGGGCAGTGGTGCACATGTTGATGTCCAGGGCAGTGGTGCACATGTTGATGTCCAGGGCAGTGGTGCACATGTTGATGTCCAGGGCAGTGGTGCACATGTTGATGTCCAGGGCAGTGGTGCACATGTTGATGTCCAGGGCAGTGGTGCACATGTTGATGTCCAGGGTAGTGGTGCACATGTTGATGTCCAGGGCAGTGGTGCACATGTTGATGTCCAGGGCAGTGGTGCACATGTTGATGTCCAGGGCAGTGGTGCACATGTTGATGTCCAGGGCAGTGGTGCACATGTTGATGTCCAGGGCAGTGGTGCACATGTTGATGTCCATGGCAGTGGTGCACATGTTGATGTCCAGGGCAGTGGTGCACATGTTGATGTCCAGGGCAGTGGTGCACATGTTGATGTCCAGGGCAGTGGTGCACATGTTGATGTCCAGGACAGTGGTGCACATGTTGATGTCCATGGCAGTGGTGCACATGTTGATGTCCAGGGCAGTGGTGCACATGTTGATGTCCAGGGCAGTGGTGCACATATTGATATCCAGGGCAGTGGTGCACATGTTGATATCCAGGGGAGTGGTGCACACGTTGATGTCCAGGGCAGTGGTGCACATGTTGATGTCCAGGGCAGTGGTGCACATGTTGATGTCCAGGGCAGTGGTGCACATGTTGATGTCCAGGGCAGTGGTGCACATGTTGATGTCCAGGGCAGTGGTGCACATGTTGATGTCCAGGGTAGTGGTGCACATGTTGATATCCAGGGCAGTGGTGCACATGTTGATGTCCAGGGCAGTGGTGCACATGTTGATGTCCAGGGCAGTGGTGCACATGTTGATATCCAGGGCAGTGGTGCACATGTTGATGTCCAGGGCAGTGGTGCACATGTTGATATACAGGGTAGTGGTGCACATGTTGATGTCCAGGGCAGTGGTGCACATGTTGATGTCCAGGGCAGTGGTGCACATGTTGATATCCAGGGCAGTGGTGCACATGTTGATATCCAGGGCAGTGGTGCACATGTTGATGTCCAGGGCAGTGGTGCACATGTTGATATACAGGGTAGTGGTGCACATGTTGATGTCCAGGGCAGTGGTGCACATGTTGATGTCCAGGGCAGTGGTGCACATGTTGATATCCAGGGGAGTGGTGCACATGTTGATGTCCAGGGCAGTGATGCACATGTTGATGTCCAGGGCAGTGGTGCACATGTTGATGTCCAGGGCAGTGGTGCACATGTTGATGTCCAGGGCAGTGGTGCACATGTTGATGTCCAGGGCAGTGGTGCACATGTTGATGTCCAGGGCAGTGGTGCACATGTTGATGTCCAGGGCAGTGGTGCACATGTTGATGTCCAGGGCAGTGGTGCACATGTTGATGTCCAGGGCAGTGGTGCACATGTTGATGTCCAGGGTAGTGGTGCACATGTTGATATCCAGGGCAGTGGTGCACATGTTGATATCCAGGGCAGTGGTGCACATGTTGATGTCCAGGGCAGTGGTGCACATGTTGATGTCCAGGGCAGTGGTGCACATGTTGATGTCCAGGGCAGTGGTGCACATGTTGATATCCAGGGCAGTGGTGCACATGTTGATATCCAGGGCAGTGGTGCACATGTTGATGTCCAGGGCAGTGGTGCACATGTTGATGTCCAGGGCAGTGGTGCACATGTTGATGTCCAGGGCAGTGGTGCACATGTTGATATCCAGGGCAGTGGTGCACATGTTGATATCCAGGGCAGTGGTGCACATGTTGATATCCAGGGCAGTGGTGCACATGTTGATATCCATGGCAGTGGTGCACATGTTGATGTCCAGGGCAGTGGTGCACATGTTGATGTCCAGGGCAGTGGTGCACATGTTGATATCCAGGGCAGTGGTGCACATGTTGATGCCAAGGGCAGTGGTGCACATGTTGATGTCCAGGGCAGTGGTGCACATGTTGATGTCCAGGGCAGTGGTGCACATGTTGATGTCCAGGGCAGTGGTGCACATGTTGATGTCCAGGGGAGTGGTGCACATGTTGATGTCCAGGGCAGTGGTGCACATGTTGATGTCCAGGGCAGTGGTGCACATGTTGATATCCAGGGGAGTGGTGCACATGTTGATGTCCAGGGCAGTGGTGCACATGTTGATGTCCAGGGCAGTGGTACACATGTTGATATCCAGGGGAGTGGTGCACATGTTGATGTCCAGGGCAGTGGTGCACATGTTGATGTCCAGGGCAGTGGTGCACATGTTGATGTCCAGGGCAGTGGTGCACATGTTGATGTCCAGGGCAGTGGTGCACATGTTGATATCCAGGGCAGTGGTGCACATGTTGATGTCCAGGGCAGTGGTGCACATGTTGATGTCCAGGGCAGTGGTGCACATGTTGATGTCCAGGGCAGTGGTGCACATGTTGATATCCAGGGCAGTGGTGCACATGTTGATATCCAGGGCAGTGGTGCACATGTTGATATCCAGGGCAGTGGTGCACATGTTGATGTCCAGGGCAGTGGTGCACATGTTGATGTCCAGGGCAGTGGTGCACATGTTGATGTCCAGGGCAGTGGTGCACATGTTGATGTCCAGGGCAGTGGTGCACATGTTGATATCCAGGGCAGTGGTGCACATGTTGATGCCAAGGGCAGTGGTGCACATGTTGATGTCCAGGGCAGTGGTGCACATGTTGATGTCCAGGGCAGTGGTGCACATGTTGATGTCCAGGGCAGTGGTGCACATGTTGATGTCCAGGGCAGTGGTGCACATGTTGATGTCCAGGGCAGTGGTGCACATGTTGATGTCCAGGGCAGTGGTGCACATGTTGATGTCCAGGGCAGTGGTGCACATGTTGATGTCCAAGGCAGTGGTGCACATGTTGATGTCCAGGGCAGTGGTGCACATGTTGATGTCCAGGGCAGTGGTGCACATGTTGATGTCCAGGGCAGTGGTACACATGTTGATGTCCAGGGCAGTGGTGCACATGTTGATGTCCAAGGCAGTGGTGCACATGTTGATGTCCAGGGCAGTGGTGCACATGTTGATGTCCAGGGCAGTGGTGCACATGTTGATGTCCAGGGCAGTGGTGCACATGTTGATGTCCAGGGCAGTGGTGCACATGTTGATGTCCAGGGCAGTGGTGCACATGTTGATATCCAGGGGAGTGGTGCACATGTTGATATCCAGGGCAGTGGTGCACATGTTGATGTCCAGGGCAGTGGTGCACATGTTGATGTCCAGGGCAGTGGTGCACATGTTGATATCCAGGGGAGTGGTGCACATGTTGATGTCCAGGGCAGTGGTGCACATGTTGATATCCAGGGCAGTGGTGCACATGTTGATGTCCAGGGCAGTGGTGCACATGTTGATATCCAGGGCAGTGGTGCACATGTTGATATCCAGGGCAGTGGTGCACATGTTGATGTCCAGGGCAGTGGTGCACATGTTGATGTCCAGGGCAGTGGTGCACATGTTGATATCCAGGGCAGTGGTGCACATGTTGATGTCCAGGGTAGTGGTGCACATGTTGATGTCCAGGGCAGTGATGCACATGTTGATGTCCAGGGCAGTGGTGCACATGTTGATGTCCAGGGCAGTGGTGCACATGTTGATATCCAGGGCAGTGGTGCACATGTTGATATCCAGGGCAGTGGTGCACATGTTGATATCCAGGGCAGTGGTGCACATGTTGATATCCAGGGCAGTGGTGCACATGTTGATGTCCAGGGCAGTGGTGCACATGTTGATGTCCAGGGGAGTGGTGCACATGTTGATATCCAGGGCAGTGGTGCACATGTTGATGTCCAGGGCAGTGGTGCACATGTTGATATCCAGGGCAGTGGTGCACATGTTGATATCCAGGGCAGTGGTGCACATGTTGATGTCCAGGCAGTGGTGCACATGTTGATATCCAGGGCAGTGGTGCACATGTTGATGTCCAGGGCAGTGGTGCACATGTTGATGTCCAGGGCAGTGGTGCACATGTTGATATCCAGGGCAGTGGTGCACATGTTGATGTCCAGGGCAGTGGTGCACATGTTGATGTCCAGGGCAGTGGTGCACATGTTGATATCCAGGGCAGTGGTGCACATGTTGATGTCCAGGGCAGTGGTGCACATGTTGATGTCCAGGGCAGTGGTGCACATGTTGATATCCGGGGCAGTGGTGCACATGTTGATATCCAGGGCAGTGGTGCACATGTTGATATCCAGGGCAGTGGTGCACATGTTGATATCCAGGGCAGTGGTGCACATGTTGATGTCCAGGGCAGTGGTGCACATGTTGATGTCCAGGGCAGTGGTGCACATGTTGATATCCAGGGCAGTGGTGCACATGTTGATGTCCAGGGCAGTGGTGCACATGTTGATGTCCAGGGCAGTGGTGCACATGTTGATGTCCAGGGCAGTGGTGCACATGTTGATATCCAGGGCAGTGGTGCACATGTTGATGTCCAGGGCAGTGGTGCACATGTTGATGTCCAGGGGAGTGGTGCACATGTTGATGTCCAGGGGAGTGGTGCACATGTTGATGTCCAGGGAGTGGTGGACATGTTGATGTCCAGGGGAGTGGTGCACATGTTGATGTCCAGGGGAGTGGTGGACATGTTGATGTCCAGGGGAGTGGTGCACATGTTGATGTCCAGGGCAGTGGTGCACATGTTGATGTCCAGGGGAGTGGTGGACATGTTGATGTCCAGGGGAGTGGTGCACATGTTGATGTCCAGGGGAGTGGTGGACATGTTGATGTCCAGGGGAGTGGTGCACATGTTGATGTCCAGGGCAGTGGTGCACATGTTGATGTCCAGGGGAGTGGTGGACATGTTGATGTCCAGGGGAGTGGTGCACATGTTGATGTCCAGGGGAGTGGTGGACATGTTGATGTCCAGGGCAGTGGTGCACATGTTGATGTCCAGGGCAGTGGTGCACATGTTGATGTCCAGGGCAGTGGTGCACATGTTGATGTCCAGGGCAGTGGTGCACATACTGTGTTAGCCACTTGGTCAGCTTATTAAGACCTTATTTCTCACAGGATTTAGATTTTTAGATTTTGCCACTGAAGTGGCTAGTTTATTGTGCAGGCGACATCCATCCTGTGGACGGTAGCGCAAGAGCATATGGATACACAAAAGGCCTAGGAACTAGGCCCCAAAGGGTTAACAGGAATACATATGGATTTATATCTACAGTTCGCTTATCTGTTACAAGCAAATTTAGGAAATTTGCTTAATATATCTGGTATCTTATTTTCATTAATAAGATATCTTGACATGTCACATAGGTTATTATACTACCTGTCTCTGTATTCCTCAATAAGTGGACAATTAGGCACATAGTGTTCAAGAGAGTGACCTTATGCCTGATCACTTAATTTACATTTAGTTTGATCATCATCTGTGTGTCTCCCAAACTGCCAGAAGTACTTGTAACCAAGCCTAAGCCTGGCCACTACAACATCAGTCAGTCTGTTCACATTGCAAGTTGCTCCATAAACATATTTATCTACGTTCATGTTATCATAGTGGGTTATAGATCTACTCAGGCTTCTAATTGCATTCTTATAACAATCATTTTCATTATTTACTTCTCTCCTAATATTATTTCTAATGCTAGACACAGTTATACCAAAGTTATATTCTACATTCTCCTTCTCGATACTCTTCTTGGCTAACATATCAACTTTATCATGAAGGAGTAATCCAATGTGTGATGGGATCCATAGCAATTGTACATTACTTCCTTTGTCCCCGATTTTTGAGCATCTATACCTGGCTTCTCCAATGACCATGTTGATGGAGTCATTATGTGAGTTAAGAGCCTTCAATGATGACATAGAATCAGTAATGATGATAGAGTCAAGCTCAATGTCATAAGTTTACTTTAGCGTCATTAGGATTGTAAACAATTCAGTTTGCAGTGTAGACGCCCAGTTGTTAATTCTTATGCCTAGTTCAACAAATTTATTATCGTTCTTAACTAGGGAGGTGGCAACAAGAGCAGATGCAGCCCTGCCAGAAGACTCCTGTTTAGATCCATCAGTGTATATAACTTGTGATAACTTGTTACTACCAGCTAGGCGAGAAATTTCTTCTTGAGCAGTTGCTCTAACAAGAGATTTAAGGAAGGGATTACTAGCAATGAGCTTCTTGGGAGGGACTTGTAGGTATGTGATATTAAATGAACACATCTTCCATGGAGGGGTGAAATGCTCTTGTTGCCTACAGTGATACAGTTCATGCAGGTTATAAAACTTAATGCAATTGCACGTTTTCACAATCCATTTAGATCTGTGTGTATGTACTTCAAGACACTTAGTAAGGTTCATTGTGACAGTGTCTGGTTCATTTCTTAACATTCTAATACCGCGTACACTGTTAATCTCAACAATCCTATCACTGATACTAGAAATACCAAGCTCCTTCCTCATATTAAGAACCTTTGTAGATTTGGAACAACCAAGAATAATTCTGAGAGCTTCATTTTGCATTAACTCCAAGGGTCGGAGAGAACTTTCTCTAGCTAATATCAACATGGGAGCAACATAATCAATTAAGGACCTAACATAGGCTATGTACATCATTCTCACGATTCTCACATTAGCACCATAGTTGGGGCTGTAGCCAGCAACACAGGAACATTCCTTATTCGTACTGTTTTTTAATGCTGTCTCTGTGGCCTCCTCCGCCACCGCTGGCAACAACGTCGTCCGCCCTGGACACCAACAAGTTGTTTCCTCTAGAGTCATGTTCATGATTCTGGTTATCTTCTCACTGTCTTCCACTGTCTTACACTTGTGTACTGGACACACGAGACTCACTCACAGGTGCCACATAGAAGAATCAACTGGTAGAACTCTGTGAGGACTGTCAGGTGACACAGTCACTCTCATTATCCTCGCAAACAGTTCCACCTTCGATGCAGACTCTTCGACTTGTCAACCTAACATTGCACTAACTTTGATGTTAATTTTACTTTTGTACATTCCTCTCCCAGACTTGTTTGACCTTTCCCGGTTTAGAACTGAATATAATAATAATAATAATAAAAATGATAATGCCACAGGTGTGCAGGTCACGAGTGCTGAGACACATCTCTGAGGAAGCTGAGAGTGGTGCTAGTGGTGGGGAGGAGGAGGTGGAGCTGAAGTCTCCCTCCAGGACCTCCAGCACTTCTACCTCAGCATCCAGGACTCCCACTACCCCCAGGTTAGTTCCTACTACCCTTGCTTATTTCTCACTACACCCTTTTGCCTGTTAGTTCCCACGACACTTGGTTAATTTCTATGACTTCTGATTAATTCTCACTGCTATCAGGTTAGTTCCCACCTCTCCAGATTAGTTCCCACGACCCTCAGTGTTCACTATACCCAGGTTAGTTCCCACGACCCTCAGTGCTCAGTATACCCAGGTTAGTTCCCACGACCCTCAGTGTTCACTATACCCAGGTTAGTTCCCACGACCCTCAGTGTTCACTATACCCAGGTTAGTTCCCACGACCCTCAGTGTTCACTATACCCAGGTTAGTTCCCACGACCCTCAGTGTTCACTATACCCAGGTTAGTTCCCACGACCCTCAGTGTTCACTATACCCAGGTTAGTTCCCACGACCCTCAGTGTTCACTATACCCAGGTTAGTTCCCACGACCCTCAGTGTTCACTATACCCAGGTTAGTTCCCACGACCCTCAGTGCTCAGTATACCCAGGTTAGTTCCCACGACCCTCAGTGTTCACTATACCCAGGTTAGTTCCCACGACCCTCAGTGTTCACTATACCCAGGTTAGTTCCCACGACCCTCAGTGTTCACTATACCCAGGTTAGTTCCCACGACCCTCAGTGTTCACTATACCCAGGTTAGTTCCCACGACCCTCAGTGTTCACTATACCCAGGTTAGTTCCCACGACCCTCAGTGTTCACTATACCCAGGTTAGTTCCCACGACCCTCAGTGTTCACTATACCCAGGTTAGTTCCCACGACCCTCAGTGTTCACTATACCCAGGTTAGTTCCCACGACCCTCAGTGTTCACTATACCCAGGTTAGTTCCCACTGCTACTACTACTACTATTACTTCTACTACTACTACTAAATTAGTTTCTACTGCTCCGTAAAAGTGTAACACTTCTACGTTAGTTTCCATTACTACGTTAGTTCCGACTACTACTACTACTGCTGCAATAGTTACATAGGAACATAAGTAAGGAGGAGCAATGCTGTAGGACTACTGGCCCATGCTAGACAGGTCAGACTCACACCCACTCATGCACCTATCTAACCTCTTTCTTAAGCTACACAAGGTTTTATCTTCCTCAACACAACTTAGGAGTATGTTCCACTCATCCACAACTCTATTACCAAACCAGTGCTTTCTTAAATCTTTTCTAGATCTAAATTTTTCCAACTTGAACCCATCGCTGCGAGTCCTCTCTTGGTCAGATAATTTCAACACGTAATTTACATTCTCTTTATTTACTCCTCTTTTTTATTTATACACCTCAATCATCCTTCCCTAATTCTACGTCGTTGTAGAGAGTGCAGGTTCAGGGCCTCAGTCTATCCTCGTAGGAGAGATTTCTGATACGTGGGATTAAGTGTGTTTATGTAGGCACAGGTACACATAGGTACAATTATCATACATAGAAACATATGTATAAATTCCCCACCAGCAGGACCCAGAAAAAGTCAGACGAAGCGAGTTATTTCCGTGCACCTTGGCATGGTTGCACAAGCTCTCGCTTCACACGGTGAGTTTTCGGGTTCGATTCCCGGCAAGGGTGCAAACATTGGATGTGTTTCCTTACACCAGTTGTCCATATTGACCCACCAGTAAACTAGGTACCTGGGTGTTAGTGGACTGGTGTGGGTAGCATCCTGGGGGACAAGATTGAGGACCCCAATGGAAATAAGTTAGACAGTCCTCGATGACGCACTGACTTTCATGGGTTATCCTGGGTGGCTAACCCTCCGGGGTTAAAAATCCGAACGAAATCTTATCTTATCTTATCTTAACCTGCGCAGCATAATCTAAACGAGGCTTTACCAAGGATATATAAAGCTGAAGTATAATCCTGGGACTCCTGTTATTTATACTTGTTGATATGAAGCCAAGAGTTGTCTCAGCTTCACTACTGAGACTTGTGGTGGCACTGTTGTCTTGACTTGTGGTGGCACTGTTGTCTTGACTTGTGGTGGCACTGTTGTCTTGACTTGTGGTGGCACTGTTGTCTTGACTTGTGGTGGCACTGTTGTCTTGACTTGTGGTGGCACTGTTGTCTTGACTTGTCGTGGCACTGTTGTCTTGACTTGTGGTGGCACTGTTGTCTTGACTTGTGGTGGCACTGTTGTCTGGACTTGTGGTGGCACTGTTGTCTGGACTTGTGGTGGCACTGTTGTCTGGACTTGTGGTGGCACTGTTTTCTGGACTTGTGGTGGCACTGTTGTCTTGACTTGTGGTGGCACTGTTGTCTTGACTTGTGATGGCACTGTTGTCTTGACTTGTGGTGGCACTGTTGTCTTGACTTGTGGTGGCACTGTTGTCTTGACTTGTGGTGGCACTGTTGTCTTGACTTGGGGCGGCACTGTTGTCTTGACTTGTGGTGGCACTGTTGTCTTGACCTGTAGTGGCCCTGTTGTCTTGACTTGTAGTGGCACTGTTGTCTTGACTTGTGGTGGCACTGCTGTCTTGACTTGTGGTGGCACTGTTGTCTTGACTTGTAGTGGCCCTGTTGTCTTGACTTGTGGTGGCACTGTTGTCTTGACTTGTAGTGGCACTGTTGTCTTGACTTGTGGCGGCACTGTTGTCTTGACTTGTGGTGGCACTGTTTTCTTGACCTGTAGTGGCCCTGTTGTCTTGACTTGTAGTGGCACTGTTGTCTTGACTTGTAGTGGCACTGTTGTCTTGACTTGCAGTGGCACTGTTGTCTTGACTTGTGGTGGCACTGTTGTCTTGACTTGTAGTGGAACTGTTGTGTTGACTTGTGGTGGCACTGTTGTCTTGACTTGTGGTGGCACTGTTGTCTTACTTGTAGTGGCACTGTTGTCTTGACTTGTAGTGGCACTGTTGTCTTGTCTTGTAGTGGCACTGTTGTCTTGACTTATGGTGGCACTGTTGTCTTGACTTGTAGTGGCACTGTTGTCTTGACTTGTAGTGGCACTGTTGTCTCGACTTGTAGTGGCACTGTTGTCTTGACTTGTAGTGACACTGTTATCTTGACTTGTGGTGGCACTGTTTGTGATTGTGTGGCCGTGTCTTACTTGTAGTGGCACTGTTGTCTCGACTTGTAGTGACACTGTTGTCTTGACTTGTAGTGCCACTGTTATCTTGACTTGTGGTGGCACTGTTGTCTTGACTTGTGGTGGCACTGTTGTCTTGACTTGTGGTGGCACTGTTGTCTTGACTTGAGGTGGCACTGTTGTCTTGACTTGTGGTGGCACTGTTGTCTTGACTTGTAGTGGCACTGTTGTCTTGACTTGTAGTTGCACTGTTGTCTTGACTTGTAGTGGCACTGTTGTCTTGACTTGTAGTGGCACTGTTGTCTTGACTTGTGTGGCACTGTTGTCTTGCACTTGTGTGGCACGTTGTCTTGACTTGTGGTGGCACTGTTGTCTTGATTGTGGTGGCACTGTTGTCTTGACTTGTAGTGGCACTGTTGTCTGGACTTGTGTGGCACTGTTGTCTTGACTTGTGTGGCACTGTTGTCTTGACTTGTAGTGGCACTGTTGTCTTGACTTGTGGTGGCACTGTTGTCTTGACTTGTGGTGGCACTGTTGTCTTGAATTGTGGTGGCACTGTTGTCTTGACTTGTGGTGGCACTGTTGTCTTGACTTGTGGCACTGTTGTCTTGACTTGTGGTGGCACTGTTGTCTTGACTTGTGGTGGCACTGTTGTCTTGACTTGTGTGGCAACTGTTGTTTGACTTGTGGTGGCACTGTTGTCTTGACTTGTGGTGGCACTGTTGTCTCGACTTGTAGTGGCACTGTTGTCTTGACTTGTAGTGGCACTGTTGTCTTGACTTGTGGCGGCACTGTTGTCTTGACTTGTGGTGGCACTGTTGTCTTGACCTGTAGTGGCCCTGTTGTCTTGACTTGTAGTGGCACTGTTGTCTTGACTTGTGGTGGCACTGTTGTCTTGACTTGTAGTGGCACTGTTGTCTTGACTTGTGGTGGCACTGTTGTCTTGACTTGTAGTGGAACTGTTGTGTTGACTTGTGGTGGCACTGTTGTCTTGACTTGTGGTGGCACTGTTGTCTTGACTTGTAGTGGCACTGTTGTCTTGACTTGTGGTGGCACTGTTGTCTTGACTTGTAGTGGCACTGTTGTCTTGACTTGTGGTGGCACTGTTGTCTTGACTTGTAGTGGCACTGTTGTCTTGACTTGTAGTGGCACTGTTGTCTTGACTTGTAGTGGCACTGTTGTCTTGTCTTGTAGTGGCACTGTTGGGTTGACTTGTGGTGGCACTGTTGTCGTGACTTGTAGTGGCACTGTTGTCTTGACTTGTAGTGGCACTGTTGTCTCGACTTGTAGTGACACTGTTGTCTTGACTTGTAGTGGCACTGTTATCTTGACTTGTGGCGGCACTGTTGTGTTGACTTGTGGTGGCACTGTTGTCTTGACTTGTAGTGGCACTGTTGTCTCGACTTGTAGTGGCACTGTTGTCTTGACTTGTAGTGCCACTGTTATCTTGACTTGTGGTGGCACTGTTGTCTTGACTTGTGGTGGCACTGTTGTCTTGACTTGTGGTGGCACTGTTGTCTTGACTTCTGGTGGTACTGTTGTCTTGGCTTGTGGCGGCACTGTTTTCTTGGCCTGTGGCAACACTGTTGTCTTGGCTTGTGGTGGCACTGTTGTCTTGATTCGTGGTGGCACTGTTGTCTTGACTTGTAGTGGCACTGTTGTCTTGACTTGTGGCGGCACTGTTGTCTTGGCCTGTGTGGCACTGTTGTCTTGCTTGTAGTGCACTGTTGTCTTGATTCGTGGTGGCACTGTTGTCTTGACTTGTGGCGGCACTTTTGTCTTGACTTGTGGTGGCAATGTTGTCTTGACTTGTGGTGGCACTGTTGTCTTGACTTCTGGTGGTACTGTTGTCTTGGCTTGTGGCGGCACTGTTTTCTTGGCCTGTGGCAACACTGTTGTCTTGGCTTGTGGTGGCACTGTTGTCTTAGCTTGTGGCGGCACTGTTGTCTTGACTTGTGGTGGCACTGTTGTCTTGACTTGTGGCGGCACTAATGTCTTGACTTGTGGCAGCACTGTTGTCTTGATTTGTGGTGGCACGGTTGTCTTGACTTGTGGCGGCACTGTTGTCTTGACTTGTGGCGGCACTGTTGTCTTGGCTTGTGGTGACCCTATTGTCTTGGCTTGTGGCGGTACTGTTGTCTTGGCTTGTGGCATCACTGTTGTCTTGGGTTGTGGTGGCACTGTTGTCTTGGCTTGTGGCAGCACTGTTGTCTTGACTTGTGGTGGCACTGTTGTCTTGGCTTGTGGCGGCACTGTTGTCTTCACTTGTGGTGGCACTGTTGATTTGTGGTGGCACCATTGTCTTGACTTGTGTTGGCACTGTTGTCTTGACTTGTGGTGGCACTGTTGTCTTGACTTGTGTTGGCACCGTTGTCTTGGCTTTTGGTGGCACTGTTGTCTTGACTTGTGGTGGCACTGTTGTCTTGACTTGTGGCAGCACTGTTGTCTTGACTTGTGGCAGCACTGTTGTCTTGACTTGTGGCAGCACTGTTGTCTTGACTTGTGGCAGCACTGTTGTCTTGACTTGTGGCAGCACTGTTGTCTTGACTTGTGGTGGCACTGTTGTCTTGGCTTCATTCTTAACTTCAACGCTAATCTTTTTCACCTTCACAGTCGTTAAGATCTATATTATTAAGTTTTCTCCTGCGTTAGTTCCCACTACTGTGTTAGTTCCCACTACTGTGTTAGTTCTCACTACTGTGTTAGTTCCCACTACTGTGTTAGTTCTCACTACTGTGTTAGTTCCCACTACTGTGTTAGTTCTCACTACTGTGTTAGTTCTCACTACTGTGTTAGTTCCCACTACTGTGTTAGTTCCCACTACTGTGTTAGTTCCCACTACTGTGTTAGTTCTCAATACTGTTTGTTGTCAGCATAGTTGCTGATCCCCTATATATGTATATGTTATCTGGGTATCATAATACCATCCATATGTTTTACATAGTTGACCCCTTGCTAGGCTCAGTGGCTAGCATGTGTGACATCACTTGATGCTGCATGTGAGCGTCAGACGTGCTGTCCCTTCCTCACTTCATTTGTAGACCTACAGGTAACAGGACAGGCTAGGCTGGGCTCCCCTCTCACACTCTGCTAATGTAAGTGTTACCATCCAACAACCTGTGTTTATCTCCATCATTTCTCCATGAACCCTCTCAACAAATGGTGACAGCCAACAGCAAAATTTACAAGAGTAACTTATAGCCTTACTAAGCCATCCAAAGTTAAAGTGGGTTCAAGAGTAATGCTGACTAACTTCAAGACATCCTCAATGCCTAAGCTCGATCAAAAGTTTGTTGGTCCTTATCGAGTAGTTTAACATGCCAATGGCAATAAGTATAAGGTTAGAGAAATTAGTACTGGTCAGCATAAAGAATCGCATTTAGATCATATGAAGTTAGTATGCAATGTTGAGGATGATATTTCTACCCAGACTAATGTGACAGACGCTGACAATCCTCCTGACTCTGTACTCTCTACCTCTAACACTCGGTCAGATTATCAACCCGAATGTCGTTATTCTTTGTGTACATGACAAGTAATGAGAAACCCCCAATATCTTTTGTAGATAATTGTTCAGATCTCCCTCAGTCAAGGCATGTGTTAGCCATTGCAAAAGAATTTAATCCTCTCAGAGACAATAACCATTCTGCATATGTAAATCTTACCCTCACAGAGTTGGGTTTAAATGTACATAACCTGTATAGCTAGATATTCAAGTTGAATGAAGTTGTCAACTGTGTGTTTATTGTTAGCTGAACAGCTATCAGAAATATTTTTTTTTTGTTCACGTTCCCTCCGAATTCTGAGATTTAACAGTATGACCGGTGCGTGCCTGGTCTGTCTTTGCTGTTAATTACTTTCACCTTTGTAAATATATATTCTTCCTCAGAATCCGTAGAGTGCATGAATACAGATCGATCAATCAATTCCATCTTTTATTATACTATGATTTGTACTTATAATTCGTAATGCATTACGTTAACATCCATTACATTACCATCCATTACGATACCATCCATTAGTTCTAAGTTCCTTATGTCTTTGCTATTGTATAGAATCAGCTCAGAGCCACCTGCTGTTCAGCCATTAGCATAGTATTATATGTCGAGACGACACTGTGTTAGTTCCCACTACTGTGTTACTTCCCACTACTGTGTTACTTCCCACTACTGTGTTAGTTCCTACTACTGTGTTAGTTCCCACTACTGTGTTACTTCCCACTACTGTGTTAGTTCCCACTACTGTGTTACTTCCCACTACTGTGTTACTTCCCACTACTGTGTTAGTTCCTACTACTGTGTTAGTTCCCACTACTGTGTTAGTTCCCACTACTGTGTTACTTCCCACTACTGTGTTAGTTCCCACTACTGTGTTAGTTCCCACTACTGTGTTAGTTCCTACTACTGTGTTACTTCCCACTACTGTGTTACTTCCCACTACTGTGTTAGTTCCTACTACTGTGTTAGTTCCCACTACTGTGTTAGTTCCCACTACTGTGTTACTTCCCACTACTGTGTTAGTTCCCACTACTGTGTTAGTTCCCACTACTGTGTTAGTTCCTACTACTCCCACTACTCCCACCCACATACTCACACACCTACATCCACACATATACCCACACCCACCCACACACCCACACACACACACTCACACACCCACATCCATACATGTACCCACACCCACCCACACACACACACTCACACACCCACATCCACACATATACCCGCACCCACCCACACACACACACACCCACATCTACACATACACCCACACCCACACCCACACACACTCACACTCTCTCATGCAAGAGTAAAGACATGTGTGGAGGCAGTCAAGACTTACAAGAACGTGACACCCACAGTGTCAGACACACTGAAGAGGTGGGGATAGGAGCTGTGATTTGACCCCTGCAACCACAACTAGGTGAGTACAACTAGATGAGTACTGCTTAGTCAGAGGTCAACCATCGTAGTCTACTACTGAGGTGAACTCTACCCTCCTCTCTCTCAGCAATCACCTCTCCCTCTGTGAATCTCTCTCTCTCTCTCTCTCTCTCTCTCTCTCTCTCTCTCTCTCTCTCTCTCTCTCTCTCTCTCTCTCTCTCTCTCTCTCTCTCTCTCTCTCTCTCTCAGCAATGACCTCTCCCTCTGTGAATCCCCCCTCTCTGTCTGTCTGTCTGTCTGTCTGTCTCTCTCTCTCTCTCTCTCTCTCTCTCTCTCTCTCCTCTCTCTCTCTCTCTCTCTCCTCTCTCTCTCCCCTCTCTCTCTCTGTCTCTCTCTCTCTGTCTCTCTCTCAGCATTGTCTGCTGTCTGTGATGTTTGGCGCCAGCAGGGCCACCTTGTGCCCCAGACATATGATGTTTGGCACCAGCAGGGCCACCTTGTGCCCCAGACATGTGATCTTTGGCAATAGCAAGGCCACCTTGTGCCCCAGACATGTGATCTTTGGCACTAGCAAGGCCACCTTGTGCCCCAGACATGCGATGTTTGGCACCAGCAGGGTCACCTTGTGCCCCTGACATGTGATGTTTGGCACCAGCAGGGCCACCTTGTGCCCCAGACATGTGATGTTTGGCACCAGCAGGGTCACCTTGTGCCCCAGACATGTGATGTTTGGCACCAGCAGGGTCACCTTGTGCCCCAAACATGTGATATTTGGCACCAGCAGGGCCACCTTGTGCCCCAGACATGTGATGTTTGGCACCAGCAGGGTCACCTTGTGCCCCAGACATGTGATGTTTGGCACCAGCAGGGTCACCTTGTGCCCCAGACATGTGATGTTTGGCACCAGCAGAGCCACCTTGTGCCCCAGACATGTGATGTTTGGCACCAGCAGGGTCACCTTGTGCCCCAGACATGTGATTTTTGGCAAAGCAGGGCCACCTTGTGCCCCAGACATGTGATGTTTGGCACCAGCAGGGCCACCTTGTGCGCCAGACATGTGATGTTTGGCACAAGCAGGGCCACCTTGTGTCCCTGACATGTGTTGTTTGGCACCAGCAGGGCCACCTTATGCCTCAGACATGTGATGTTTGGCACCAGCAGGGTCACCTTGTGCCCCAGACATGTGATGTTTGGCACCAGCAGGGCCACCTTGTGCCCCAGACATGTGATGTTTGGCACCAGCAGGGACACCTTGTGCCCGAGATATGTGATGTTTGGCACCAGCAGGGCCACCTTGCGCCCCAGACATGTGATGTTTGGCACCAGCAGGGTCACCTTGTGCCCCAGACATGTGATGTTTGGCACCAGCAGGGCCACCTTGTGCCCCAGACATATGATGTTTGGCACCAGCAGGGCCACCTTGTGCCCCAGACATGTGATGTTTGGCACTAGCAGGGCCACCTTGTTCCCCAGACATGTGATGTTTGGCACCAGCAGGGCCACCTTGTGCCCCAGACATTTGATGTTTGGCACCAGCAGGGCCACCTTGTGCCCCAGACATGTGATGTTTGGCACCAGCAGGGCGACCTTGTGCCCCAGACATGTGATGTTTGGAACCAGCAGGGCCACCTTGTGCCCCAGACATGTGATGTTTGGCACCAGCAGGGCCACCTTGTGCCCCAGACATTTAATGTTTGGCACCAGCAGGGCCACCTTGTGCCCCAGACAAGTGATGTTTGGCACCAGCAGGGCCACCTTGTGCCCCAGACATGTGATGTTTGGCACCAGCAGGGCGACCTTGTGCCCCAGACATGTGATGTTTGGAACCAGCAGGGCCACCTTGTGCCCCAGACATGTGATGTTTGGCACCAGCAGGGCCACCTTGTGCCCCAGACATTTAATGTTTGGCACCAGCAGGGCCACCTTGTGCCCCAGACAAGTGATGTTTGGCACCAGCAGGGCCACCTTGTGCCCCAGACATGTGATGTTTGGCACCAGCAGGGTCACATTGCGCCCCAGACATGTGATGTTTGGCACCAGCAGGGCCACCTTGTGCCCCAGACAAGTGATGTTTGGCACCAGCAGGGCCACCTTGTGCCCCAGACATGTGATGTTTGGCACCAGCAGGGCCACCTTGTGCCCCAGACATGTGATGTTTGGCACCAGCAGGGCCACCTTGTGCCCCAGACATGTGATGTTTGGCACCAGCAGGGTCACCTTGTGCCCCAGACATGTGATGTTTGGCACCAGCAGGGCCACCTTGTGCCTCAGACATATGATGTTTGGCACCAGCAGGGCCACCTTGTGCCCCAGACATGTGATGTTTGGCACTAGCAGGGCCACCTTGTTCCCCAGACATGTGATGTTTGGCACCAGCAGGGCCACCTTGTGCCCCAGACATTTGATGTTTGGCACCAGCAGGGCCACCTTGTGCCCCAGACATGTGATGTTTGGCACCAGCAGGGCGACCTTGTGCCCCAGACATGTGATGTTTGGAACCAGCAGGGCCACCTTGTGCCCCAGACATGTGATGTTTGGCACCAGCAGGGCCACCTTGTGCCCCAGACATGTGATGTTTGGCACCAGCAGGGCCACCTTGTGCCCCAGACATGTGATGTTTGGTACCAGAAGGGCCACCTTGTGCCCCAGACATGTGATGTTTGGCACCAGCAGGGTCACCTTGCGCCCCAGACATGTGATGTTTGGCACCAGCAGGGCCACCTTGTGCCCCAGACAAGTGATGTTTGGCACCAGCAGGGCCACCTTGTGCCCCAGACATGTGACGTTTGGCACCAGCAGGGCCACCTTGTGCCCCAGACATGTGATGTTTGGTACCAGCAGGGCCACCTTGTGCCCCAGATATGTGATGTTTGGCACCAGCAGGGCCACCTTGTGCCCCAGACATGTGATGTTTGGCACCAGCAGGGCCACCTTGTGCCCCAGACATGTGATGTTTGGCACCAGCAGGGCCATCTTGTGTCCCAGACATGTGATGTTTGGCACCAGCAGGGCCATCTTGTGTCCCAGACATGTGATGTTTGGCACCAGCAGGGCCATCTTGTGTCCCAGACATGTGATGTTTGGCACCAGCAGGGCCACCTTGTGCCCCAGACATGTGATGTTTGTGTTATTGCTGTTCTACTGCTGAACAGCGGTTTAGTGCCGATGAAGGTAGCGTAGGTAGCAGTGATACGGCCGTGGACTGGTTTGGCTTTAATTGGGTAGGAGTGAGTACACAACGGGCAATGTGAGGGAGTGACCGCAAGCCAGTCCACGGAGGGGGAGCACTTGTGTACGTCAAGTCGGTCGGCCTCGGAGTGAGAGAGGGTGGGCTTTGCTTCCCACTGACCTAGGTAGGCCTACAGAGGGCAGCACTGAATGCCGCGAAATACGAACTAGTCAGAGCAGACGGCTAGGCTGTGTGCTCTGACAGTACAGGCTGTCTACATTTGCTCGGCCATGCACCTCGCGTCGTCCCGACGCGACAATACTGGTGGGCCCGTAGGTATAAAGGAATTACACTAGCTACCCCAGAGAGGGACTGGCTTTCGCTCACTAGTAAATAAAAAATGGACAAAAAAATGCAACAGGCAAAAAAAAAACTCTCCCAACCAGGGGAAGAGAAAACTGGTTTGCCCGGGCTGTTTCATCGAGTAGAGAGCCCGGAGACGTCAGCACTGGAACTAAAATCTTCTATATACAGGTTGTCCGCAGGGCTGAACATCAGTTGACCACTCGTCTACGAACGTTGTTGCACCCTCACATCTGCAAACAATGACTGACAGTAGCATTTCCTAAGGTGTGACATGTGACTCAGAGGGCAGCACTGCCCTGACCGTAATACAGGCTTTTTTTCCTTCAGTTATAAAACACTGGTGCACATACGTACAATAATACTATATCCATGGAATTCATTACACTCTGGGTACCCTTCTAAAAGTATTTACATAATTACATGATGTTGTCCACCCTGACTCTATTATCGACTAGCTATACAATGTGTGTGCATTTATACCCATTTCTGCAAGCAAACAATTAGCATAACTAGCGTAGGAGTCAGACAAGTCAGTAGGTACGTCAATGTCACAGAAATGTACTGTTGTCCTGGGTCGCAGGCCATAAGTATGGAGCCTTACTGGGCCGTCTTCGTCGTCTCCCACCGAGGCAGGGTGACCCAAAAAAGAAAGAAAATCCCCAAAAAGAAAATACTTTCATCATCATTCAACACTTTCACCACACTCGCACATTATCACTGTTTTTGCAGAGGTGCTCAGAATACAACAGTCTAGAAGCATACACATATAAAGATACACAACATATCCCACCGCTGCCACCACTGTTATTGCTGTTCTACTGCTGAACAGCGGTTTAGTGCCGATGAAGGTAGCGTAGGTAGCAGTGATACGGCCGTGGACTGGTTTGGCTTTAATTGGGTAGGAGTGAGTACACAACGGGCAGTGTGAGGGAGTGACCGCAAGCCAGTCCGTGGAGGGGGAGCACTTGTGTACGTCAAGTCGGTCGGCCTCGGAGTGAGAGAGGGTGGGCTGTGCTTCCCACTGACCTAGGTAGGCCTACAGAGGGCAGCACTGAATGCCGCGAAATACGAACTAGTCAGAGCAGACGGCTAGGCTGTGTGCTCTGACAGTACAGGCTGTCTACATTTTGCACCAGCAGGGGCACCTTGTGCCCCAGACATGTGATGTTTGGCACCAGCAGGGCCACCTTGTGCCCCAGACATGTGATGTTTGGCACCAGCAGGGCCACCTTGTGCCCCAGACATGTGATGTTTGGCACCAGCAGGGCCACCTTGTTCCCCAGACATGTGATGTTTGGCACCAGCAGGGCCACCTTGTGCCCCAGACATGTGATGTTTGGCACCAGCAGGGCCACCTTGTTCCCCAGACATGTGATGTTTGGCACCAGCAGGGCCACCTTGTGCCCCAGACATGTGATGTTTGGCACCAGCAGGGCCACCTTGTGGTCGTGTAAACAGTTCGTTACATAAATATTCTTGAAACATTGAAAACTTTTGCAACATTTGAGAATGTTTATTGTAGGAACGTTTCGCCAGCACGTGGCTTCTTCAGTCCGGTACAGAGATGAATAATGGAAGATGAGGTAATCAGTCCCTCAGCCTTGAGTCGATGTGTTCGGTCCTTCAATCTTGATGAAAAGTGCTTCTATCAAGACTGGTGGACTGATTACCTCAAACTTATCTACCACCATTCATCTCTGTACCGGACTGATGAAGCCGCTTCTTGGACAAGTTTCCACAAGGAAGACCCTCCAGGTATACCCTCCAGGTACACCCTCCAGGTGCACCCTCCAGGTACACCCTCCAGGTGCACCCTCCAGGTACACCCTCCAGGTATACCCTCCAGGTACACCCTCCAGGTGCACACTCCAGGTATACCCTCCAGGTATACCCTCCAGGTACACCCTCCAGGTATACCCTCCTGGTACACCCTCCAGGTGCACTCTCCAGGTATACCCTCCAGGTATACCCTCCAGGTACACCCTCCAGGTATACCCTCCAGGTACACCCTCCAGGTGCACCCTCCAGGTACACCCTCCAGGTGCACCCTCCAGGTACACCCTCCAGGTATACCCTCCAGGTACACCCTCCAGGTGCACACTCCAGGTATACCCTCCAGGTATACCCTCCAGGTACACCCTCCAGGTATACCCTCCTGGTACACCCTCCAGGTGCACTCTCCAGGTATACCCTCCAGGTATACCCTCCAGGTACACCCTCCAGGTATACCCTCCAGGTACACCCTCCAGGTGCACTCTCCAGGTATACCCTCCAGGTATACCCTCCAGGTACACCCTCCAGGTACACCCTCCAGTTACACCCTCCAGGTGCAACCTCCAGGTACACCCTCCAGGTACACCCTCCAGGTATACCCTCCAGGTACACCCTCCAGTTACACCCTCCAGGTACACCCTCCAGGTACACCCTCCAGGTACACCCTCCAGGTACACCCTCCAGTTACACCCTCCAGGTACACCCTCCAGTTACACCCTCCAGTTACACCCTCCAGGTACACCCTCCAGGTACACCCTCCAGGTACACTCTCCAGGTACACCCTCAAGGTACACCCTCCAGGTACACCCTCTAGGTGCACCCTCCAGGTACACCCTCTAGGTGCACCCTCCAGGTACACCCTCCAGGTACACCCTCCAGGTACACTCTCCAGGTACACCCTCCAGGTACACCCTCCAGGTAGACTCCATGTATGGAGTATATTCTGGTTAAGTAGTTAACTGAGAGTATTTTATGTATATTTAAGCACTGGTGTATGTATTGTATACATGATGCAGTGGGTGTATAATGCTTGTGTATATTAAGGTGTGTGTGTGTATGTTGCAGGAGTCCAGCCATCGATATTGACGATGTGTTCCAGCAGAAACAACGAGAGATCATGCAGGGCACTGACGACATGTCTAGAGTCCGGGACCTAGCTACTGTGAGTACTGATGCTTTCTGTTGAGTACTGTGAGTACTGATTCTTTGTGCTGAGTTCTGTGAGTACTGATTCTTTGTGCTGAGTACTGTGAGTACTGATTCTTTGTGCTGAGTACTGTAAGTACTGATTCTTTGTGCTGAGTACTGTGAGTACTGATTCTTTGTGCTGAGTACTGTGAGTACTGATTCTTTGTGTTGAGTACTGTGAGTACTGATTCTTTGTGTTGAGTACTGTAAGTACTTATTCTTTGTGCTGAGTACAGTGAGTACTGATTCTTTGTGTTGAGTACTATGAGTACTGATTCTTTGTGTTGAGTACTATGAGTACTGATTCTTTGTGCTGAGTACTGTGAGTACTGATTCTTTGTGTTAAGTACTGTAAGTACTTATTCTTTGTGCTGAGTACTGTGAGTACTGATTCTTTGTGTTGAGTACTGTAAGTACTGATTCTTTGTGCTGAGTACTGTGAGTACTGATTCTTTGTGCTGAGTACTGTAAGTACTGATTCTTTGTGATGAGTACTGTAAGTACTGATTCTTTGTGTTGAGTACTATGAGTACTGATTCTTTGTGCCGAATACTGTAAGTGCTGATTCTTTGTGCTGAGTACTGTGAGTACTGATTCTTTGTGCTGAGTACTGTGAGTACTGATTCTTTGTGCTGAGTACTGTAAGTACTGATTCTTTGTGCTTAGTACTGTGAGTACTGATTCTTTGTGCTGAGTACTAAGAGTACTGATCCTGTATGTTAATCGTGTCTGCCCAGTCTGTGTATAGATACAGTCTCTCACACACACAATGTTAGGACATTCCTACCATTATTTACAAGCTAACAACTATTGCCTACTTTATCTTATTGAAAGCCTTTATTTCGTTGATGTCATAATAACGTACGAACATGTTCCAGACTCGAGTCATCCTGGGAATAAATGATCTCAGATGAAGTGATGTTCTGGAGAAGGTTACAGTCAGAGTGAGGTTGCTGTTGGCTGCCCGTCTTGTTGTGTAGAAGTTAGCTTACCTCTCGCTGTCCTCGGAGTGGAGCCTAGTTTGGTACTTGTAGATAATAAGATCACCCACATTCCTCCGGTACTGAAGGCTCTGCTGACATGACACATCTGTCCAAGTTTTGTCCAGACGAGAGATGAGTTGTCTTGCTCTGTTTTCTGTTCTGTCAAGAAGTTGCAGATGAGATGGGGGGCAGGAAGTCCAAGAAAGTGGAGCATACTCTGGCTGCGAGCTTGTGCCTTGTTACCGTATCTTGCAACCTCTACTGTCGAGCAGATGCGAGATATGTCTAAGTAAGGTAAGCTTCCTGGCCACTTTTGACTGCAAGATTTACAACGTGGTTCTTCATAGTTTTAAGTCAGATTTCACACCAAGGATATCATCTTCATCCCCAAACACGAGCACTTTACCATTCAATGTTACCACTGCTCCAGCGTTACTATCATGATACCTAGAGACTATTTGTGTTTTCTCAGAAGCAAATGTGACCAGCCATCGTTTTATACAGGCTGATATAGCTGTAAGCTAGTGATTGATGTAGCTTAAGCAGTTGGAATTTCCTCTTTTGGATAAGTAAATGTCAGAGTACAGTCGTCTGCATATGCATGGGATTCTGGGATGAGTTGAAGGTCACGAAGTAGACATCCCATAATAATGGCCCAATACACTTTCCTGTGGGACATTTGTTGACTCTGTCCCGTTGAGAACTACGCTTTAAGGTAATCACTAAGGAGGTATAGTGCAGAGCCAGCGACTCCTTGTGATTGCAGTTTTGCCAAGAGTCCCTGGTGCCATACTCGGTCGAAAGCACCAGAATGTCCGGTGCTACTATAAAGCTGACCTTGGATTCATCCAGTGACTGGTGCCACATAGTGGCGAGGTTTAACGTCAGATCAGCACCAGAATGACCTTTTCTGAAGCCACATTGATGGTCACAAAGAAGCGAATGGTAGTCGAAAAATGCTGTCATTTGCCGTGAGAGTACTGTCTCAAGTATCTTGGCAGTGACTGACATGACTGACGCTGTTCTGTAGTTGCTGATTTCCACTATGTTGTTTTTGTAAATAGGGACTACATTTGCCCCTTTTCTCAGATGCCATTTACACTCTGCTAGGCAGTGCTGATAAATGCAAGTTAGAGGTGACCCTAGCTGGTCTGCACATCTCAGCAATCTTGGGCTCACCTTATCGAGACCCACAGCTTTTTCTTGATCCAGCGATTTAAGATACACTTTATCCTCCCTTATTGTCACTACTGACAACTTTGACACTGTTCTTGCGGCTAGCAAAGGAGGTTCCCTTTCTGGATCAGGAATTTGCATCTTGACAGCAAAGTGCTCAGCAAAGAGGGCAGCCTTCTCCTGAATACTAGTAGGGACGGTTCCATCCTGCCGATTTAGAGGCGGACATTGTCGATACTTGACTAAAGACCAGGTCTGGACTTCATCCTACCCTTATATGTCAGCCTCCCATCTAGAGATGGTCCACTTTTGGACAACCATTTCTCGAAAGGCTTGCCTGTGCAGGTTCCTGTTATAGTGGGCTGCTCACCTTCTCCAAGCCTTGTATTTAGCAGTAGCAGCCTCTCGACAACAAAAACTGAACCAAGCCTGATCTGAAGCCTTCGTCACATACTACCAGTGAGGAATATATTTTTGCTGGAGATTAAGGATATATTCAGTGAAGAATTTCATTTGTTTACCAACATCACCTTGGAGAAGAGCATTCCAATACGAGGTGGCGAGCTCAGGGCAAAATGCCTGCCAGTTTCCTCTTTCCCGCAGCCAAGTTATTCTTGTGGATTCTTCGCCTCGTTCTGCTGGAATCTAGTGTGGTAAAGACAGTGTTGTGGTCAGATGATCCAACATAGCCAAGGGGTTGACAAGTGACTTTGCCTTCAGACAGCTCACTCACTACTGGGTCGAGGGAGGAGCCAGAGATGTAAGGGAGTCAACAAAGTTTCTCGTGTCAAACAATGCAGGAAGTTCATCAAAGTCACTCTGTAAAAGATGTTGGTTGATGTTAACAACAATTATAATATACTGACATTTATGTTGAAGCAGAAGTGAGTCCACATTTTCCATCAGGAAGCTGATGAAGTTTTCTTGCTCCCGTTGAGGTATGTACATTGCACATGCTAGTACAGAGGTACTAGGGTTTATGCTGAGCTTGAGAAGCATCATCAAGGTGAATAGGGATGGCAACATCAGTGAGCTGGGCATTTGCACTTGTAGAAAACATACAGGAGTACTTTCTTGTTCTTGCCTGTCTCTTCTCATCCATGAGGTGTTGCCAGTAAATCCAACAAAATTTTCTGGAGTTCTTCGTCCAAAAATGTCTGCGCAACTGCGATCATGCCAGGACGCTGAGTGTTCACGACACTGTGTGCAAGTTCACCAACGTTGGTAATGAATCCTCTAATGTTGACCGACAGGATGCTGATAGACTGACTCCTCATGATTATGTTCAGCTTGTGTTGATGGGTGTAAGGTACTTATCCTTGAGACAGGTAGGACACCGGGGCAGCCACTGGGATGCAGGTCTATGGCCTTGTATGAGGCGCACAAACCACCTGCTGAGCCAAGATAGGAGCAATAAATGGTTTTGAAAACTGACAAGTTGAAGATTGAGACACTTATGCAACATATGGGAATCTTTATTAAGGAAACGTTTCCCCACAGAGTGGCTTCATCAGTCCAATACAAAGCAGAGATTCCCATATGTTGCATTAAGTGTCTCAATCTTCAGATAGGAGTAGCTGGGCGGGTGACGGGTGCGTTCACCAGTCCGAGATCCTGCTGGTTTGTTCCGAGAATAAATCCCTAAAGAACTGGTGATCCTGTATGTCAAGTTCCAGTCTGTTGTGACAGTGGTCTTCTTGATGTCCTTTTTGTGGCAATAACTGTTCCTGGTACCTCGCAGGAAGGTGTCAGCAGTGTGCCCCCTCCAGTGACAGTGAGAGCACTGCCTAGGTACCTGAGAGGGTGAACTCTTATTTCCTGCACCTCTTGTGTTTTGCTGCTGATTTCTCTATGTTGTGCTGGTGAGCCTCATGAATATGTACCTGGTGGGCGTTTACCTGGGACTGTTAGAAACAGGTCAGACAGCTGTAGGTGTCTACCTCTTTCTCTTTCACACCCTCATCCAAGTGCCAGGTCAAGTGCCAGGTCAAGTGCTTTGACCCGGCACTTGTTCAGGTGCAGTGTCGGTCAACTGGTGGAGAAAAACCTGACTCGGGATCGGCTGCTGGAGCACTGCTGCCAGGTGTACTGGCAGGTGTACTGGCAGGTGTACTGGCAGGTGTACTGGCAGGTGCACTGGCAGGTGTACTGGCAGGTGTACTGGCAGATGTACTGGCAGGTGTACTGGCAGATGTACTGGCAGGTGTTGGAACATGGATGGCAGTTGTACTTGCAGGTATTGGGGCAGTGATAGCAGGTGTACTGGCAGGTGTAAGAGGAGACCTGATAGCTCCAAGACTTGCTTCGTTGCTGGGTAATGGATCTGTACCCTCTATGGTGGCCATAGAAGTTGTATTAGGACTTTCAGATGTGGTCCTTTGAGCACTATCTGTAGAGCCCAAGTGCTGACAGATTTCCACCTGTTATTTGTTGTGTTAATCTCAACGTGAGAATTCCAGGCCTTGTAGTCTCAGCATCAGCTGAGCAACATACACGTTCTGCTCACCTCCGATAGTTTGAAGCTAATCTAATTAATAATTTTAGGATCTCACGAAGTGATTTCCTTTGATGGATTACCTTAGCTGCAACTTTACAATACATTCTAGAAGGTCAGTCTTGAGTACTGGACTGAGGTCGCTGAGGCACCTCTAAAGTTTCCCGTTGTGGCTCCAGACTCGTGTATAGTACGTATGTGACAGGTTCTTGGATATCTTTCCAGCGCCTGAGCTGATCCATCTGGCTACAGCAGAAGGCTTCTTCTACCATACAGTCTGCGTGACAGTAACTGTAACAGGTGGGTTCCAAACACTTGAGATGTGCACGGCCTCTTGTTGTGTATTCACAAACACTGCAGTAGCCTCTGGGACAATAACTATAGTGAAGTTAAACTAGTTCTCTCTCTGTCTTTTCTCTCTCTCTCTCTCTCTCTCTCTCTTGGTTCAAGTTTTCTCTGATCCCATGTCTCATTTCCTTGACACTAAGTGACCACTACGCTCATCCTTTATCCATAACTATAACAATCACATTCTGTAATACTCACTGTTGCGTCATTATTGTAATGGATGTCAACCTCACACCCTCCTACCTTGAACTAAGGGACTTAACACCTATCAACTTTTTAAAGCAAAGGACCTGAACACCTTTAATTACGTCTCTATTCCTTCCACCGTCTGCAGTGTAAAACTCACCTCTGTATTCGACTGAAGAAGCCAGCTTTACAGGCGATCAGTCGGGACAATAAAGCTACCCAAGTTTTACACATGTATCTTACTCATTATGTTTGTTCACAGAGACTAAAATTATCGACGCGTCGACCCTCGTACTTGGAGTGGATGGGAATGATCAAGCAGCGAGCTGAGGAAATGGGTGAGGTTCTGGAGGTACATACTCCAAGGGTGCTGGAGGAAGGGCAGAAGGAGGAGGAACTCTCTCCTGAGAAACGCAAGGATAACCTCCAGAGTGCCATGATCTGGCTCAGGAAGGAGCTGGTAAGTAAACTCTCTCTCAACTGTGAACAATGAGACACATGTTCAGCGTCTGGGTATCTATTTGTGGTATAAACCTTGGTAATAGATACCCACAATTTGGTTTAGAAAGACACGTGAGCAATCACTAGGACATATTAAACATTTCGGTCCTGGGACCTTGATTGTAATTCCTTCATCAAGGTCATTAATGTAAATTATGAACAGGAGAGGCCCTAAAACTGATCCTTGTGGAACGCCACTAGTGACTAATCCCCATTCAGATTTCACTCCATTAATGGTAACTCTCTACTTTCTATTGGTAAGCCATGCCTCAATCCATGCTAGAACTTTACCTCCTATATCATGAGCTGCCACTTTTCTTAAGAGTCTCTTGTGAGGTACTCTATCGAAAGCTTTACTAAAATCCAAATAAACAATATCATATTCCTTATCACTGTCGACTGCCTCAAATGTTCTATTGAAGAACGTCAGTAAGTTTGTCAGGCAGGAACGACCTCTCGTGAATCCATGCTGAGATTCATTTATCAAGTTATGCTCTTCAAGGTGACTTCTAATAATGTCAGCTATAATTGATTTTAATAACTTGCCCACTATAGATGTCAGGCTTATTGGACGGTAATTTGAAGGAGTGGACTTATCCCCCGGAGTATACCTGCAGAAGGTTTCGGGGGTCAACGCCCCCGCGGTCCGGTCTATGACCAGGCATCATGGTGGATCAGGGCCTGATCAACCAGGCTGTTACTGTTGGCCGCACGCAACCCGACATACGAACCACAGCCTGGCTGGTCAGGTAGTGACCATCTTCCACATCTCTGGCACAACACCAGTTTGGATGGAAGCGTAAACACGCTCGTTAATGGCTGACTAAGTTCCAACTCGCATTCCTTAAAGCAGCCTGGAAAATAATTCATGGAGGTCCGGGGACTTATTTTGCATCAGTTTATCTACGTGTTTGATAAGCACATCCCTGGTGACACTAATATTACCTTCACCTTCTGCTTGTCGTCACGAACTGAATGATTGTTCATTTCTGGGATATTATTTATGTCTTCCTGTGTAAACACTAACGAGAAATAACCATTAAATAGAGAACACATTTCCTGGTGACTATGACTCAGGTGTTCATCCCCAGGTCTCAGCGGTCCCACTATGACTCAGGTGTTCATCCCCAGGTCTCAGCGGTCCCACTATGACTCACGTGTTCATCCCCAGGTCTCAGCGGTCCCACTATGACTCACGTGTTCATCCCCAGGTCTCAGCGGTCCCAGGATGACTCAGGTGTTCATCCCCAGGTCTCAGCGGTCCCACTATGACTCACGTGTTCATCCCCAGGTCTCAGCGGTCCCACTATGACTCAGGTGTTCATCCCCAGGTCTCAGCGGTCCCACTATGACTCAGGTGTTCATCCCCAGGTCTCAGCGGTCCCACTATGACTCAGGTGTTCATCCCCAGGTCTCAGTGGTCCCACTATGACTCAGATGTTCATCCCCAGGTCTCAGCGGTCCCACTATGACTCAGGTGTTCATCCCCAGGACTCAGCGGTCCCACTATGACTCAGGTGTTCATCCCCAGGTCTCAGTGGTCCCACTATGACTCAGGTGTTCATCCCCAGGTCTCAGCGGTCCCACTATGACTCAGATGTTCATCCCCAGGTCTCAGCGGTCCCACTATGACTCAGGTGTTCATCCCCAGGTCTCAGCGGTCCCACTATGACTCAGGTGTTCATTCCCAGGTCTCAGCGGTCCCACTATGACTCAGGTGTTCATCCCCAGGTCTCAGCGGTCCCACTATGACTCAGGTGTTCATCCCCAGGTCTCAGTGGTCCCACTATGACTCAGGTGTTCATCCCCAGGTCTCAGCGGTCCCACTATGACTCAGGTGTTCATCCCCAGGTCTCAGCGGTCCCACTATGACTCAGGTGTTCATCCCCAGGTCTCAGCGGTCCCATTATGACTCAGGTGTTCATCCCCAGGTCTCAGCGGTCCCACTATGACTCAGGTGTTCATCCCCAGGTCTCAGTGGTCCCACTATGACTCAGGTGTTCATCCCCAGGTCTCAGTGGTCCCACTATGACTCAGGTGTTCGTCCTCAGGTCTCAGTGGTCCCACTATGACTCAGGTGTTCATCCCCAGGTCTCAGCGGCCCCACTATGACTCAGGTGTTCATCCCCAGGTCTCAGCGGTCCCATTATGACTCAGGTGTTCATCCCCAGGTCTCAGCGGTCCCATTATGACTCAGGTGTTCATCCCCAGGTCTCAGCGGTCCCATTATGACTCAGGTGTTCATCCCCAGGTCTCAGCGGTCCCACTATGACTCAGGTGTTCATCCCCAGGTCTCAGCGGTCCCAGTATGACTCAGATGTTCATCCCCAGGTCTCAGCGGTCCCAGTATGACTCAGATGTTCATCACCAGGTCTCAGCGGTCCCAGTATGACTCAGGTGTTCATCCCCAGGTCTCAGCGGTCCCACTATGACTCAGGTGTTCATCCCCAGGTCTCAGCGGTCCCAGTATGACTCAGATGTTCATCCCCAGGTCTCAGCGGTCCCACTAAGACTCAGGTGTTCACCCCCAGGTCTCAGCGGTCCCACTATGACTCAGGTGTTCATCCCCAGGTCTCAGCGGTCCCACTATGACTCAGGTGTTCATCCCCAGGTCTCAGCGGTCCCACTATGACTCAGATGTTCATCCCCAGGTCTCAGCGGTCCCACTATGACTCAGATGTTCATCCCCAGGTCTCAGCGGTCCCACTATGACTCAGATGTTCATCCCCAGGTCTCAGCGGTCCCACTATGACTCAGATGTTCATCCCCAGGTCTCAGCGGTCCCACTATGACTCAGATGTTCATTCCCAGGTCTCAGCGGTCCCACTATGACTCAGATGTTCATCCCAGGTCTCAGCGGTCCCACTATGACTCAGATGTTCATCCCCAGGTCTCAGCGGTCCCACTATGACTCAGGTGTTCATCCCCAGGTCTCAGCGGTCCCACTAAGACTCAGGTGTTCATCCCAGGTCTCAGCGGTCCCAGGATGACTCATGTGTTTCATCCCCAGGTCTCAGCGGTCCCACTATGACTCAGGTGTTCATCCCCAGGTCTCAGCGGTCCCACTAAGACTCAGGTGTTCATCCCCAGGTCTCAGCGGTCCCAGGATGACTCATGTGTTCATTCCCAGGTCTCAGCGGTCCCACTATGACTCAGGTGTTCATCCCCAGGTCTCAGCGGTCCCAGGATGACTCAGGTGTTCATTCCCAGGTCTAAGCGGTCCCACAATGACTCAGGTGTTCATCCCCAGGTCTCAGCGGTCCCACTATGACTCAGGTGTTCATTCCCAGGTCTCAGCGGTCCCACTATGACTCAGGTGTTCACCCCCAGGTCTCAGCGGTCCCACTATGACTCAGGTGTTCATCCCCATATCTCAGCGGTCCCAGGATGACTCATGTGTTCATTCCCAGGTCTCAGCGGTCCCACTATGACTCAGGTGTTCATCCCCAGGTCTCAGCGGTCCCAGGATGACTCAGGTGTTCATTCCCAGGTCTAAGCGGTCCCACAATGACTCAGGTGTTCATCCCCAGGTCTCAGCGGTCCCACTATGACTCAGGTGTTCATTCCCAGGTCTCAGCGGTCCCACTATGACTCAGGTGTTCACCCCCAGGTCTCAGCGGTCCCACTATGACTCAGGTGTTCATTCCCAGGTCTCAGCGGTCCCACTATGACTCAGGTGTTCATCCCCAGGTCTCAGCGATCCCACTATGACTCAGGTGTTCACCCCCAGGTCTCAGCGGTCCCACTATGACTCAGGTGTTCACCCCCAGGTCTCAGCGGTCCCACTATGACTCAGGTGTTCACCCCCAGGTCTCAGCGGTCCCACTATGACTCAGGTGTTCATTCCCAGGTCTCAGCGGTCCCACTATGACTCAGGTGTTCATCCCCAGGTCTCAGCGATCCCACTATGACTCAGGTGTTCACCCCCAGGTCTCAGCGGTCCCACTATGACTCAGGTGTTCACCCCCAGGTCTCAGCGGTCCCACTATGACTCAGGTGTTCACCCCCAGGTCTCAGCGGTCCCACTATGACTCAGGTGTTCATCCCCAGGTCTCAGCGATCCCACTATGACTCAGGTGTTCATGCCCAGGTCTCAGCGATCCCACTATGACTCAGGTGTTCATCCCCAGGTCTCAGTGGTCCCACTATGACTCAGGTGTTCATCCTCAGGTCTCAGTGGTCCCACTATGACTCAGGTGTTCATCCTCAGGTCTCAGTGGTCCCACTATGACTCAGGTGTTCATCCCCAGGTCTCAGTGGTCCCACTATGACTCAGGTGTTCGTCCCCAGGTCTAAGCGGTCCCACTATGACTCAGGTGTTCATTCCCAGGTCTCAGCGATCCCACTATGACTCAGGTGTTCATTCCCAGGTCTCAGCGATCCCACTATGACTCAGGTGTTCATTCCCAGGTCTCAGCGGTCCCACTATGACTCAGGTGTTCATTCCCAGGTCTCAGCGGTCCCACTATGACTCAGGTGTTCATTCCCAGGTCTCAGCGATCCCACTATGACTCAGGTGTTCATCCCCAGGTCTCAGCGGTCCCACTATGACTCAGGTGTTCATTCCCAGGTCTCAGCGGTCCCACTATGACTCAGGTGTTCATACCCAGGTCTCAGCGGTGCCACTATGACTCAGGTGTTCATTCCCATGTCTCAGCAGTCCCACTATGACTCAGGTGTTCATTCCCAGGTCTCAGCGATCCCACTATGACTCAGGTGTTCATCCCCAGGTCTCAGCGGTCCCAGTATGACTCAGGTGTTCATCCCCAGGTCTCAGCGGTCCCAGTAAGACTCAGGTGTTCATCCCCAGGTCTCAACGGTCCCACTATGACTCAGGTGTCCATCCCCAGGTCTCAGTGGTCCCACTATGACTCAGGTGTTCATCCCAGGTCTCAGCGGTCCCACTATGACTCAGGTGTTCATTCCCAGGTCTCAGTGATCCCACTATGACTCAGGTGTTCATTCCCAGGTCTCAGCGGTCCCACTATGACTCAGGTGTTCATTTCCAGGTCTCAGCGGTCCCACTATGACTCAGGTGTTCATTTCCAGGTCTCAGCGGTCCCACTATGACTCAGGTGTTCATTCCCAGGTCTCAGTGATCCCACTATGACTCAGGTGTTCATTCCCAGGTCTCAGCGGTCCCACTATGACTCAGGTGTTCATTTCCCAGGTCTCAGCGGTCCCACTATGACTCAGGTGTTCATTCCCAGGTCTCAGCGATCCCACTCTGACTCAGGTGTTCATTCCCATGTCTCAGCGGTCCCACTATGACTCAGGTGTTCATTCCCAGGTCTCAGCGGTCCCACTATGACTCAGGTGTTCATTCCCAGGTCTCAGCGATCCCACTATGACTCAGGTGTTCATTCCCAGGTCTCAGCGATCCCACTATGACTCAGGTGTTCATTCCCATGTCTCAGCGGTCCCACTATGACTCAGGTGTTCATTCCCAGGTCTCAGCGGTCCCACTATGACTCAGGTGTTCATTCCCAGGTCTCAGCGATCCCACTATGACTCAGGTGTTCATTCCCAGGTCTCAGCGGTCCCACTATGACTCAGGTGTTCATCCTCAGGTCTCAGCGGTCCCACTATGACTCAGGTGTTCATCTCCAGGTCTCAGCGGTCCCACTATGACTCAGGTGTTCATTCCCAGGTCTCAGCGGTCCCACTATGACTCAGGTGTTCATTCCCAGGTCTCAGCGGTCCCACTATGACTCAGGTGTTCATTCCCAGGTCTCAGCGGTCCCACTATGACTCAGGTGTTCATTCCCAGGTCTCAGCGGTCCCACTATGACTCAGGTGTTCATCCCCAGGTCTCAGCGATCCCACTATGACTCAGGTGTTCACCCCCAGGTCTCAGCGGTCCCACTATGACTCAGGTGTTCACCCCCAGGTCTCAGCGGTCCCACTATGACTCAGGTGTTCACCCCAGGTCTCAGCGGTCCCACTATGACTCAGGTGTTCATCCCAGGTCTCAGCGATCCCACTATGACTCAGGTGTTCATGCCCAGGTCTCAGCGATCCCACTATGACTCAGGTGTTCATCCCCAGGTCTCAGCGATCCCACTATGACTCAGGTGTTCATTCCCAGGTCTCAGCGATCCCACTATGACTCAGGTGTTCATTCCCAGGTCTCAGCGATCCCACTATGACTCAGGTGTTCATTCCCAGGTCTCAGCGGTCCCACTATGACTCAGGTGTTCATTCCCAGGTCTCAGCGGTCCCACTATGACTCAGGTGTTCGTCCCCAGGTCTAAGCGGTCCCACTATGACTCAGGTGTTCATTCCCAGGTCTCAGCGATCCCACTATGACTCAGGTGTTCATTCCCAGGTCTCAGCGATCCCACTATGACTCAGGTGTTCATTCCCAGGTCTCAGCGGTCCCACTATGACTCAGGTGTTCATTCCCATGTCTCAGCAGTCCCACTATGACTCAGGTGTTCATTCCCAGGTCTCAGCGATCCCACTATGACTCAGGTGTTCATCCCCAGGTCTCAGCGGTCCCAGTATGACTCAGGTGTTCATCCCCAGGTCTCAGCGGTCCCAGTAAGACTCAGGTGTTCATCCCCAGGTCTCAACGGTCCCACTATGACTCAGGTGTCCATCCCCAGGTCTCAGTGGTCCCACTATGACTCAGGTGTTCATCCCCAGGTCTCAGCGGTCCCACTATGACTCAGGTGTTCATTCCCAGGTCTCAGTGATCCCACTATGACTCAGGTGTTCATTCCCAGGTCTCAGCGGTCCCACTATGACTCAGGTGTTCATTTCCAGGTCTCAGCGGTCCCACTATGACTCAGGTGTTCATTTCCAGGTCTCAGCGGTCCCACTATGACTCAGGTGTTCATTCCCAGGTCTCAGTGATCCCACTATGACTCAGGTGTTCATTCCCAGGTCTCAGCGGTCCCACTATGACTCAGGTGTTCATTTCCAGGTCTCAGCGGTCCCACTATGACTCAGGTGTTCATTCCCAGGTCTCAGCGATCCCACTATGACTCAGGTGTTCATTCCCATGTCTCAGCGGTCCCACTATGACTCAGGTGTTCATTCCCAGGTCTCAGCGGTCCCACTATGACTCAGGTGTTCATTCCCAGGTCTCAGCGATCCCACTATGACTCAGGTGTTCATTCCCAGGTCTCAGCGATCCCACTATGACTCAGGTGTTCATTCCCATGTCTCAGCGGTCCCACTATGACTCAGGTGTTCATTCCCAGGTCTCAGCGGTCCCACTATGACTCAGGTGTTCATTCCCAGGTCTCAGCGATCCCACTATGACTCAGGTGTTCATTCCCATGTCTCAGCGGTCCCACTATGACTCAGGTGTTCATTCCCAGGTCTCAGCGGTCCCACTATGACTCAGGTGTTCATTCCCAGGTCTCAGCGGTCCCACTATGACTCAGGTGTTCATTCCCAGGTCTCAGCGGTCCCACTATGACTCAGGTGTTCATTCCCAGGTCTCAGCGGTCCCACTATGACTCAGGTGTTCATTCCCAGGTCTCAGCGGTCCCACTATGACTCAGGTGTTCATTCCCAGGTCTCAGCGGTCCCACTATGACTCAGGTGTTCATTCCACGGTCTCAGCGGTCCCACTATGACTCAGGTGTTCATTCCACGGTCTCAGCGGTCCCACTATGACTCAGGTGTTCATTCCCAGGTCTCAGCGGTCCCACTATGACTCAGGTGTTCATTCCCAGGTCTCAGCGGTCCCACTATGACTCAGGTGTTCATTCCACGGTCTCAGTGGTCCCACTATGACTCAGGTGTTCATCCCCAGGTCTCAGCGGTCCCACTATGACTCAGGTGTTCATTCCACGGTCTCAGCGGTCCCACTATGACTCAGGTGTTCGTTCCCAGGTCTCAGCGGTCCCACTATGACTCAGGTGTTCATTCCACGGTCTCAGCGGTCCCACTATGACTCAGGTGTTCATTCCCAGGTCTCAGCGGTCCCACTATGACTCAGGTGTTCATTCCACGGTCTCAGTGGTCCCACTATGACTCAGGTGTTCATCCCCAGGTCTCAGCGGTCCCACTATGACTCAGGTGTTCATTCCACGGTCTCAGCGGTCCCACTATGACTCAGGTGTTCGTTCCCAGGTCTCAGCGGTCCCACTATGACTCAGGTGTTCATTCCCAGGTCTCAGCGGTCCCACTATGACTCAGGTGTTTATCCCCAGGTCTCAGCGGTCCCACTATGACTCAGGTGTTTATCCCCAGGTCTCAGCCGTCCCACTATGACTCAGGTGTTTATCCCCAGGTCTCAGCGGTCCCACTATGACTCAGGTGTTCATCCCCAGGTCTCAGCGGTCCCACTATGACTCAGGTGTTCATCCCCAGGTCTCAGCGGTCCCACTATGACTCAGGTATTCATCCCCAGGTCTCAGCGGTCCCACTATGACTCATGTGTTCATCCCCAGGTCTCAGCGGTCCCACGATGACTCAGGTGTTCATCCCCAGGTCTCAGCGGTCCCACTATGACTCAGCTGTTCATCCCCAGGTCTCAGCGGTCCCACTATGACTCAGGTGTTCATTCCCAGGTCTAAGAGGTCCCACTATGACTCATGTGTTCATCCCCAGGTCTCAGCGGTCCCACGATGACTCAGGTGTTCATTCCCAGGTCTATTAGGTCCCTCTATGACTCAGAAGTTGATCCCCAGGTCTCAGCGGTCCCACTATGACTCAGGTGTTCATTCCCAGGTCTAAGAGGTCCCACTATGACTCAGCCGTTCATCCCCAGGTCTCAGCGGTCCCACTATGACTCAGGTGTTCATTCCCACTTCTCAGCGGTCCCACTATGACTCAGGTGTTCATCCCCAGGTCTCAGCGGTCCCACTATGACTCAGGTGTTCATCCCCAGGTCTCAGCGGTCCCACTATGACTCAGGTGTTCATTTCCAGGTCTCAGCGGTCCCTCTATGACTCAGAAGTTGATCCCCAGGTCTCAGCGGTACCACTATGACTCAGGTGTTCATTTCCAGGTCTCAGCGGTCCCTCTATGACTCAGAAGTTGATCCCCAGGTCTCAGCGGTACCACTATGACTCAGGTGTTCATTCCCAGGTCTCAGCGGTCCCACTATGACTCAGAAGTTGATTCCCAGGTCTCAGCGGTACCACTATGACTCAGGTGTTCATTCCCAGGTCTCAGCGGTCCCTCTATGACTCAGAAGTTGATCCCCAGGTCTCAGCGGTCCCACTATGACTCAGGTGTTCATCCCCAGGTCTCAGTGGTCCCACTATGACTCAGGTGTTCATCCCCAGGTCTCAGTGGTCCCACTATGACTCAGGTGTTCATCCCCAGGTCTCAGCGGTCCCACTATGACTCAGGTGTTCATCCCCAGGTCTCAGCGGTCCCACTATGACTCAGGTGTTCATCCCCAGGTCTCAGTGGTCCCACTATGGCTCAGGTGTTCATCCCCAGGTCTCAGTGGTCCCACTATGACTCAGGTGTTCATCCCCAGGTGTCAGTCGTCCCACTATGACTCAGGTGTTCATCCCCAGGTGTCAGTCGTCCCACTATGACTCAGGTGTTCATCCCCAGGTGTCAGTGGTCCCACTATGACTCAGGTGTTCATCCCCAGGTCTCAGTGGTCCCACTATGACTCAGGTGTTCATCCCCAGGTGTCAGTCGTCCCACTATGACTCAGGTGTTCATCCCCAGGTGTCAGTCGTCCCACTATGACTCAGGTGTTCATCCCCAGGTCTCAGTCGTTCCACTGTTCGCCTGACTGTTGTTCTGTACATTTAAAAGAACTCTTGTCGATTAATCTTTGATTCATTAGTAACCCTAATTAGTAACCCTAATTAGTAACCCTAATTAGTAACCCTAATTTCACAATCACGTTTACCCTTTCTAATCCCCTTTATGCCCTCTCTTTTTAAATATATATATTGGTCATTAATGTTAAGCTCTTCTCTTCTGATCAGCCTATAAATTCCTCTTTTCTCTCCTAATAGATGCTTTAGTTAATTATTAACCCATCTGGGGTCATTCTTATTTGACTTTATTTCTCTCTGGGAATTTACTCTGTACATTATTTGCAATCGTAAGTATGATCAACATCAATAATATCATTAGCTAGATAACCCCAGTCGAGATTAGATATGTGTTCCCTAAGGTCAATATAATAGGCAGAACGAAAATCAGAGACTTTTACCGTATTATCCTTATTCCGGTACTGCCAGGTAATGTTAGAAGTAATGCATCTGTGATCACTGGCGCCATGCTCTTCAGTGATCTCCAGATTATTTACGAGTGTTTCTTTATTTGACAAGACCAGGTCGAACAAGTTACTACCTCTCAGAGTATATACAACGAGAGATATATACCACTTAAAGTGGAAGTTAAGACACTTGTGCAACATCTGGTTATCTTTATTGTAGACGTTTCGCCATCCAGTGGCTTTATCAATACAGATTCTTGGACATAATTAGAAAACAGAAGAACTATATACAAAAGATGAGGTAATCAGTCCCTCAGCCTTGGAGGTGGTGTTTACAACACCGTGGTTGTAGAGATTCTGAAGCACAGGTAAGGAGACTGGCGCTTATATAGGCGTCAGTGAAGAGGGACGTGTAGCAGACGAGGACATAGTCACTGGTAGGCGGGATTCCCCAGTGGAAGTAGGTCCTTCCCAAATTGATGGGTTAGTTGTAGAAGTGGTGAAGAAGGTCATGTAGATGTCCTCTGAATCAAGATACCATGATGCTGCAGTGCCTGACAAGTTGTGCAAGACAGGTATACAATACCGGTATTGTATACCTGTCTTCCACAACTTGTCAGGCACCACTTAAAGTATATGCTGAGTATGCTTCGTGAGTCAGTAAGTTTATTTAGACATAGGTTCACATAAGTACAATTATCATACATAACATATATGTAAATTACCCGACAGGATAACCCTCAAAAAAAATCTCAAGTGACTTATTTCCTTTGTGGTCCTTTAATTATCATCAACCACATAAAATAATTATTGATAATATAATTATATAATAATACACTAACAATAATCTCGAGGCGGTGTATGACCAGTGTATATTTAGCATTTGACTCTTGAGTTAAGAGGACAACTGTGTTGTAGAGGCGTGAGTTAAGCTCACACTTCTACAACACTATTGTTGTAATAAAGTTGGTAGAATTACCGACAATATGTAAAGTAAAAGGACACAAGTGCAACTAATGTGACATTTATTGTGGCAACGTTTCGCTCTCCAGGAGCTTTATCAAGCCATTACAAACAATACATGGACACAGAGGGTATATAAAGGCTCAGAGTGAGGTGAACACTAGTGAGGTACCATTTCGATGTTCACTAGTGGTAGTAGTAGTAGTAGTAGTAGTAGTAGTAGTAGTAGTAGTAGTAGTAGTAGTGGTAGTGACAAAAGTAATACAATATGGTAAAGCAATTAATTCGTACATGAGTAAAAGGATATAAAAGCTATTACTTGGGTAACATAAAAATAGGTTGGACAAATATAGACTGGAAAGAGGCAGGTTTAGTCTCTGTAATGTGCTTTGTGTAGTATAACAGGAGAGACTATGTGATGGCAGGGTTTACTGTTTTCAGGAGGATTCTTGCTAAGACTTCGGAGATGGTGAAGCTGCCGTTGTTTTGTTTAATTGTATTCGAAACAGCGATCAGTGCTGATTCAAGGCACTTGCGTGTGCGGAAATTAGTTTCTTTGATCACTAATTGGGCGTCTCTGAATTTCATGAGATGATTGGTGGAATTTCGGTGTTGTACACAGGCGTTGTTTAAGTTGTCGTTCCTACATGCGTAAATGTGTTCATTGAGGCGGGTGTCGAGGTTTCTGGCTGTTTCACCTACGTAGATCTTGTCACAGCCTCCACAGGGTATAGTGTAAACTCCTGCATTGACTGGTTCGTGGTGCTTGGGTTTTGTCCTGGTTAGATCCTTTATTGAAGTGCTGGAAGCGATGGTGACTCTGGTGTTAGCTTGTGAAAGTACTTTTGAGACGTTCGGTGCAACCTGGCTGTTGGGAAGAATTATAACTTTGTTGGGAGCGGTGTTGGTGCGTGGAGAATTAATGATCTGAAGAGCTCTTTTCTTGCAGTCTATGATGAAAAAAGAAGGAAAATGTAATTCAGTGAATGTTTGGTGAATGTATGTACACTCCTCGTCAAGAAACTCAGGACTACAAATTCGGTATTATGCTCTTAGGAAAAACCCGATGATGATGCCTCTTTTGGTCTTGGTATCTTGACTGGATGATGTCTCACACACTTCTATTCCAGTCAAGATACCAAGACCAAAAGAGGCATCATCATCGGGTTTTTCCTAAGAGCATAATACCGAATTTGTAGTCCTGAGTTTCTTGACGAGGAGTGTACATACATTCACCAAACATTCACTGAATTACATTTTCCTTCTTTTTTCATCAAAGACTGCAAGAAAAGAGCTCTTCAGATCATTAATTCTCCACGCGTCAACACCACTCCCAGCAAAGTTATAATTCTTCCCAACAGCCAGGTTGCACTGAACGTCTCAAAAGTACTTTCACAAGCTAACACCAGAGTCGCCATCGCTTCCAGCACTTCAATAAAGGATCTAACCAGGACAAAACCCAAGCACCACGAACCAGTCTATGCAGGAGTTTACACTATACCCTGTGGAGGCTGTGACAAGATTTACGTAGGTGAAACAGCCAGAAACCTCGACACCCGCCTCAATGAACACATTTACGCATGTAGGAACGACAACTTAAACAACGCCTGTGTACAACACCGAAATTCCACCAATCATCTCATGAAATTCAGAGACGCCCAATTAGTGATCAAAGAAACTAATTTCCGCAGACGCAAGTGCCTTGAATCAGCACTGATCGCTGTTTCGAATACAATTAAACAAAACAACGGCAGCTTCACCATCTCCGAAGTCTTAGCAAGAATCCTCCTGAAAACAGTAAACCCTGCCATCACATAGTCTCTCCTGTTATACTACACAAAGCACATTACAGAGACTAAACCTGCCTCTTTCCAGTCTATATTTGTCCAACCTATTTTTATGTTACCCAAGTAATAGCTTTTATATCCTTTTACTCTTGTACGAATTAATTGCTCTACCATATTGTATTACTTTTGTCACTACCACTACTACTACTACTACTACTACTACTACTACTACTACTACTACTACTACTACTACTACTACTACTACTACTACTACCACTAGTGAACATCGAAATGTTACCTCACTAGTATTGCACCTCACTCAGAGCCTTTATATACCCTCTGTGTCCATGTATTGTTTGTAATGGCTTGATAAAGCTCCTGGAGAGCGAAACGTTGAAAAGCTCTGTTCCACAAGGCACAGTACTCGCTCCCATCTTGTTCCTCATCCTTATATCCGACATAGACAAGGATGTCAGCCACAGCACCGTGTCTTCCTTTGCAGATGACACCCGAATCTGCATGACAGTGTCTTCCATTGCAGACACTGCAAAGCTCCAGGCAGACATCAACCAAATCTTTCAGTGGGCTGCAGAAAACAATATGAAGTTCAACGATGAGAAATTTCAATTACTCAGATATGGTAAACATGAGGAAATTAAATCTTCATCAGAGTACAAAACAAATTCTGGCCACAAAATAGAGCGAAACACCAACGTCAAAGACCTGGGAGTGATCATGTCGGAGGATCTCACCTTCAAGGACCATAACATTGTATCAATCGCATCTGCTAGAAAAATGACAGGATGGATAATGAGAACCTTCAAAACTAGGGGGGCCAAGCCATGATGACACTCTTCAGGTCACTTGTTCTATCTAGGCTGGATATTGCTGCACACTAACAGCACCTTTCAAGGCAGGTGAAATTGCCGACCTAGAAAATGTACAGAGAACTTTCACGGTGCGCATAACGGAGATAAAACACCTCAATTACTGGGAGCGCTTGAGGTTCCTAAACCTGTATTCCCTGGAACGCATGAGGGAGAGATACATGATTATATACACCTGGAAAATCCTAGAGGGACTAGTACCGAACTTGCACACGAAAATCACCCACTACGAAAGCAAAAGACTTGGCAGACGATGCACCATCCCCCCAATGAAAAGCAGGGGTGTCACTAGCACGTTAAGAGACCATACAATAAGTGTCAGGGGCCCGAGACTGTTCAACTGCCTCCCAGCACACATAAGGGGGATTACCAACAGACCCCTGGCAGTCTTCAAGCTGGCACTCGACAAGCACCTAAAGTCAGTTCCGGATCAGCCGGGCTGTGGCTCGTATGTTGGTTTGCGTGCAGCCAGCAGCAACAGCCTGGTTGATCAGGCTCTGATCCACCAGGAGGCCTGGTCTCAGACCGGGCCGCGGGGGCGTTGACCCCCGGAACTCTCTCCAGGTAAAACTCCAGGTAAACAATAAATGTCACATTAGTTGCACTTGTGTCCTAACACTATTGTTAAAGGGTTTTACCATAAATTTAAATAAAATCCCCGACTTTACTTTTTCGAAACAACCAAAACAAATGGATTGGGAATTATACAAAAGGGAGATTAAAAGTGGAAATTGAAACATATTTTTAAAAAACTTGGGTACCTTGGTGGTTCTTAAACCTTTTTTCTAAACCGCACACTTGTGTAAACAGCTGGAATGCGAGAACCAAAACCAGCCTGGGCCGGGCAACTGAAAGCCAAAATTTTAGGAAAGGGAAATACAGATGGTTTCCCTCTCCTGCGTTCCGCAAAACCCCCCAAACCCGGCCTTAGTCGACGAGGTCCCCTAGGAAGCCGAAAGGGGGTCCAAAACTAAAAGAGACCTCGAAACCCCTGCGACCTACCTGCCGATCTCAGGGAAGCAAAAAAAATCTTTGAGATAGAAGTTAACGTCAATAAGCCAGCGGGGGCTTTGAATTTTTTTTTGGGTTTTTAACCCGGGACTGTCTTTGGGTTATTTTTCATTGTCTTTCTTCATCCCTTTTCCCCCAGGGGTTCCACCCACACTAGTAACAAACAAACCCAGGTACCTACTTACTGCTAAGTGAACAGTGACAGCAGGTGTAAGGGGACTAACAAAACCCCGGTACCTACTTCTGCTAGGTAACCGTGACAACAGGTGTAAGGTGGGCTAAAACCCCAAACACCTACTACTGCAGGGGAACAGGGGAAAAACAGGTTTAAGGGAAACCCGACCAATATTTTCAAACCCCTGCCGGAAAATCGTTTCCCTCGACCCATTTGTGTGGTGAAAGGGGACGGGGCTCCCCCAAACCCAGTCCGGGACATCCCGGTTAAAAAAGAACTGTACCAGGGGACACTTGTCCCCGTGTCCCCCACACAAAGGAAAAAAGGGTCTACCATCACCTCGCCCCCACAACCTCTTTTCCCCACACATGACTTTCTATAAAAACTTAAACAAAAACCGACAACATCTCGCCAACAGAACCCTTAAAACGACGAAAAATAGACAAGAAATTCAACTTGACCTACATCAGCATTTAACCTGGGGAAATTTTCATGCACTGGGGGATGTAGCGGGTTTTTACGGTGCATGATGTAAGGGGGTTTATACTGGGACTGATGTACGGTTTTTCACGGGGCATGATGTAGCGGTTTACACGGTGTTTATGTTTGCGGTTTATAAATGCGGGATGATGTTTGGTTTATACTTTGGTTTTCATGAGGGGCGTTTATACTGGTGCATGATGTAGGGGGTTTTACTGGGGATGATGGGGTTTTTAAATGGTGCAAAAGATTTTAGCGGGTTTTCACCCGGTGCATGAGGGAGCTTTACACTGGGGTATGATTACGGTTTTTTCTTCTCAGATGTACGGTTTTTTACTTTGGGGCATGATGTAGGGGGTTTTTTAAATGCTGCATGAAAGTAGCGGTTTTACACTGCTGCATGATGGGAGCGGGTTTTTACTGGTGGGATATGTAGCGGTTTAACTGCGCATTATTAGCGGTTTTTTTACTGGTGCATGATGTAGCCCGGTTTTAAAAAACTTTTCCCGCATTGGGGTGTAGCGGTTTTAACTGGTGGGTTTATGTAGCGGTTTTAATGCCATGATGTAGCGGTTTTCACTGGTATATGAAACGGTTTTCCTGCTGCATGATGTAGCGGTTTATACGGGGGTAAAATTAAACGGGTTTTATACTGCGGGAAAGATGGGAAACGGTTTATAAATGGTGCATGATGTAGCGGGTTTTTACTGCCCGCATGATGAGCGGTTTTTCACTGGTTTCATGATGTAAAAAAACCCGGTTTTTAACCCCTGCCCGCCATGATGGGGAGCGGTTTATACTGGTTTTAAAAGATTTAAACGGTTTTACTGGGGCATGAAAGTAGCGATTTTAAAACTGCTGCATGAGGGAGCGGTTTATAAAAGGTGCATGAGTGCGATTTACAATGGTTTAAAGATGTAGCGGGGGTTTTTAAATGGGGCATTTTGTAGCATTTTTCACTGGTGTATGGGGTAGCGGTTTTTTTACTTTGGGGGCCCTGAGTAAAACGATTTAAAACTGGTGTATGATGGGACGGTTTATAAATGGGGAGAAAGTAGCCCCATTTAATTTTCTGGTGCATGATGTACGGGTTTTTTAAATGGTGGGATGATTTTGCGATTTACACTGGTGTATGGGTGTAGGTTTATACTGGTTTCTTTATGTAGCGATTTACACTGGGTAAGATGTACGGTTTATAACTGGTGGCCCCCTGATGGGAGCGATTTACACGGGGGTTGATGTAGCGGGTTTTTACTGGTGCATGAAAGTAGCGGGTTTATACTTTCTTCATGATTTTTAGCGGGTTTTTCCCGTGCAAAAGTAGCGATTTAACCCCTGGTGTATATGTAGCGGTTTTTACTTTGGGGGCCCTATGTAGCGATTTACACTGCTGCATGGGTGTACGGTTTATACTGGCAAAAAAATGTAGCGGTTTACCCCTGGGGGCATGAAGAGCGGTTTTTACTGGTGGGATGATGTAGCGGGTTTTTTCTGGGGCATGATGTAGGGGGTTTTTAAAATGGGGCATGATGTACGGTTTTTAAATGGGGCATGATGTACGATTTTTCAACCCGGTGCATTATGTACAAGGGTTTTCACTGGTGCATATGTAAACGTTTTTTCACTGGTGCATGTGTAGGTTTACACTGGGGCATGATGTTTGCGATTTAAACTCATGAAGTAGCGGGTTTTTCCCCGTGCCCTGATGTGCGGTTTACAACTGGGGCAAAGATGTAAAACGATTTTCACTCATATGGGAGCGGTTTAAAACTGTGGGATGAGGGAGCGGGTTTTCACTGGGGCATGATTTTAAACTGTTTACACTGGTGCATGATGGAGCGGGTTTCACGGGGGTATGGGTTAGCATTTCAAATGGTGCATGATGTAAAACGGTTTTTTTACTGGTGCAGATGGGAGCGGTTTTAAAACTGGTGCATGATGGGAGCGATTTCACTGGGCATGATGAAAACGGTTTTAAAACTGGGGATGATGTAGCGGTTTACCGGTGCTGATGTAAAAGTTTTAAAACGGGGGCAAAAGAATGTACAAATTTACAAAAGGTGCCCCAAAGTGTAGCGATTTAAAACTCAAGATGTCCCAAATTTTCACTGGGGCATGATGGGAGCGATTTTTCATCATGATGTGGGGATTTACACTGGTACATGAGTAAACGATTTACACTGGGGGCATGATTAAACGGTTTTTCAACCGGTGCCCTGATGTACGGTTTAAAACCCCAGTGTACGATTTTTCACTACCTTTCATGATGTAGCGGTTTACACGGGGCCGAGTAGCGGTTTAAAACTCATGAAAAGAGCGATTTTCACTGGGGCATATGTAACGGTTTTACATGGGCCCTGAAGTAAACGGTTTACACTCATGATGGCATTTACACTGGTGGGGATGAGAAACTTTACACTGGTGCAAAGATTTGCGATTTTTTCCCCTGGTGCAAAGGGTAGCGGTTTTCACTGGTGCATATGTAAAGGGTTTTCAAAAGGTGCATGAAAGTAGCGGTTTTCCAAATGGGGTATGATGTAGCGGTTTACAAAAGGGCTTTACGTAAAACGGTTTTTAAAACTGGTGTATGAAAGTAGCGGTTTACCTGGTGCATGAGTAAACGGTTTACCCCTGGGCAAGATGTACGGTTTACACTGGTGCATGATTTAGCGATTTTTCACTGGTGCAAGTGTACGGTTTTTCACTGGGGCAAAGGATTAGCGGTTTACAACTGGTGCATGATTTAGCGGTTTACACGGTGCATGATGTAGCGGGTTTTCAAATCATGATGTAGCGATTTTCAAAGGGGGCATGATGTAGCGGTTTACACTGGGGCATGATGGGGCGGTTTACCTGGGCCCTGAGTAGCGATTTTCACGGTGCATGATTAGCGATTTACACTAGTGCAAAGATGTAAACGATTTACCCCTAGTGCATGATGTTGGAAATTTTCCTTGGGGCATGAATTTTGGGGATTTACACTCATGAATTTGCGTTTAAAACTGGTGCATGACGGGAGCGGGTTTTAAATGGGGGATGACGTACGATTTACACTGGGGGCATGATGTAGCGGTTTTCACTGGGGCAAAGACGTACGGTTTTTCACGGTGCATGAAGTAGCGGTTTACAAATGGTGCAAGACTAGCGGTTTTCACTGGTGTGATGAACGGTTTTCAAATGGTGTATGATTAGCGATTTACACTTTGGGGCATTATGTACGATTTACATGGTGCATGATGGGAGCGATTTACACCGTGCATGAGGGGCGGTTTTTCACTGTTGTATTTATGTAGCGATTTACAATGGGGCAAGGGGTAGGGTTTACATTTGGGGCAGATTTGCGATTTACACTGGTGCATGATGTAGGGGGGGATTTACCTGGGGCAAAACGTAGCGGTTTAAAACTGGGGCAAGAGTAGCGGTTTACAAATTGGGGCATGATGTTGCGAAATTTTCACTCATATTTAGGGGATTTACACTGGGGGTTTTTATGTAGCAGTTTACAAGGGGGGCCCTGATTTAGCGGTTACGCTGGTTTCAATTTAGGACGATTTAAAACTGGTGTATTTAAAGTAGCGGTTTTACACTGGTGCATGAAGTAGCGGTTTTACAATGGGGCATGTGTAGGGGGTTTAACCCATGTTAGCGATTTTTCACGGTGTATTAAAGAGCGGTTTTCACGGGGCCCTGATGTAGCGATTTACAAATCTTTAAGTAGCGATTTACCCCGGAAATTTATGTAGCCGGGTTTTCACTGGTGGGATGAAAGTAGCGGTTTTTTAAATGGTTTTGATGTACGGTTACACTGGGGCCCGATGTTCTTTTCACTCTTTATGTAGCGATTTAACAGGGGTATGGGGGGTGTAGCGGTTTTTCACTGGGAACATGATGTAGCGGGTTTTTTACTCATATGTAGCGATTTAAAACTGGTGCATGATGTAACGGTTTTCACTGGTTGGGATGATGTTGCATTTACACTGGTGCAAAGAGATGCGAAATTTAAAAGCCCGGGGTTTTTGATGGGAGGGGGATTTACACTGGGGTAAAAGATGTAGCGGTTTACACTGGTGCCTGATTGTAGCGATTTACATTGGGGGCATGATGAAACGGTTTTCACTGGGGCATGAATTACGGTTTACCAAATGGTGGGATGATGTACGGGTTTAAAAATGGGGCATGATGTACGAAATTTTCAATTGGGGCTGATGTAGCGATTTAAAAGTGGGGCCTGATGAAAACGAATTTTCAGTGGGGGATGATGTAGGGGATTTACAGTGGTGCATGATGGGAGCGAATTTTCACTCATGATGTACGATTTACCCTGGGTTTTTGTGTAGCGATTTACAAATGGTCAAAGATGTAGCGTTTACACTGGGGCTATGTAAACGATTTACACTGGGGCATGATGTACGATTTACACTCATGATGAAACAATTTTCCCCTGGTGCATGAAAGAGTGGTTTACACTGGTGCATGATTTAGCGATTTTCACTTTTTTTTAAAGATTAGCGGTTTACACGGGGCATGATTGTAGCGGTTTTCACTGGGCATGATGGGAAAAGATTTACCTGTTGCAAAGATGTAGCGATTTACCTGGTGCAGGGTGTAAACGATTTCCCCTGGTGCAAAGAAAGTAGCGTTTACACGGTGCATGATGTTAAACGATTTACACACTGTGTATAAAGTAGCGGTTTACCCCTGGGGCATGAGGGAGCGGTTTAACCCCTGGTGCATGTGTAGTGATTTACAATTTGCATGATGTAGCGGTTTTCAAATGGGGCATGATGAGCGATTTACACTGGTGCATGAAGTACAATTTTCAAAGGGGGGCATGTGTAGCGAATTTTAAAAACTGGGAAAACATTATGAAACGATTTACACTGGTTTCATGATTACGATTTTTCCCGGTGCATGATTTTAAACGATTTCAAATTTTTGGAAAAGGGTGTAGCGATTTAACCTTGGTTCAGATTAAAGAATTTCCCCTGGTCCATGATGTACGATTTACACTGGGGCATTATTAATGATTTACACTTTCTTTCATGATTTAGTGATTTACCCCTTTGGCATGATGCAGCGAATTTTCCGGGGCATGATGTAAACGAAATTTTAAATGGTGCATGATGAAACGATTTCACTGGTTATGATGTAGCATTTACACTGGTGTATAAAGTAGGGTTTCACTGGTGCATGGGTGTAGCGAATTTTCCCTGGTCATGTTTAGCGGTTTTCCCCTGGTGCAAAAAGATGTAGCGGTTTTACAAAATGGGCATGATGTAGCGGTTTTTTACTGGGGCATGAAGAAACGGTTTTTTCCCGGGGCATGATTAGCGTTTTAAAATGGTGCATGGTAGCGATTTACAAAATGGTGCAAAATGTACGGTTTTTTAAAACTGGTGCATGACGTAGCGGGTTTTTCACTGGTGCATGATGTAGCGGGGTTTCACTGGGGCATGACGTAGCGTTTACACGGTGCATAAAGTAGCGGTTTACACTGGTGTATGATGTACGATTTACACTGGGGCAAGAAGTAGCGATTTACACTGGGGCATGATGGGACGATTTACACTTGTGCAAGATTTTAAGGGGGTTTTACACTGTTGTTAAAGATGTAAACGATTTTTCCCTGGTGCAAAGATGTAGCGATTTTACATTGGTGCATGATGTAGCGATTTTTCCTGGTGCATGATGTAGCAAATTTAAAACTGGTCATGACTAGCTTTTTTTACTGGGGGCATGATGTAGCGGTTTTTCACTGGTGAAAGAAGTACGATTTAAAACCAAGATGTAGCGATTTTTCAAAATGGTGTATGATGTACAGTTTAAAAACTGGTGCATGAGGGAGCGGGTTTAAAGCCGGGGCATGATGTGCGATTTCACTGGTGTAATTTCGAAGCGGGGTTTTTACTGGGGCATGATGGGACGGTTTTCACTGGTGCAAGATTTAGCGGTTTTTCACTTTAAAGATGTACGATTTACACTGGTGTATGATTTAGCGGGTTTACAAATGGTGCATGATGTAGCGATTTACACCCAAGGGTGTAGGGGAAAATTTTCGCTGGTTTATGATGTAGGCCCGGTTTTTCAAATGGTGCATGATGTAGCGGTTTTTAAAGGGGGTTTGATGTAGCGGTTTACACTGGGGGCATGAAAGTACGGTTTCACTCAAAGTAAACGATTTACACTGGTGTATGATGTAGCGGTTTACACTGGGACATGATGTAGCGGTTTAACACTCATGATGGGGGCGATTTTCACGGGTGCATGATGTACGGTTTTAAAACTGGGGGCAAAATTTTGCATTTTCACTGGTTTCATGATTACGATTTACCGGTGTATGATTGGGAGCGATTTACCCTGGGGGTATGATTAAAACGGTTTTTTCACTGGTGAAAGATGTAGCGATTTACCCTTTTGGGGAAAGAGTACGGTTTTTCAAATGGTGAAGATGACGGTTTACACTGGTGCGGGGTACGGTTTTTTACTGGTGATGATGTAGCGAATTTTTCAGTGGTGCATTAGAGCGATTTAAAAGTGGGGCATGAATTAAACGATTTTACAAATGGGGGCATGTGTAAACATTTACACTATGATGTACGATTTAAAACTGGGTTTAAAGATGTACATTAAAACTGGTGGGTGATGTAGCGATTTACACTGGGCATGATGTAGCGATTTACAAATGTTTCAAGATTAAACGAAAATTTCACTCATGTTTCGATTTTTCACTGGTGCATGATGTAGTGGGTTTTCCTGGGGGCATGATGTAAACATTTTCACCCGGGTATGATGTAGCGGTTTTTCAATGTGCATGATGTAGCGG
>NC_069413.1:2321255-2323755 GCF_026875155.1 Cherax quadricarinatus
GGAAGGAATAAACTCCGAGGTGTCCCTGTTTGCAGATGACGTGAAGTTGATGAGAAGAATTCATTCGATCGAAGACCAGGCAGAACTACAAAGGGATCTGGACAGGCTGCAGACCTGGTCCAGCAATTGGCTCCTGGAGTTCAATCCCACCAAGTGCAAAGCCATGAAGATTGGGAAGGGCAAAGAAGACCGCAGACGGAGTACAGTCTAGGGGGCCAGAGACTACAAACCTCACTCAAGGAAAAAGATCTTGGGGTGAGTATAACACCAGGCACATCTCCTGAAGCGCACATCAACCAAATAACTGCTGCAGCATATGGGCGCCTGGCAAACCTCAGAACAACATTCCGACATCTTAATAAGAAATCGTTCAGGACCCTGTACACCGTGTACGTTAGGCCCATATTGGAGTATGCGGTACCAGTTTTGAACCCACACCTAGCCAAGCATGTAAAGAAACTAGAGAAAGTGCAAAGGTTTGCAACAAGACTAGTCCCAGAGCTAAGAGGTATGTCCTACGAGGAAAGGTTAAGGAAAATCAACCTGACGACACTGAAGGACAGGAGAGATAGGGGGGACATGATAACGACTTACAAAATACTGAGAGGAATTGACAAGGTGGACAAAGACAGGATGTTCCAGAAACTGGACACAGCAACACGGGGACACAGTTGGAAGCTGAAGACACAGATAAATCACAGGCATGTTAGGAAATATTTCTTCAGCCTCAGAGTAGTCAGGAAGTGGAATAGTTTAGGAAGCGATGTAGTGGAGGCAGGATCCATACATAGCTTTAAGCAGAGGTACGATAAAACTCATGGTTAAGGAAGAGTGACCTATTAGCGACCAGTGAAGAGGCGGGGCCAGGAGCCTGGACTCGACCCCTACAACCTCAACTAGGTGAGTACAACTAGGTGAGTACACACGGATAGCAGATGAACAAGGAGGCTTTAGGAAAGGTAGGGGGTGTGTGGACCAGGTGTTTACAGTGAAACACATAAGTGAACAGTATTTAGATAAGGCTAAAGAGGTCTTTGTATCATTTATGGATTTGGAAAAGGCGTATGACAGGGTGGACAGGGAAGCAATGTGGCAGATGTTGCAAGTGTATGGTGTAGGAGGTAGGTTACTGAAAGCAGTGAAGAGTTTTTACGAGGATAGTGAGGCTCAAGTTAGAGTATGCAGGAAAGAGGGAAATTATTTCCCAGTAAAAGTAGGCCTTAGACAAGGATGTGTGATGTTACCGTGGTTGTTTAATATATTTATAGATGGGGTAGTAAGAGAAGTAAATGCGAGGGTCTTGGCAAGATGCGTGGAGTTAAAAGATAAAGAATCACGCATAAAGTGGGAGTTGTCACAGTTGCTCTTTGCTGATGACACTGTGCTCTTGGGAGATTCTGAAGAGAAGTTGCAGAGATTGGTGGATGAATTTGGTAGGGTATGCAAAAGAAGAAAATTAAAAGTGAATACAGGAAAGAGTAAGGTTATGAGGATAACAAAAAGATTAGGTGATGAAAGATTGGATATCAGATTGGAGGGAGAGAGTATGGAGAAGGTGAATGTATTCAGATATTTGGGAGTGGACGTGTCAGCGGATGGGTCTATGAAAGATGAGGGTGAATCATAGAATTGATGAGGGGAAAAGGGTGAGTGGTGCACTTAGGAGTCTGTGGAGACAAAGAACTTTGTCCTTGGAGGCAAAGAGGGGAATGTATGAGAGTATAGTTTTACCAACGCTCTTATATGGGTGTGAAGCATGGGTGATGAATGTTGCAGCGAGGAGAAGGCTGGAGGAAGTGGAGATGTCATGTCTGAGAGCAATGTGTGGTGTGAATATAATGCAGAGAATTCGTAGTTTGGAAGTTAGGAGGAGGTGCGGGATTACCAAAACTGTTGTCCAGAGGGCTGAGGAAGGGTTGTTGAGGTGGTTCGGACATGTAGAGAGAATGGAGCGAAACAAAATGGCTTCAAGAGTGTATCAGTCTGTAGTGGAAGGAAGGCGGGGTAGGGATCGGCCTAGGAAAGGTTGGAGGGAGGGGGTAAAGGAGGTTTTGTGTGCGAGGGGCTTGGACTTCCAGCAGGCATGCGTGAGCGTGTTTGATAGGAGTGAATGGAGATAAATGGTTTTTAATACTTGACGTGCTGTTGGAGTGTGAGCAAAGTAACATTTATGAAGGGGTTCAGGGAAACCGGCAGGCCGGACTTGAGTCCTGGAGATGGGAAGTACAGTGCCTGCACTCTGAAGGAGGGGTGTTAATGTTGCAGTTTAAAAACTGTAGTGTAAAGCACCCTTCTGGCAAGACAGTGATGGAGTGAATGATGGTGAAAGTTTTTCTTTCTTGGGCCACCCTGCCTTGGTGGGAATCGGCCAGTGTGATAAAAAAAAAATCTATATTAATGTAAAATAAGACATTTAATGCGCCCAAGAGTGATTATTATTATTATTACATATTAATATTATTATTACTATGGCATCAAGACTAGAGGGACACTCTTATTG
>NC_069413.1:2331255-2343285 GCF_026875155.1 Cherax quadricarinatus
TGTAATATATCTGCCTACGTCACCCTGGAGCACATCTGTCTAGGTCACCCTAAAGTATATCTGTCTTGGTCACCTGGAGTATATCTGTCTAGGTCACCTTGTAGTATATCTGTCTAGGTGGCCCTGGAGCATATGTGACTAGGTCACCTGGAATATATACACCTCAAAGGGTCATCTACCTTTGGCTAGATGTCTCGAGTACACAAGACAATCAAGCATTAATTTCAATTAACCTGTTTACAAAACACTATCATTACCCAGTAATTAGTAATCCAAGACAATTATTCACATATCTTCTGTGCTTATTTACAAGTTTGTGCTCGTTATGGGTGTAAAAATAAAAATGGAAAATATAAGAGAATTCTCATTATATACACACATTATTTTTACTGATATTAAGAGTTACCCAACATACTGGAGTGTGAGTTAATACAAATCAAACGAGACAGAAGAATTTTTTTTTTTTAAATAAACTAATACATTCTGATTCGATGGTGTTAGTGATGCTACGAGAAATTACAATAATGTAATAGCTGTTGATATTACTATCAGTTAGTTGGACTTGTCGTGTGGAGGTGGGAAGCTGAGAGATTGTGAAGACTGTCTGGGGATGTTACAGTGACTCTGAAGACTGTCTGGGGATGTTGCAGCGACTCTGAAGACTGTCTGGGGATGTTACAGCGACTCTGAAGACTGTCTGGGGATGTTACAGCGACTCTGAAGACTGTCTGGGGATGTTACAGCGACTCTGAAGACTGTCTGGGGATGTTACAGCGACTCTGAAGACTGTCTGGGGATGTTACAGTGACTCTGAAGACTGTCTGGGGATGTTGCAGCGACTCTGAAGACTGTCTGGGGATGTTACAGCGACTCTGAAGACTGTCTGGGGATGTTACAGCGACTCTGAAGACTGTCTGGGGATGTTACAGCGACTCTGAAGACTGTCTGGGGATGTTACAGCGACTCTGAAGACTGTCTGGGGATGTTACAGCGACTCTGAAGACTGTCTGGGGATGTTGCAGCTACTCTGAAGACTGTCTGGGGATGTTACAGCGACTCTGAAGACTGTCTGGGGATGTTACAGCGACTCTGAAGACTGTCTGGGGATGTTGCAGCTACTCTGAAGACTGTCTGGGGATGTTACAGCGACTCTGAAGACTGTCTGGGGATGTTGCAGCTACTCTGAAGACTGTCTGGGGATGTTACAGGGACTCTGAAGACTGTCTGGGGATGTTACAGGGACTCTGAAGACTGTCTGGGGATGTTGCAGCTACTCTGAAGACTGTCTGGGGATGTTGCAGCTACTCTGAAGACTGTCTGGGGATGTTACAGCGACTCTGAAGACTGTCTGGGGATGTTGCAGCTACTCTGAAGACTGTCTGGGGATGTTACAGCGACTCTGAAGACTGTCTGGGGATGTTACAGGGACTCTGAAGACTGTCTGGGGATGTTACAGCGACTCTGAAGACTGTCTGGGGATGTTACAGCGACTCTGAAGACTGTCTGGGGATGTTACAGCGACTCTGAAGACTGTCTGGGGATGTTGCAGCTACTCTGAAGACTGTCTGGGGATGTTACAGGGACTCTGAAGACTGTCTGGGGATGTTGCAGCTACTCTGAAGACTGTCTGGGGATGTTACAGGGACTCTGAAGACTGTCTGGGGATGTTACAGGGACTCTGAAGACTGTCTGGGGATGTTACAGCGACTCTGAAGACTGTCTGGGGATGTTACAGCGACTCTGAAGACTGTCTGGGGATGTTGCAGCTACTCTGAAGACTGTCTGGGGATGTTACAGCTACTCTGAAGACTGTCTGGGGATGTTGCAGCTACTCTGAAGACTGTCTGGGGATGTTACAGCGACTCTGAAGACTGTCTGGGGATGTTGCAGCTACTCTGAAGACTGTCTGGGGATGTTACAGCGACTCTGAAGACTGTCTGGGGATGTTGCAGCTACTCTGAAGACTGTCTGGGGATGTTACAGCTACTCTGAAGACTGTCTGGGGATGTTGCAGCTACTCTGAAGACTGTCTGGGGATGTTACAGCGACTCTGAAGACTGTCTGGGGATGTTACAGCGACTCTGAAGACTGTCTGGGATGTTGCAGCTACTCTGAAGACTGTCTGGGGATGTTACAGCGACTCTGAAGACTGTCTGGGATGTTGCAGCACTCTGAAGACTGTCTGGGGATGTTGCAGCTACTCTGAAGACTGTCTGGGGATGTTACAGCGACTCTGAAGACTGTCTGGGGATGTTGCAGCTACTCTGAAGACTGTCTGGGGATGTTACAGCGACTCTGAAGACTGTCTGGGGATGTTGCAGCTACTCTGAAGACTGTCTGGGGATGTTACAGCGACTCTGAAGACTGTCTGGGGATGTTGCAGCTACTCTGAAGACTGTCTGGGGATGTTGCAGCTACTCTGAAGACTGTCTGGGGATGTTACAGCGACTCTGAAGACTGTCTGGGGATGTTGCAGCTACTCTGAAGACTGTCTGGGGATGTTACAGGGACTCTGAAGACTGTCTGGGGATGTTGCAGCTACTCTGAAGACTGTCTGGGGATGTTACAGCGACTCTGAAGACTGTCTGGGGATGTTGCAGCTACTCTGAAGACTGTCTGGGGATGTTGCAGCTACTCTGAAGACTGTCTGGGGATGTTACAGCGACTCTGAAGACTGTCTGGGGATGTTACAGCGACTCTGAAGACTGTCTGGGGATGTTGCAGCTACTCTGAAGACTGTCTGGGGATGTTACAGCGACTCTGAAGACTGTCTGGGGATGTTGCAGCTACTCTGAAGACTGTCTGGGGATGTTACAGCGACTCTGAAGACTGTCTGGGGATGTTGCAGCTACTCTGAAGACTGTCTGGGGATGTTACAGCGACTCTGAAGACTGTCTGGGGATGTTACAGCTACTCTGAAGACTGTCTGGGGATGTTACAGCGACTTTGAAGACTGTCTGGGGATGTTACAGCTACTGTGAAGGCTGTCTGGGGATGTTACAGCGACTTTGAAGACTGTCTGGGGATGTTGCAGCTACTCTGAAGACTGTCTGGGGGTGTTACAGCTACTCTGAAGGCTGTCTGGTGATGTTACAGCGACTCTGAAGGCTGTCTGGGGATGTTACAGCTACTCTAAGACTGGGGATGTTACAGCGACTTTGAAGACTGTCTGGGGATGTTACAGCTACTCTGAAGACTGTCTGGGGATGTTACAGCGACTCTGAAGGCTGTCTGGGGGTGTTACAGCTACTCTGAAGACTGTCTGGGGATGTTACAGCGACTCTGAAGGCTGTCTGGGGGTGTTACAGCTACTCTGAAGACTGTCTGGGGATGTTACAGCGACTCTGAAGGCTGTCTGGGGGTGTTACAGCTACTCTGAAGGCTGTCTGGGAATGTTACAGCGACTTTGACGGCTGTCTGGGGATGTTACAGCTACTCTGAAGACTGTCAGGGGATGTTACAGCGACTTTGAAGGCTGTCTGGGGATGTTACAGCGACTCTGAAGACTGTCTGGGGAAGTTATAGCTACTCTGAAGACTGTCTGGGGATGTTACAGCGACTCTGAAGGCTGTCTGGGGAAGTTATACCTACTCTGAAGACTGTCTGGGGATGTTACAGCGACTCTGAAGGCTGTCTGGGGAAGTTACAACGACTGTGAAGGCTGTCTGGGGATGTTACAGCGACTCTGAAGACTGTCTGGGGATGTTACAGCGACTCTGAAGGCTGTCTGGGGATGTTACAGCGACTCTGAAGACTGTCTGGGGATGTTACAGCGACTCTGAAAACTGTCTGGGGATGTTACAGCGACTGTGAAGGCTGTCTGGGGATGTTACAGCGACTGTGAAGGCTGTCTGGGGGTGTTACAGCGACTCTGAAGGCTGTCTGGGGATGTTACAGCTACTCTGAAGGCTGTCTGGGGAAGTTACAGCGACTGTGAAGGCTGTCTGGAGATGTTACAGCGACTCTGAAGGCTGTCTGGGGATGTTACAGCGACTCTGAAGGCTGTCTGGGGATGTTACAGCGACTCTGAAGGCTGTCTGGAGATGTTACAGCGACTCTGAAGACTGTCTGGGGATGTTACAGCGACTCTGAAGGCTGTCTGGGGATGTTACAGCGACTCTGAAGGCTGTCTGGGATGTTACAGCGACTCTGAAAGCTGTCTGGGGATGTTACAGCGACTCTGAAGGCTGTCTGGGGATGTTGCAGCTACTCTGAAGACTGTCTGGGGATGTTACAGCTACTCTGAAGACTGTCTGGGGATGTTACAGCGACTCTGAAGACTGTCTGGGGATGTTGCAGCTACTCTGAAGACTGTCTGGGGATGTTGCAGCTACTCTGAAGACTGTCTGGGGATGTTACAGCTACTCTGAAGACTGTCTGGGGATGTTGCAGCTACTCTGAAGACTGTCTGGGGATGTTGCAGCTACTCTGAAGACTGTCTGGGGATGTTGCAGCTACTCTGAAGACTGTCTGGGGATGTTACAGCTACTCTGAAGACTGTCTGGGGATGTTGCAGCTACTCTGAAGACTGTCTGGGGATGTTGCAGCTACTCTGAAGACTGTCTGGGGATGTTGCAAACTACTCTGAAGACTGTCTGGGGATGTTACAGCGACTCTGAAGACTGTCTGGGGATGTTACAGCTACTCTGAAGACTGTCTGGGGATGTTACAGCTACTCTGAAGACTGTCTGGGGATGTTGCAGCTACTCTGAAGACTGTCTGGTGATGTTGCAGCTACTCTGAAGACTGTCTGGGGATGTTACAGCTACTCTAAAGACTGTCTGGGGATGTTGCAGCTACTCTGAAGACTGTCTGGGGATGTTGCAGCTACTCTGAAGACTGTCTGGGGATGTTACAGCTACTCTGAAGACTGTCTGGGGATGTTACAGCTACTCTGAAGACTGTCTGGGGATGTTACAGCTACTCTGAAGACTGTCTGGGGATGTTACAGCTACTCTGAAGACTGTCTGGGGATGTTACAGCTCGGGAAGTTGCAAGATGCATAAAACAGGGGCAATATAGACATGATATAAGTACAAGGTGCTAGGAGGGACAACACTAACATAACAGCAGAGTGCTAGGAGAGACAACACTGACATAACAGCAGCGTGCTAGGAGGGACAACACTAACATAACAGCAGCGTGCTAGGAGGGACAACACTAACATAACAGCAGCGTGCTAGGAGGGACAACACTAACATAACAGCAGCATGCTAGGAGGGACAACACTAACATAACAGCAGCGTGCTAGGAGGGACAACACTAACATAACAGCAGCGTGCTAGGAGGGACAACACTAACATAACAGCAGCGTGCTAGGAGGGACAACACTAACATAACAGCAGCGTGCTAGGAGGGACAACATGACATAACAACAGTGTGCTAGGAGGGACAACACAGACATAACAACAGTGTGCTAGGAGGGACAACACTGACATAACAACAGTGTGCTAGGAGGGACAACACAGACATAACAACAGTGTGCTAGGAGGGACAACACTGACATAACAACAGTGTGCTAGGAGGGACAACACTGACATAACAACATGTGCTAGGAGGGACAACACTGACATAACAACAGTGTGTTAGGAGGGACAACACTGACATAACAACAGTGTGCTAGGAGGGACAACACTGACATAACAACAGTGTGTTAGGAGGGACAACACAGACATAACAACAGTGTGCTAGGAGGGACAACACTGACATAACAACAGTGTGTTAGGAGGGACAACACTGACATAACAACAGTGTGCTAGGAGGGACAACACTGACATAACAACAGTGTGTTAGGAGGGACAACAGTGACATAACAACAGTGTGCTAGTAGGGACAACACTGACATAACAGCGTGCTAGTAGGGACAACACTGACACAGCGTGCTAGTAGGGACAACACTGTCATAACAGCGTGCTAGTAGGGACAACACTGTCATAACAGCGTGCTAGTAGGGACAACACTGACATAGCGTGCTAGTAGGGACAACACTGTCATAACAGCGTGCTAGTAGGGACAACACTGTCATAGCAGCGTGCTAGTAGGGACAACACTGTCATAACAGCGTGCTAGTAGGGACAACACTGACATAGCGTGCTAGTAGGGACAACACTGTCATAACAGCGTGCTAGTAGGGACAACACTGTCATAACAGCGTGCTAGTAGGGACAACACTGTCATAACAGCGTGCTAGTAGGGACAACACTGACATAGCGTGCTAGTAGGGACAACACTGTCATAACAGCGTGCTAGTAGGGACAACACTGTCATACCAGCGTGCTAGTAGGGTCAACACTGACATAACAGCGTGCTAGTAGGGACAACACTGACATAACAGCGTGCTAGTAGGGACAACACTGTCATAACAGCGTGCTAGTAGGGACAACACTGACATAACAGCGTGCTAGTAGGGAAAACACTGACATAGCGTGCTAGTAGGGACAACACTGACATAGCGTGCTAGTAGGGACAACACTGTCATAACAGCGTGCTAGTAGGGACAACACTGTCATAACAGCGTGCTAGTAGGGACAACACTGACATAACAGCGTGCTAGTAGGGACAACACTGACATAACAGCGTGCTAGTAGGACAACACTGTCATAACAGCGTGCTAGTAGGACAACACTGACATAACAGCGTGCTAGTAGGACAACACTGTCATAACAGCGTGCTAGTAGGGACAACACTGACATAACAGCGTGCTAGTAGGGACAACACTGTCATAACAGCGTGCTAGTAGGGTCAACACTGACATAACAGCGTGCTAGTAGGGACAACACTGACATAACAGCGTGCTAGTAGGGACAACACTGACATAGCGTGCTAGTAGGGACAACACTGACATAGCGTGCTAGTAGGGACAACACTGTCATAACAGCGTGCTAGTAGGGACAACACTGTCATAACAGCGTGCTAGTAGGGACAACACTGTCATAACAGCGTGCTAGTAGGGACAACACTGTCATAACAGCGTGCTAGTAGGGACAACACTGTCATAACAGCGTGCTAGTAGGGACAACACTGACATAACAGCGTGCTAGTAGGGACAACACTGATATAACAGCGTGCTAGGAGTGACAACATTCATCTAGCAGCGTGCTAGTAGGGACAACACTGACTAGCAGCGTGCTAGGAAGGACAACACTGACTAGCAGCGTGCTGGTCGGGACAACACAGACATAGCAGCGTGCTAAGAGGGACAACATTGATCTAGCAGCGTGCTAGTAGGGACAACATTGATCTAGCAGCATGCTAGTAGGGACAACACTGACATAACTGCGTGCTAGTAGGGACAGTGACATAACAGCGTGCTAGTAGGGACAACACTGACATAGCGTGCTAGTAGGGACAACACTGACATAACAGCGTGCTAGTAGGGACAACACTGTCATAACAGCGTGCTAGTAGGGACAACACTGATATAACAGCGTGCTAGTAGGGACAACACTGTCATAACAGCGTGCTAGTAGGGACAACACTGTCATAACAGCGTGCTAGTAGGGACAACACTTACATAACAGCGTGCTATAGACAACACTGTCATAACAGCGTGCTAGTAGGGAACTGAAACACGCAGTAGAAACACTAAAACAGCGTGGGTAGTAGGGACAACACTGACATAACAGCGTGCTAGTAGGGACAACACTGACATAACACGTGCTAGTAGGGACAACACTGACATAACAGCGTGCTAGTAGGGACAACACTGACATAACAGCGTGCTAGTAGGGACAACACTGACATAACAGCGTGCTAGTAGGGACAACACTGACATAACAGCGTGCTAGTAGGGACAACACTGACATAACAGCGTGCTAGAGGGACAACACTGACATAACAGGTGCTATAGGGACAACACTGACATAACAGCGTGCTAGTAGGGACAACACTGACATAAACAGCGTGCTAGTAGGGACAACACTGACATAACAGCGTGCTAGTAGGGACAACACTGTCATAACAGCGTGCTAGTAGGGACAACACTGACATAACAGCGTGCTAGTAGGGACAACACTGACATAAAAGCGTGCTAGTAGGGACAACACTGACATAACAGCGTGCTAGTAGGGACAACACTGACATAACAGCGTGCTAGTAGGGACAACACTGTCATAACAGCGTGCTAGTAGGGACAACACTGACATAACAGCGTGCTAGTAGGGACAACACTGACATAACAGCGTGCTAGTAGGGACAACACTGACATAACAGCGTGCTAGTAGGGACAACACTGACATAACAGCGTGCTAGTAGGGACAACACTGACATAACAGCGTGCTAGTAGGGACAACACTGACATAACAGCGTGCTAGTAGGACAACACTGCATACAGCGTGCTAGTAGGGACAACACTGTCATAACAGCGTGCTAGTAGGGACAGCACTGACATAACATTGTCTGTATGTAACTACAACACTGAAACTATAATCATTTTTCCATTTATTGTCAGTATCAGTAACTTCCTAATTATCACGTTAATTCTCAATATATGTGAATCCTCAATTATCAATTTATCCTATATTATAGTTAATTCCTCAAATATCATGTGAATTCTATTATCAAGGTACATTCCTGATATTATCATGTTAATTCCTCAAATATCATGTGAAAATCCTCAATTATCAAGTTAATTCCTAATTACATGTAATCCTCAATATCATGTGAATTCTCAATTATCAATAATTCCTATATTATCATGTTAATTCCTCAATATCATGTGAATTCCTATTATCAAGTTAATTCCTATATTATCATGTTAATTCCTCAAATATCATGTGAATTCCTCAATTATCAAGTTAATTCCTATATTATCATGTTAATTCCTCAAATATCATGTGAATTCCTCAATTATCAGTTATCCTATATTATCATGTTAATTCCTCAAATATCATGTGAATTCCTCAATTATCAAGTTAATTCCTATATTATCATGTTAATTCCTCAATTATCAAGTTAATTCCTCAATTATCAAGTTAATTCCTATATTATCATGTTAATTCCTCAAATATCATGTGAATTCCTCAATTATCAAGTTAATTCCTATATTATCATGTTAATTCCTCAAATATCATGTGAATTCCTCAATTATCAAGTTAATTCCATAACTGACAATATCATGTGTCCATATCAAGTTAACCTAATACTGCTAACTGTAAGAATTCCTCATTAACAAGTTAATTCTATATTATCATGTTAATTCCTCAATTATCAAGTTAATTCCTCAATTATCAAGTTAATTCCTATATTATCATGTTAATTCCTCAATTATCAAGTTAATTCCTCAATTATCAAGGTTAATTCTATATTATCATGTAATCCTCAATATCATGTGAATTCCTCAATTATCAAGTTAATTCCTATATTATCATGTTAATTCCTCAAATATCATGTGAATTCCTCAATTATCAAGTTAATTCCTATATTATCATGTTAATTCCTCAAATATCATGTGAATTCCTCAATTATCAAGTTAATTCCTCAATTATCAAGTTAATTCCTATATTATCATGTTAATTCCTCAATTATCAAGTTAATTCCTCAATTATCAAGTTAATTCCTATATTATCATGTTAATTCCTCAAATATCATGTGAATTCCTCAATTATCAAGTTAATTCCTATATTATCATGTTAATTCCTCAAATATCATGTGAATTCCTGAATTAATTCAACAGTTCTTTATTTTTATACACTTTTCCTTACGTATTATTTTGTATATATTGTATTTTATGATAATCTTCAAGCTTACTGTATTCTACCATAATTATAAAGATTATACAATTATATATAATTATAATTATAATTATCCTAATATTGTACTTGAATATATAATATTCATTAATAAATATTTATATATTGAAATTTGAGAATTGTATCAAGTATTGTATGGAGTGTTTACCTGGAGTTTACCTGGAGTTTACCTGGAGAGTTTCGGGGGTCAACGCCCCCGCGGCCCGGTCTGTGACCAGGCCTCCTGGTGGATCAGCCCCTGATCAACCAGGCTGTTGCTGCTGGCTGCACGCAAACCAACGTACGAGCCACAGCCCGGCTGATCAGGAACTGACTTTAGGTGCTTGTCCAGTGCCAGCTTGAAGACTGCCAGGGGTCTGTTGGTAATCCCCCTTATGTGTGCTGGGAGGCAGTTGAACAGTCTCGGGCCCCTGACACTTATTGTATGGTCTCTTAACGTGCTAGTGGGCACCCCTGCTTTTCATTTGGGGGGGTGGTGCATCGTCTGCCAAGTCTTTGCTTTCGTAGTGAGTGATTTTTTGTGTGCAAGTTCGGTACTACTCCCCTAGGATTTTCCAGGTGTATATAATCCATGTATCTCTCCCTCCTGCGTTCCAGGAAATACAGGTTTAGGAACCTCAAGCGCTCCCAATAATTGAGGTGTTTTATCTCTGTTATGCGCGCCGTGAAAGTTCTCTGTACATTTTCTAGGTCGGCAATTTCACCTGCCTTGAAAGGTGCTGTTAGAGTGCAGCAATATTCCAGCCTAGATAGAACAAGTGACCTGAAGAGTGTCATCATGGCTTGGCCTCCCTAGTTTTGAAGGTTCTCATTATCCATCCTGTTCATTTTTCTAGCAGATGCGATTGATACAATGTTATGGTCCTTGAAGGTGAGATCCTCCGACATAAACACTCCCAGTCTTTGACGTTGGTGTTTCGCTCTATTTTGTGGCCAGAATTTGTTTTGTACTCTGATGAAGATTTAATTTCCTCATTTTTACCATATCTGAGTAATTTAAATTTCTCATCGTTGAACTTCATATTGTTTTCCGCAGCCACTGAAAGATTTGGTTGATTTTCCGCCTGGAGCCTTGCAGTGTCTGCAATGGAAACACTGTCATGCAGATCGGGTGTCATCTGCAAAGGAAGACACGGTGCTGTGGGTGACATCCTTGTCTATGTCGGGTATGAGGATGAGGAACAAGATGGGACGAGTACTGTGCCTTGTGGAACAGAGCTTTTCACCGTAGCCTGCCTCGGACTTTACTCTGTTGACGACTACTCTCTGTGTTCTGTTAGTGAGGAAATTAAGATCCATCGACCGACTTTTCCTGTTATTCCTTAGCACGCATTTTGTGCGCTATTACGCCATGGGCAACTTGTCAAGGGTTTTTTCAAAGTTGTATATTTTCTCTGCATTCTTTATGTCTTTAGTGCATTTAGGCCCTTGTCGTAGGAACCAATGTTGAGACAGACAGGAGCGCCCCTGTTCAAACCCATGTTGCCCCCGGGTTGTGTAACTGATGGGGTTTTTAGATGGGTTGGGGACTTTTCTTCTTAGGACCCTTTCAAAGATTTTTATGATATGGGGTGTTTTGCTATTGGCTGTAGTTCTTTTTCTATTGCTTTACTGCCCCCTTTGTGGGGTGGGGGGATTCTGTTGTTTTTTAGTAACTGAGGGGGCGACCCCCCCGGGCCCCTGCTCCCCCCATGGTGGAAAAGGGCCCTGATAGGGCTTCTTGCGTTCTTGTGAACACAGAGTTCCCCTGATCTGGGGCCCCGGGGTAGAGTGCATGGGGATGTCATTTATGCCCGTTCGAAATCATTTGGGTCAGGATAACACGGATAGGCTTTTGTTTTAAACCAAATTTTGTGGGGTCTCTCATAAAAAATTCCCCCCCCCCCCCCCCCCCCCCCCCCCCCCCCCCCCCTTTTTCCCCCCCCCCCCCCCCCCCCGCCCCCCCCCCCCTTTGGGTTTTTTTATTTCATTTATGGCTTTTAGTTCTTTTTCCCGCGAATTCCTGACTCCTATAAGATTCCCTTTTTAGCTTAATTTCGAGCTTGTATTTCTCGACCCGTGTCTCCCACGCATTTTAATTATTTAACCCCTTTTGCCGCCGTTATTTTTTTTCCGCGCCCGTAAAGGAGCGCCTGTCTCTTTCTATTTACATCTGCTCCCCTTTTTTTTAGAGGAATAACCTTGTGCATCATCGATGCCCCCCAGTTAATCTGTTCTAGGCGTAAGTTGGGGGCTGTGTTGCTTAGTAATCTTCCCCCTTTTATCGGTTGGGCTTTTTTTC
>NC_069413.1:2343785-2380885 GCF_026875155.1 Cherax quadricarinatus
GAGGCCTGGTCACAGACCGGGCCGCGGGGCGTTGACCCCGAAACTCTCTCCAGGTAAACTCCAGGTAAACTGCTCCTGTGGGGAGCAGCAATAGGATAATACTGCACCACCTCTCGGGGCCCTTAACAACAACAACAGTTTGTTGTGTGTCATGGGCGCCAACACATGGTGTGTGATTCTCTTCTTTTACATCAATATATTAGTGATGCAGATTTAGGCTATGCTGCTCAGTTCTGGTCACCGTATTACAGAATGGATATAAATGCTCTGGAAAACGTACAGAGGAGGATGACAAAGATGATCCCATGTATCAGAAATCTTCCCTATGAGGATAGACTGAAGGCCCTGAATCTGCACTCCCTCCAAAGGCATAGAATTAGGGGGAATATGATCGAGGTGTATAAATGGAAAACAGGAATAAATAAGGGATGTAAATAGCGTGCTGAAAATTTCCAGCCAAGGCAGGACTCGCAACAATGGTTTCAAGTTGGAAAAATTCAGATTCAGGAAGGATATAGGAAAGCACTGGTTTGGTAATAGAGTTGTGGATGAGTGGAACAAACTCCTGAGTACAGTTATTCAGGCTTAAATGTTGTGTAGTTTTAAAAATAGGTTAGATAAATACATGAGTGGGTGTGGGTGGGTGAGAGTTGGACCTGACTAGCTTGTGCTGCTGGGTCTGGTGCCGTGCTCCTTCCTTGAGTGGAGGTGACCAGACTGGGTCAGGGATAATCACAGACAGCACTACAGACCACTACCCAACCTTCCTCTTAACAAACATTAGTAAGCCACCACTTGAATACAATAAAGTTTCATTTAGACTCCATGACGAGGCCTCAATAAGGAATTTCACAGCAGACCTAGAGACTGTTGACTGGCCTACAGAATTCTCCAATGCCAATGGTATTGACGATTGGACAGACATTTTTCTTAACAAAATACTTAGGCTATACAACAAACATTGTCCTATAAAAACGAAACAGATCACGAATAAACGGCTCGGTTGCCCATGGCTAACCAGCAGCATTCTGAAATCCATTGATAAGAAACACCGATATGAAAAGCAATATAGACAGGGCTTAATACACAAAGATATTGTTAAACAATATTCATCAGTTCTCACCAAATTAATAAAGAAAGCCAAACAACTGTACTACTCCAACAGATTCACTGACACAAGAGGAGATATAAAAAAGACCTGGAAAACACTTTCCCAGATTCTGGGGACCCACAAACTGAAAAAAAAACAAGAATATTGTCCTAACTAAACCTAATGAAACACCACTGCATCCCACTGATACAGCTAACAAGATAAACGACTTCTTCTCAAACATAGGATCTGATCTCGCCAGTAAAATCCCACGTACCAACGCCCGTGCCGGGGACTACCTAGATGGGAATTTTCCAAATTCCTTCTATCTTGTACCAACTGAGCCCACGGAAGTCACCGCGATTATAAAGTCACTCAAAAATAACTCAGGGAATCTGTCTCACGTCCCACCATTATTGTACAAGCGAGCGGCCCATGTCCTTTCGCATGCTATTACATTACTTTTTAACAAGTCACTAGAAACTAGCACTTTCCCGACACTACTCAAGACAGCAAGGGTTACACCAATACATAAAGGAGGTGACCCTACAGATGTAAACAACTATAGGCCAATATCAAACTTACCATTGCTATCCAAAATCTTCGAGAAACTCGTGCACAGGAGACTATATTCATTTATAACGCACAAAACATACTCAACCCCTGCCAATTTGGATTCAGGAAAAATAAAAGCACTAATGATGCAATTGTAAAAATGCTAGATCTGCTTTACACAGCATTGGAAAATAAGGAATATCCGCTAGGAATTTTTATTGACCTAAGAAAAGCATTTGACACAGTAGACCACGGCATCCTACTCCACAAACTTGACCATTATGGTATAAGAGGCCATGCGCTTGCATATTTCAAATCCTACCTTACTAATAGGTATCAGTATGTCACCATTAAAGACACAGCCTCATCAACACGGCCACTTGATACTGGAGTTCCACAGGGAAGTGTCCTTGGTCCCCTGCTCTTCCTCATTTACATTAATGATATTCCAAATGTATCCCAACACCTGAAACCCATTCTCTTTGCTGATGACATGACTTACGTCATCTCCCACCCTAATCTTGCCACCCTCAACACCATTGTCAACGAGGAGCTGCTCAAAATTCTCACTTGGATGACAGCCAATGAACTTACACTTAACACTGACAAAACCTACTACATTATGTTTAGTAGCAGAGCAGGTGTTGCGCAACTTAGCATTAAGATAGACAACACTCTAATTGCCAGACATAATGAAGGCAAATTCCTAGGTCTATACCTCGACAACAACCTAAATTTCAGCACCCATATCCAACACATAACAAAAAAAGTATCCAAAACGGTGGGGATCCTCTCCAAGATACGATATTATGTGCTGCAAACTGCCCTTCTCACACTATACCATTCACTCATTTATCCATACCTCACCTATGCTATTTGTGCTTGAGGATCAAGTGCAGCAACACATCTAAAGCCAATAATAACCCAACAAAAAGCCGCAGCAAGAATAATCACTAAATCCCATCTCTGGGAACACACCCCCCACTCTTCATAGATCTAAACTTACTCCCTGTTCAGAACATCCACACTTACTACTGTGCAATCTACATCTACAGGACCTTAAATTCCAATATTAACCTTGACCTAAAACACTTTCTTGATAGTTGTGACAGGACCGACAGGCATAACACCAGACACAAACATCTCTATGACATTCCCCGTGTCCGACTAAACCTTTACAAAAATTCAATGTGTGTCAAAGGGCCTAAAATCTGGAACACCCTACCTGAAAACTCTAGAACTGCAGACACATTCATCACTTTCAAAACTACAGTTAGAAAACATTTTATCTCCCTGATACACCCCGTCAACTAACTACATGTAAACCACCTGGTGGTTCACACTTTCACTCGCCCATCGACTATAAACACAGAAATACAAATCTTAATCTTAAAATAATGAACCCTAACTAGTCATAGGCTTGCCTATGATACTCCAATATAGACACTATGTATTGTGCCAAAACAAAAGCATTCACATTGCTAAACTTACAAACTATAATGTAGTCACATAGCCTTAATACCATAATCTGTAATAATTTAAAGTTTAGGATTAATCTAAGTCTGCCCGAAATGCCTAGCCATGCTAGGTGTCCTAGTGGCCCCATCTAATTAGTATTTTAAAACATGTAAACCACACAATATCCAAAATCTGTAAACCCCGCATTGCAATCCTTATAGAGAATAAACTTGATTGATTGATGGATTGATTGGGCTAATCCGGGGGGGGGGGTCATTGGGTTAATCCGGAGGGGTACCTTGGACCTGCTCCACATGGATCAGTAGGCCTGTTGCAGTGTTCCTTCTTTCTTATGTTATTATTAGGGTTAGTCAGCTACACCAGGTTAAACTAGCTGCCAGTTTACACCAGCTACACCACATCACACCAGCTGCATCAGATCACTTCAGCTACACCAGGTCATACCAGATGTCACCAGTTACACCAGGTCACCCAAGCTACACCATGGTATACTAAGTTACACGTCACACCAACAGGTTACACCAGGTCACATCAGCTACATCAGGTTACACCAGATGCACCAGGTCACACCAGCTACACCAGGTCACAGCTACACATCACACCAGCTACACCATAAGAACATAAGAAAGAAGGAACACTGCAACAGGCCTACTGACCCATGTGGAGCAGGTCCATGTCTCCCCCTGGATTAGACCAATGACCCCACCCCCCAGATTAGCCCAATGACCCACCCAGTCTGGTCACCTCCACTCAAGGATGGAGCACTGCACCAGACCCAGCAGCACAAGCTTGTCAGGCCCAACTCACACTCACCCACACCCACTCATGTATTTATCTAACCCATTTTTTAAAATTACACAACGTTTTAGCCTGAATAACTGTACTCGCGAGTTTGTTCCAATAATTCACGACTCTATTACCAAACCAGTGCTTTCCTATATCCATCCTGAATCTGAATTTTTCCAACTTGAAATCATTGCTGCAAGTCCTGTCTTGGCTGGAAATTTTCAGCACGCTATTTACATCCCCTTTATTTATTCCTGTTTTCCATTTATACACCTCAATCATATCCCCCCTAATTCTACGCCTTTGGAGAGAGTGCAGATTCAGGGCCCTCAGTCTATCCTCATAGGGAAGATTTCTGATACATGAGATCATCTTTGTCATCCTCCTCTGTACGTTTTCCAGAGCATTTATATCCATTCTGTAATACGGTGACCAGAACTGAGCAACATAGTCTAAATGAGGCCTAACCAAGGATATATAGAGTTGAAGAACAACCTGAGGACTTCTATTTTTTATGCTTCTAGATATGAAGCCAAGAATTCTGTTAGCTTTATTGCAAACACTAATGCACTGTTGTTTGGTTTTGGATTACTGCTAACCAGAACTCCTAAATCTTTTTCACAATCAATAGTATTAAGATCTACATTATTTAATTTATATGTGGCATGGTTATTTAACTGTCCAACATTTAGAACTTTGCATTTGTCAATATTAAACTGCATCTGCCACTTCTCCGACCATTGCATCAGTCTATTCAAATCATCCTGGAGTGCTCTAGTGTCCTCATTAGAATGAATTGGACGGCCTATTTTGGTGTCATCAGCAAATTTGCTTATGTTGCTATTTATTCCCTCATCTATGTCGTTTATGTAAATTGTGAACAACAACGGGCCCAACACTGACCCCTGAGGAACACCACTTGTGACGTGCCCCCATTCTGATTTCTTCCCATTTATGCAAACTCTCTGCTGTCTATTTGTCAGCCATGCCTCTACCCAGGAAAAAGTTTCCCCTATTCCGTGTGCCTTAAGTTTCCTCAATAGCCTCTGGTGTGGAACTCTATCAAAAACCTTACTGAAGTCCATATACACAATATCATATTCATTACCATGATCTACCTCCTCAAACACCTTTGTGGAAATTTATTCGGTCCTAAAGTTCCACAGGACAGATACGGCATACAAAGATCCCAAATTGTCATGGATAAACAGCTTAGTTGGGGTGGCCCTTAAACCCACCCAAAAAACACACACACACCCGGGTTGGCGAAGGTGGTTGGAAGGTACTTCTTAATTAATAGATTTACCCTTCAGGGAAGAAGTAGGTAGTTTATACTGTTAGTACACTAATATTAGAACTATTGAGGCAACTGTAAATAATAATGTAGACCTAAGCCCTTAACACAGGTAGTAATAGGCCAATAATGTAGGCAAACACTAGGTTATGTTAGCCAGGGAGAACTGGCAGCCCAAGTTTAAATACTGGGGCATGGGGTTTTGAGACCGCTGTGCTTTCTTCTAAGACTAGACACCGTCGTAGCAGCAAGTGCCATGATCAGCAGGTGGCGCCCCCACATGTCTTCACTTACTAGACCTGGGGAAATCTGGTGGAGGCACCTCAACGTACTGTAGATGTCCTCCTCCTTCAGGCCCATACAGTAAGACAAGACCTCCCATTTTTCTACTCGATCCTGGCCAGTGTCTGGGGAAAATTGTGAGTCGTGCTGTGGCCTTTGTGCAGCCGGCAGTTCATGACCAGTATGTACCGGCATCTCTTGTCTAGGAGCTAGTGTCACTCTACATAGTTAGTCTAGGGGATATACACCCCCTTGGAAATAGGAATTTCTGAGGTGCAGGCAGGTCACTAATATCGACTGAATATTGCAGGAATTAAGGCTCCCGGTTGCACGTGGTTCTGAGGGAAAGTCCACAGGGTCTAAAGCTTAGGGAGGTTGAAGACGGAGACACATTCTCCAACACCAAGTTAGTCCTTTATACGTACATGCAGGCAAGATTTCTTGTAACATCAGTCATTTATGAAAATCTGTCCTATAAGCCACTTGTGAGACTGAGGTACCGACCTCAGGGCTCGGTGTCAACAGAGCTTGCCAGGGTAGACAACTCACATGGAGGCAGTCCAGACAAATTTTCACAACCTTAGTGAAAAAAGTTAGTAAATTCGTAAGACAGGAACGCCCCTTTGTAAAATCGTGTTGAGATTCATTAATCAATCTGTGCCTGTCAAGATGGCTATGAATTGCTTCTGCAATTATTGATTCCATAAATTTTCCCACTATGGAGGCAAGGCTTATTGGTCTATAGTTCGAAGAGAAGGACCTGTCACCTGCCTTGTAAATAGGTATTACATTTGCCATTTTCCACTTATCAGGCACTATGCCAGTTTGTAGTGATATGTTAAAAATATTAGCCAAAGGTATACTAAGTTCCTCTTTACATTCCTTTAACACCCTTGCAAACAGTTCATCAGGGCCTGGGGATTTGTTAGGTTTTAGTTTCTCTATTTGTCTGAGGACCATGTCACTAGTTACTGCAATCGTACATAGTTTATTATCATCCTGTTCTACATAATCTATTATTTCAGGAATATTGCTAGTATTTTCCTGGGTGAAAACTGAGAGGAAGTAGGTATTTAGAATTTTACACATATCCTTATCACTGTCAGTGATCTGACCAGAGTTACTCTTAAGTAGGCCAATCTTGTCCCTAATCTTACTTCTGTATACCTGAAAGAACCCTTTTGGGTTAGTCTTTGAATCCCTTGCGACCTTAGCCTCATAATCTCCTTTTGCTTTTCTAATTTCCCTACTCGGAACAAAAGTTGTCTGGGCAGCAAGAACTATGCTCTGAAAAACATCATATTGGCAACCAAGATCACCTACCTGACCCATAGTCAGGACATCCCAATTTAGCCTACCCAGGTAATTTTTCAGTCCCATGAAGTCGGCCAAGCGAAAATCTGGGACAGAGATTTGATTGCAGTTATCTGGGTAATTCCATGATATATTGAAACTAAGAGATTTGTGATCACTTTCCCCAAGCTCATCATTAACCTCAAGATTATTAATTAGTGAATCTTTGTTGCCAAGAACCAAGTCAAGCAGATTGTTTCCTCTAGTTGGTTCTGTCACAACCTGTTCTACAATGCAATCCTGAACCGTATCAAGAAAGTCTCTAGACTCAAGATTTCCTGTCATATTGTTCCAATCAATTTGTCTAAAGTTAAAATCTCCCATTATCACAACATTTTCATATCTAGATGCCTTTTGAATTTCGTCCCATAACAGCTTACTGCACTCCCTATCAAGGTTTGGGGGCCTATAAATCACACCCAAAATTAATTTGTCACATCCCTCGAGAAACTGTAGCCAAACAGATTCTGTGTTCGATGTTTCTAATCTTATATCATGTCTAAGACAACAATTTAAATTTTCTCTGACATACATCGCCACACCACCACCCTTCCTGTTGACCCTATCAGTGTGGAATTATTTATAACCCTGTATGTTACATTCAGAAGGCATTTCTCTAACTTTCAGGTTGAACCAGGTCTCTGTTATACCAATAATATCTATATCTACACTTGTAAGTAATCTTAGCTCATCTATCTTATTTCTTAGACTCCTACTATTTGTATAGTTGACCTTAAGGGAGCTAGTCACTCGTTGCCCTCTACTATCTTTCTTTGTTTGTTGATCAGTTGATTTGCCATTACTAGCAACTTTATTTTGAATACTGTCTTTTAAACATATCCCTGAGGTATCCCGGTAATAACTGCCAGCTACACCAGGTCACACCAACTACACCAAGTCACAAGCTACACCAAGTCACTCCAGCTACACCATGTCATTCCAAGCTATGTCACACCAGCAGGTTACACCAGGTCACACCAGCTACGTGTCACACCAAGTTACACCAGGTCACACCAGCAAGTCACACCATCTACACCAACAGATACAGTGTAGTGTAAGTTAAGATACATTACGGAAGGTTACATTAGCTTGGATATATAAACCAATCATATTTTTTGATCACACACATACATATCAGAAGTGGCAGAGATGTCTGTCTGTGTCTTCGCTAACGCAACCTTGTTCCACCACCTGGTTAAGTAGTCTCACGTCAAGAACCTGTCATCACTCACCAGGTAGCACATGAGAGCCAGGTAGCTGACCTTGTTCCACCACCTCGTCTCGTTGCCTCACGTCAATAATGACAAACTCAGACAAGTGTGACGATAGCTCTTCGTAATTGATACCTGTAAGAATGTGAACATCAATAATAATAACAAATAATAATAATAATAATGACTCTTACTGTAGTAACACTAATGAAGGAAGGATTGTGAAGTAAATGATTTCACATATTTGGTAGAGGACTTGTCGGAGGATAATTCTATGAGCAATGAAGTTAACTACAGAACTGACCGAGAGAGAAAATGTGAGTGGTACATTGAGGCATCTGTGGAGATAAAGAACTTTATCCAGAGGCAAAACTGGGATTATACAAAGAGTCCTCTTCAAGAGCTCCTTGGCACGGTGAAGAGTCTCTTGGTCTGAGGAATTAGACCTGTTGGTCTCCTTCCTCAAACCTAACCTAATTACCCCCCAATCCCCCCTTCCCAATCCCATCCTCCCTTTTCCCTTTCCTCCTCCTCCTCCCCATCTCTCCCTTATTCCCTTCTTTATGGCATTTGGGATTCTACCCACAGGCACAGTGGTTCCTAGGTAGGGGGAAGGGTACCGGGGTCCGTCCCATTCCATTGAGGTTCTTGGCGGTGGTATAGTTTGTTGTGGAATCTGGATAGCCTAGGGATATCCCGATCCCTCTCCGGTCTCATGGGGGGTGGCTTTGGGTGTCTTTCGGGCAACGGGTGTGTCTCTGGAGGCCACTTTTCGGATTTTGGGGGTGGTGGCCAAAGGAGGTATGCTTTGTGGCGGATATCTGGCCACCCTCTCTTTTGTCCACTGAGGTAGCTCGGCAGATGTGAGATTGCTATCCCAGATTGCTGGTTTACTGGCTTGAAGGGTAGGGTATGGCACGGGTTCCATGCTGCATTTGCGTTATAGCGGGTGCAGAGGGAGATTTCTGGCCCTTTCATTCCTCCTAGGAGCTATTCCTCCCCATTCCCCCCTTTTTTCGTTCTTTTTTTATTTTTATTTTATTTTCTTCTTTCTTTTTTTCATAAAAATAAAAAAGAAAGAAGTAACCTAACCATGGAGGACCCAATCCATGAACCTTCTACCCCTGGGCCCCTTCTTGATGCCACACCCTGCTCTGACCCCACCTCGTTTTTTGACCACTCTTCGGACACTCCTAATGCCCCCTGTAGCTCTTGCTGGTGCTGTTTCATCACCCACTTTGGGTACTGGGGTTTTGACTGACTCCTTCGATACGTCTGACCTTTGACTATGCTTCTGGCCTCTCCCTCTACAGTGCGGCAATTTTCGAATCGCCAGCCTGTCCCACGTTGGACCAATTCTGGTCCCACTCCTAAATGCCCACTACAGTTGCCTGATGATACTTCTTCACTTCCTTATTCTACTCAGAAAAGACCGACACATCATACACTCCCTTTCCATGCTCAGTTTCGGAATGCTAAATGGACTAAACTCTTCACTTTACGACTGACTTCCTCTACTGCTTATCTTTCCGACCATAGTACTGGCAAGGCACTCCTACACCATGTTGGTAGATATATATCCTTTCATGCTCTCAAGAGCGGTACACGCATCATCACTGTCCAGAATGCTAACCAAGCTCATGACCTTTCTCTTCTTTCAAATATCGATACTATTCCTGTCACTATCGAAAAACATCATTCCATCAATTCTTGTAGTGGCACTGCCATTCTGCCCTATACCACTGTCCAACAGAATTTCCAAACATATGGCAATGACATTCTAGAACAGCTGAAAAAACAAGACCTCCCAATCCTCAAAGTAGACACTTATGTCCTTCCTGCCCACGGGCGGAGACGATACTCTTGCAATGTAGCTCAATGAACTCCCATCCTCTGTTTATATAGCTGGACATTGTTTACAAGTTCGAAAGGTGATCCCTACACCACAACAGTGTAGAAATTGCTGGCGTTTTGGTAATCCAGTGAAATATTGCAGGTCTATAGCTGAATGCCCAGTCTATGGTGTCAATGACCATGCCAATACATCTTGTAGTCTACCTCCTTCTTGTCTTAATTGTCATGAGGCTCACCTGTCTTATTCTCGCTGTTGCCAGTTTTACTTAAGTAAGTGAGAAATCCGTTGCCTCAAAGAGGCAGAAGGTTTCCCCTATGCTATGGCAGTTTCTCATCTATGCCTCCAAAGGAGACTTCCCCATATTTCTTATTCTCGTGTTTCTAAACGTATCCCCACCTCTGGGGTCCCATCTGCAGCCTCTTCTGGGGTTACCACTTCCATAGACACTCCTGTCTCTAATTCTTTTGCTGTCCTGGACTCAAATGTCCTTACTTCAACACCTCAATCTGTTCTCACTTCATGTTCTCCCTCACAAGTTCCGGTATTGACAAGACCTCATACAACACCACCTCCCAAGCGCCCTGCTACTTCTTAACCCCTCCTTCTCTTCTTCTATCTCCACATTTTACCTTTCCAGTCTCTGTACCTGGTTCTTCACCTTTAACTGGCTGTTACAAGTGTGGAGGTTCATCCTTCTCCTTGTACTGTACCTTCCTCCCCTGTCCCCTCCCAGGTTTCCTCCTCTTCTGCCCCCTTCCATGTTTCTTCCTCTTCTGTCTCCTCCCACACTTCTCCAGTTCCCTCTATCTTTCGTCCCCCCCATCTATTTTGGTACAGTCCATTGCTGTCTCAGTCTTTACTCACCCTCCTCCTTCCATGTCCAATATTGTCTCCCATAAAACGTCTTTGTCTTCCGAAACACTTGAAGCTATCTCAGAATATATTGAAAAGACTAAACCAAACGTCAATGGACACTGATCCACCTCCTGTTCCTCCTCTCTCCTCCATCTGCACGACTCCTCTCTTCACAGTGTCCCATTCCTTCTCTGCTTGAACGTTTTCTGCTGCTGCCACATGGGGACTTTTCTAACCCTTCTAGTCTGTTGATACTTTTACCTGCAGATTTCTTGTATCTGTCTCATTACCAATTATGGCCTATTTACAGTGGAATATCCACGGCCTCAGAGATAATTGGGGTGAGCTTCAGATATTGCTCTCCCAGTTTTCCCCTGTTGGTGTTTGCTTACAAGAACCAAAATTACACTCTGCTGTTATCCATCCCATCTCAAGCTATGATTTATTGTAATCTTCGCTTCCTTTTTCCGATGGAACCTTTAATGAAAGTGTCCTTCTTATACAAACTGATATTCCTTACTGTCAGCTATTTGCTCATACCTCGCTGCATTACACTTTAGCCTGTATCCACTAAAATAAATGGTATACAATCTGTTCTTTGTGTCTCTCTCCTTCTCGGGCATTATCTATCCCAGATGTTGCCTTTGTTTTGTCCTTACCGCCACCACTTCCGTTACTTGGCGATTTTAATGCCCACCATTTCCTCTGAGGGGTCTCACTGTGACTCCTGTGGCATTCAGTTAGAGGCTTTTCTTGCTTCTCACCCCCTCCATGTTTTAAATACAGGTACTCCCACCCATTTTGATCCTCATACTCATACTCTCTCTTGCATCGATCTCTAGGTCTGCTCTTCCTCCACTGCACTAGACTTCACCTGGTCTGCCCTCCTGGACTTACATGACAAGCGATCATTTTCCAATTATTCTTACTTCTTCCTTCATTTATCACCTCTTCTTAGCCCATGCTGCAATTTGATCGAGCAAACTGGGACCTTTACTCGAAACTGCTTTTAGTGAGGTTCCTTCTTCATCCTCCACTGATGAGCTTTTACACCTCTTCTCGACCTCAGTTTTAACCGTAGCTTCTCATTCTATACCCCAAACCTCGGGCAGGCATTCTCAGAGGTGCATGCCTTGGTGGTCTCCTGCTTGTGCTCGGGCAGTACGTTTGAAACGCTCTCCGTGGGGCAGGTGCTAGTATAATAGAGCCACAGAGAGACTTTGATTTTAAGCAGAAGCGAGCGGTTATTCACTGTGTCATCCGTAACACTAAACGCACTTTCTGGCGAGATTATGTTTCCACCATCACCTCTGCTTCCTCTATGAGTGCAGTCTGGAAAAAAGTACGGAAACTGAGTGGTAAATACTCTCACGACCTGTCTTCTGTTTTGCGGGTTACCGATGTTGATATAGCAAACCCTCTTGATGTTGCCATTGCTATTGGTAATCATCTGGTCCGTATTTCTCAGGGGCTCCATCTATTCCCTTCGTTTCTTTCCTCAAAGTCTGCCATAGAGTTAGTGCCCTTAGTCTTTTCTTCTCTCAAAGAAGAATCTTATCATGTGCCTTTTACACTTCTGGAACTAGAGGCAACACTCTCGGCTTGTTGATCATCGGCAGCTGGGCCTGATGGCATTCATATTCGGATGTTACAGCATTTACATCAGTCAGCCCTTGCAGTCCTCTTACAACTCTTTAATCTTATTTAGTCGCATGGAGTTCTTCCCCAGCTGTGGAAATCTGCCATTGTTCTCCCTTTCTGCAAACCAGGTACTATAGGACATGATGCCTCCCACTATCGTCCCATCGCTTTTACCAGTGCAGTTTGCAAGGTGATGGAACATCTGGTAAATAGACGTTTAATATGGTATTTAGAGACACAACAGTCTCCCCACTAGTCAATATGGCTTTTGTAAGGGACGTTCTACCATAGACCCCTTACTACACTTGGATGCATATGTTCGTAATGCCTTTGCGAATAACCACACAGTTATTGTCATATTTTTTGACCTTGAGAAGACATGACACAACTTGGAGGTATAATATTTTGGCCCAACCCCACTCCTTTGGCCTCTGAGGCAATCTACCATCCTTCCTTAAAAACTTCTTAACTGACAGACATTTCTGTGTTCGGGTTCATAATATGCTTTCCCTGGACTTTGTCCAAACTGAAGGTGTCCCCCAGGGATGTGTTCTGAGCACAACACTTTTTTTCTTGCTATAAATGATTTGGCCTCTCTTTTACCGTCCAATATTTGGTCATTGCTCTATGTTGATGACTTCACTATAGCTTGTGCAGGTGCTGTGTCACCTCATGGCAGTTTCTCTCCAGCATGCAGTCGACCATGTTTCCAATTGGGCCACCACACATGGGTTTAAATTTTCCAGCACTAAAACCCACCAAATTACTTTCACTAGACGCTCTGTCATCTCCAATCATCCTTTGTACCTCTATGGCTCCCGTATCCCTGAACGTGATACAGTCAAGTTTCTAGGCCTCTTCTTTGACCGTAGGTTATCCTGGAAACCACTCATTACCTCTCTGAAGGCAACTTGTCACAGCCAGCTGAACCTTCTTAAAACCCTTGCTCATCTTTCATGGGGAGCTGATCGTCGAACCCTCCTTCGCCTACATTCCACCCTCATTTTATCGAAACTTGATTATGGTGACCAGATCTATTCAGCGGCATCTCCTGCTACTCTCTCTAGCCTTAACCCCATTCATCACCAAGGATTACGTTTATGCCTTGGTGCTTTTCGCTCTTCCCCTGTCGAGAGCCTCTATGCAGAAGCGAACGTTCCATCCTTATCCGATCGCCGTGATGCCCATTGCCTTCGCTACTATGTACGCTCTCATGATCTTCACAATCCTTCCATTTATAGAATGGTCACTGATATTAGTAGACATTCTTTATTTGTTCGCCGTCCCTGTTTACTCCGTCCCTTCTCTCTTCAACTTCATTCGCTCTTGTCTTCTCTTCAATTACCACCTTTCTATGTTCATGTAGCATCTCACTTTTCCCTACCCCCCTGGGAAGTTCCAGCTGTTCGAATCTGTTCTCTCTCTCTCCCTTGCTCGAAAGCCCAACTGTCTACGGTCGCTTCCCGCTCTCTTTTTCTTGACCACTTTCACTCTCATTCTCATGCCATTGCTGTGTACACAGATGGCTCTAAGTCTTCTGACGGCGTAGGATTCGCAGCAGTGTTTCCGGACAGCGTCGTACGAGATCATTTACTATCTTCGGCTAGTATTTTTACTGCTGAATTGTATGCCATCCTTGCAGCACTTATCCGTATTGCATCTATGCCTGTGTCATCATTTGTGGTTGTCTCAGACTCCCTTAGTGCTTTACAGGCTATACAGAAATTTGATACACCTCACCCCTTAGTCCTCCGTATCCAACTTTGGCTACGCCGCATCTTTACCAGGCATAAAGATATTGTTTTTTGTTGGGTCCCTGGTCATGTTGACGTACAGGGCAATGAACAGGCAGACACTGCTGCGCGGTCAGCAGTACATGACCTACCAGTTTCATAGAGAGGTATTCCATTTATGGACTATTTTGCTGCAATATCTTCCCACCTTCACACCCATTGGCAACAACGTTGGTCTACTATGCTCGGCAACAAACTTCAATCTATTAAACCAAGTATAGGTTACTGGCTGTCTTCTTATCACCAGTGTCGAGGTTGGGAGACTACTCTCTCCCATCTTCGCATTGGCCATACTCGTCTTACTCATGGATATCTCATGGAGAGGCGCCCTGCTCGTCTCTGTGAGAATTGCCAAGCTCCATTATCAGTCAGCCACATTCTGTTGGACTGCCCACTTTATCAACGAGCACACAGAATTTACCTCTGTCGTCGTCTTCGCTCAGCTGCTCTCTCTTTACCTTCCCTTCTCCCTGATGGACCCACCTTTCATCCAGACTCTCTCATTGTCTTTTTGACAACAACTGACTTCACAAATTCTGATATCTTCAGCCCTTTCTACTTCAATCTCTTGCTACCCTCTACCCCGGTACTATCCCCTGCCCCGCTGTTTTCTGTAACCTACTGATCATCCCTCCTCCCTTCTGCCATCCAATACCCTCGCTTCCTTCCCTACCCTGCAGCGCTGTATAGCCCTTGTGGCTTAGAGCTTCTTTTTGATTATAATAATAATACAGTAGAATATCCACGGCCTCAGAGGTAATTGAGGTGAGCTTCAGATATTGTTCTCCCAGTTTTCCCCTGTTGGTGTTTGCTTACAAGAACCAAAATTACACTCTGCTGTTATCCATCCCATCTCAAGCTATGATTTATTGTAATCTTCGCTTCCTTTTTCTGATGGAACCTTTAATGAAAGTGTCCTTATACAAACTGATATTCCTTACTGTCAGCTATTTGCTCATACCTCGCTGCATTACACTTTAGCCTGTATCCACTAAAATAAATGGTATACAATCTGTTCTTTGTGTCTCTCTCCTTCTCGGGCATTATCTATCCCAGATGTTGCCTTTGTTTTGTCCTTACCGCCACCACTTCCGTTACTTGGCGATTTTAATGCCCACCATTTCCTCTGAGGGGTCTCACTGTGACTCCTGTGGCATTCAGTTAGAGGCTTTTCTTGCTTCTCACCCCCTCCATGTTTTAAATACAGGTACTCCCACCCATTTTGATCCTCATACTCATACTCTCTCTTGCATCGATCTCTAGGTCTGCTCTTCCTCCACTGCACTAGACTTCACCTGGTCTGCCCTCCTGGACTTACATGACAGCGATCATTTTCCAATTATTCTTACTTCTCCTTCATTTATCACCTCTTCTTAGCCCATGCTGGCAATTTGATCGAGCAAACTGGGACCTTTACTCGAAACTGCTTTTAGTGAGGTTCCTTCTTCATCCTCCACTGATGAGCTTTTACACCTCTTCTCGACCTCAGTTTTAACCATAGCTTCTCATTCTATACCCCAAACCTCGGGCAGGCATTCTCAGAGGTGCATGCCTTGGTGGTCTCCTGCTTGTGCTCGGGCAGTACGTTTGAAACGCGCTCCGTGGGGCAGGTGCTAGTACAATAGAACCACAGAGAGACTTCTTGATTTTAAGCAGAAGCAAGCGGTCATTCGCTGTGTCATCCGTAACACTAAACACACTTTCTGGCGAGATTATGTTTCCACCATCACCTCTGCTTCCTCTATGAGTGCAGTCTGGAAAAAAGTACGGAAACTGAGTGGTAAATACTCTCACGACCTGTCTTCTGTTTTGCGGGTTACCGATGTTGATATAGCAAACCCTCTTGATGTTGCCATTGCTATTGGTAATCATATGGTCCGTATTTCTCAGGGGCTCCATCTATGCCCTTCATTTCTTTCCTCAAAGTCTGCCATAGAGTTAGTGCCCTTAGTCTTTTCTTCTCTCAAAGAAGAATCTTATAATGTGCCTTTTACACTTCTGGAACTAGAGACAACACTCTCGGCTTGTTGATCATCGGCAGCTGGGCCTGATGGCATTCATATTCGGATGTTACAGCATTTACATCAGTCAGCCCTTGCAGTCCTCTTACAACTCTTTAATCTTATTTAGTCGCATGGAGTTCTTCCCCAGCTGTGGAAATCTGCCATTGTTCTCCCTTTCTGCAAACCAGGTACTATAGGACATGATGCCTCCCACTATCGTCCCATCGCTTTTACCAGTGCAGTTTGCAAGGTGATGGAACATCTGGTAAATAGACGTTTAATATGGTATTTAGAGACACACAACAGTCTCTCCACTAGTCAATATGGCTTTCGTAAGGGACGTTCTACCATAAACCCCTTACTACACTTGGATACATATGTTCGTAATGCCTTTGCGAATAACCACTCAGTTATTGTCATATTTTTTGACCTTGAGAAGACATGACACAACTTGGAGGTATAATATTTTGGCCCAACCCCACTCCTTTGGCCTCTGATGCAATCTACCATCCTTCCTTAAAAACTTCTTAACTGACAGACATTTCTGTGTTCGGGTTCATAATATGCTTTCCCTGGACTTTGTCCAAACTGAAGGTGTCCCCCAGGGATGTGTTCTGAGCACAACACTTTTTTTTTTCTTTCTATAAATGATTTGGCCTCTCTTTTACCGTCCAATATTTGGTCATTGCTCTTGTTGATGACTTCACTATAGCTTGTGCAGGTGCTGTGTCACCTCATGGCAGTTTCTCTCCAGCATGCAGTCGACCATGTTTCCAATTGGGCCACCACACATGGGTTTAAATTTTCCAGTACTAAAACTCACCAAATTACTTTCACTAGACATTCTGGAATCTCTGATCATCCATTGTACCTCTATGGCTCACGTATCCCAGAATGTGATACAGTCAGGTTTCTCGGCCTTCTATTTGACCGTAGGTTATCCTGGACACCTCACATTACCTCTCTGAAGGCAACTTGTCACAGCCATCTGAACCTTCTTAAAAACCCTCGCTCATCTTTCATGGGAAGTTGATCGTAGAACTCTCCTTCACCTACATTCCGCCCTAATTCTATCGAAACTCGATTATGGTGATCAGATTTATTCGGCAGCCTCTCCTGCTACTCTCACTAGCCTTAATCCCATCCATCACCAGGGATTACGTTTATGCCTTGGTGCTTTTCGCTCTTCACCTGTTGAGAGCCTCTATGCAGAAGCGAATATTCCATCCTTGTCTGATCGCCGTGATGCCCATTGCCTTCACTGTTATGTTTGTTCTCATGATCTCTACAATCCTTCCATATATAGAATAGTCACTGATGTTAGTAGACATTTATTTGTTCATCGCCCCTGTTTACTCCGTCCCTTTTCACCTACATTTGCTTTTGTCCTCCCTTCAGTTACCACTTTTCTATGTTCATGTAGTATCTCACTTTTCCCTACCCCCTTGGGAAGTTCCAGCTGTTCATGTCTGTTCTTTCTCACTGCCATGCGTGAAAGCCCAACTGCCTACGGTAGCTTCCCGCTCTCTTTTTCTTGACCACTTCCGCTTTAATTCTCATGCCATCGCAGTGTACACAGATGGTTTTAAGTCTTCTGAAGGTGTCGGATTCACAGCAGTGTTTCCAGACAGTATCGTGCGAGGGCATTTACTATCCTCGGCTACCATTTTTATTGCTGAATTGTATGCCATTCTTGCAGCACTTATCTGCATTGCATCTATGCCTGTGTCACCACTTGTGGTTGTTTCATACTCCCTTAGTGCTTTACAGGCTATACATAAATTTGATACACCTCACCCCCTAGTTCTCCATATCGAACTTTGGTTACACTGTATCTCTACCAAGCACAAAGACATTGTTTTTTGTTGGGTCCCTGGTTATCTTGACATACAGGGCAATGAACAGACACTGCTGTGCGGTCAGCAGTACATGACCTCCCAGTTTCATATAGAGGTGTTCCATTCACCGACTATTTTGCTGTAATTGCTACCCACCTTTGCACCCATTGGCAACAATGTTGGCCTGATCTGCTCTATAACAAACTTCATTCTATTAAACCGAGTATAGGTTACTGGCCATCTCCTTGTCATCAGTGTCGAGGTTGGGAGACTACACTCTCCCGTCTGTGCATTGGCCACACTCGTCTTACTCATGGGTATCTCTTGGAGAGTCGTCCTGTTCCTCTCTGTGAGAATTGTCAGGTTCCAGTATCTGTTAGCCACATTCTGTTGGACTGTCCACTCTATCAACGAGCACGCAGAATTTACCTCCAATATCGTCTCCGCTCTGCTGCTCGTTCTTTACCTTCCCTTCTTGCTGATGGACCCTCCTTTAATCAAAAAGACTCATTGACTTTTTGACAACTGATTTACTCCACAAACTCTAATGATGATACCTTTAGCACTCCCCTCAGCCCTTTCTGCCTCAATCTCTTCCTACCCTCTACCCCTGCACTATCCCCTGCCCCGTTGTACTTAATAAACTACTAATAACAAAAAAGGCACAATACCATGACTGGAACGATACACAAATAACCCGCACACAAAAGAGAGAAGCTTACGACGACGTTTCGGTCCGATTGGGTAAATGGTCCAAGTCGGACCGAAACGTCGTTGTAAACTTCTCTCTTTTATGTGCGGGTTATTTGTGTAACCTACTAATCATCCCTCTTCCTCTTGCTACCCAATGCTTTCACATCTTTCCCTGCCCTGCAGCGCTGTATAACCCTTGTGGTTTAGCGCTTCTTTTTTATTATAATAATAATATACAAAGAGTACAGTGGTACCAACGCTGTTGTAGGGGTGTGAAGCATGGATTTAGATGTTGCAGCAAGGAGAAGGCTAGAGGCAGTGGAGATGTGTCTGAGGGCAATGTGTCGTGTGAATGTTATGCAGAGAATTCGTAGTTTGGAGATCAGGAGGTGCAGGGCTTACCAAAAGTATTCAGAGGGCTGAGGAGGGGTTGTTAAGATGGTTTGGACATTTAGAAAAGATGGAGAAATATAGGATGACTTCGAGGGCGTATAAATCTGGGTTAAAGCATAGGAGTGGTAGGGGTTGTCCTAGGAAAGGTTGAAGGTTAAGAAGGTTTTGAGTGAGTGTGTTAGGAGTTATTGGAGGCAAGTGGTTTTTATGACTTGATATGCTTTTGGGAGTGTGGGCAAGGTGACATTTATGAAAGAATTCAGGGAAACCGGTTAGTCAGACTTGAATCCTGAAGGTGGTAAGCATTGCCTGGACTCTGAAGGATGGGTGGGGGATATTGAGGTTTGGAGGCACATCTGAACTGTAATGTCAGCACACTTCTGACAAGACGGTGATTAAATGATGGTGAAAAGTGTTTTTTCTCGGGTCATTCATCCTCAAAGGAAGACAGCCAGTGTGTCCAAAATATTAATAACAATATATTTCAGTTGCTGTGCGATCCACGGAAGGTATCCCCGTTGGAAAAATAAACAGAAATGCAATGTAATGTGATCCTTTATTGATTACGTTCCACCCACACAGTGGACTTGATCAAGTCACAAACATATCTACCTGGGTAAAGAGTACATAATTATATATATTCATGTACTCTATCTAGGCTAAATAAGTCACAGTGGTTGACTTTATTGGGTTATGTTGGGTTTAATAAGTCATAGTGGTTGACATTATTGGGTTAGGTGAAGTAAGTCATGTGGTTGACTTTAATGGGTTATGTTGGGTTTAATAAGTCACAGTGGTTGACTCACAGCTCCTGGTTCTGCCTCAACTTGCTACTTGCTAGATTCATTCTCTCCTAGCCTTGTGTGCCCTATCCTACATACTCTTAAAACGTCGCATTAAGCCTCCCTCCACTATGTCTTCATCTAGTTCACTCTGCGTCCTGACATTCCTATAATTCATTTGTATTCTTGTAACCTTACCCTCGTATACCTATTTCCTGCCTCGTGTGCCTATCCCTATCCACTACATCAACTCTGAGGGTTCTGTATTTCGTTATAATGACTCGCCTGGTTTTTCTGTGTATTGTGTATTTTCTGTCCTCTGGTGTCACCAGGTTTAGTTCCTGGAACTTCTCACACCTCATTCTCTCATTCTCTGGGAGCAAGTCTCGTTGCGTATCTCAGCACTTTCTCCTGCTTAACCTCGCTGTATAGTCCTTGTGGCTTAGCGCTTCTTTTTGATTATAATAATAATAATAATCCTGCTTAACCTGCATCATCAGGTGTGGGTTCATGCTGGTGATGCATACGATGTGTGTGTGTGTGTGTGTGTGTGTGTGTGTGTGTGTGTGTGTGTGTGTGTGTGTGTGTGTGTGTGTGTGTGTGTGTGTGCGCGCGCGCGTGTCAAAAAGAATGCAGATGTAATACATACAGACTTTGCAAAAGCCTTCGACAAGTGTGACCATGGCGTAATAGCGCACAAAATGCGTGCTAAAGGAATAACAGGAAAAGTCGGTCGATGGATCTATAATTTCCTCACTAACAGAACACAGAGTAGTAGTAGTCAACAGAGTAAAGTCCGAGGCAGCTACGGTGAAAAGCTCTGTTCCACAAGGCACAGTACTCGCTCCCATCTTGTTCCTCATCCTCATATCTGACATAGACAAGGATGTCAGCCACAGCACCGTGTCTTCCTTTGCAGATGACACCCGAATCTGCATGACAGTGTCTTCCATTGCAGACACTGCAAGGCTCCAGGTGGACATCAACCAAATCTTTCAGTGGGCTGCAGAAAACAATGTGAAGTTCAACGATGAGAAATTTCAATTACTCAGATATGGTAAACACGAGGAAATTAAATCTTCATCAGAGTACAAAACAAATAATTCTGGCCACAAAATAGAGCGAAACACCAACGTCAAAGACCTGGGAGTGATCATGTCGGAGGATCTCACCTTCAAGGACCATAACATTGTATCAATCGCATCTGCTAGAAAAATGACAGGATGGATAATGAGAACCTTCAAAACTAGGGAGGCCAAGCCCATGATGACACTCTTCAGGTCACTTGTTCTATCTAGGCTGGAATATTGCTGCACACTAACAGCACCTTTCAAGGCAGGTGAAATTGCTGACCTAGAAAATGTACAGAGAACCTTCACGGCGCGCATAACGGAGATAAAACACCTCAATTACTGGGAGCGCTTGAGGTTCCTAAACCTGTATTCCCTGGAATGCAGGCGGGAGAGATACATGATTATATACACCTGGAAAATCCTAGAGGGACTAGTACCGAACTTGCACACGAAAATCACTCACTACGAAAGCAAAAGACTTGGCAGACGATGCAACATCCCCCCAATGAAAAGCAGGGGTGTCACTAGCACGTTAAGAGACCATACAATAAGTGTCAGGGGTCTGAGACTGTTCAACTGCCTCCCAGCATACATAAGGGGGATTACCAACAGACCCCTGGCAGTCTTCAAGCTGGCACTGGACAAGCACCTAAAGTCGGTTCCTGACCAGCCGGGCTGTGGCTCGTACGTTGGTTTGCGTGCAGCCAGCAGTAACAGCCTGGTTGATCAGGCTCTGATCCACCAGGCGGCCTGGTCACAGACCGGGCCGCGGGGGCGTTGACCCCCGGAACTCTCTCCAGGTAAACTCCAGGTATTACGCGAGTGTCATTAAGTCTGTCTGCTTACACGATGGGTCATTAAATCTACGTCACGAAGGTCATTAAAATCTAATACACGAGGGTCATTAAAGTTGCTACACGAAGGTGAATTAATCTGCTACACGAGGGTCAGATCTACTACACGAGGATCATTAAACCTCTTGTTACTGTGCACAACCAGTCAGTGAGATTGTAATATCTTAAGTAAGGCTTAAGGAAAATTATCATTGCATAAACGAGGCACACGGACTGGGAAAATTTTGCCAGTGGTCTCAGTACCCCTACCCCACGTAGCTGGACATGGAGGGATATAAATAAAAGGGTAACAGAACTGGTCAGATCGCGAACCTTCATCCCTTACAAAGGGCGAATGAGTTAAGGCTTGGGCTGCTACATCTAGCTATGACAACCTTCCCAGTACCACACAGACGCATATACGGAAAACATGATGCAAGAAAGAGACATTTGTTTTATGCTCATTAAGGAAGATGACTGTAACATTCCCTTCACTAACTTTGAACTTGATGCAGCACTTACTAAGGGCAACTCCACGTCGCCTGGTGAGGATGGTATTACTTACAACATACTCAGATTGCTATGTCGATTATCATATAATCCTTGGCTTGAATTATACACCAAGAGATATGTAACTGGGGAGCTTCCCAAATCTTGGACCGACAGCCTCATCATTCCCATTCCAAAGCCCAATCAACAAAATGCATTTTGCCCAATATCTCTTACTAGCTGCTTGTGTAAAATATCTGAGAGGATGATTCTCAATCGTCTCATGCACAGAATCAAACAATTTTTTTCTCCGGTTGTATGGTTTCATGCATAGAAGGAGCGTGCATCATTGCATTACCACCTTTCTCACCCTGCACACTGACAGCGCATATACTACCTTCCTTGACCTTAAATCATATAATCGATAGTGAAATTGCCGGAATGGATGTAGGAAGATGGTTTCTCCGCTGGATTAGGTGGCCCGGTGGTCTTGTGGCTAAAGCTCCCGCTTCACACACGGAGGGCCCGGGTTCGATTCCCGGCGGGTGGAAATTCCGACACGTTTCCTTACACCTATTGTCCTGTTCACCTAGCAGCAAATAGGTACCTGGGTGTTAGTCGACTGGTGTGGGTCGCATCCTGGGGGACAAGATTAAGGACCCCAATGGAAATAAGTTAGACAGTCCTCGATGACGCACTGACTTTCTTGGGTTATCCTGGGTGGCTAACCCTCCGGGGTTAAAAATCCGAACGAAATCTTATCTCTCTTATCTTATCTTAAAAGCTACCTGTCCAGCAGAAAGACTTGTCTTGTTCCAGGGACATAGAAATGTAACTAGAGACTTTGAATTAGGAACCCCACAGGGAGGTGTATTAGGTCCAACCTTATTCATTATTCTAATTAATGCTTTACTAAATGTTATTTCTAGTCAGCCCGATCATTATATGATTAGCTTTGCTGATATAATTCACACCACCGGATTCTCCAACACCCAAAACATCCTTGACCATGTACTAGCCTCGTGTCAGAACATTGGGTTATCTCTACTGATAAAATATACTCAACAGTCGTCCTCTTTGACAGAGAGGCGCAGTTCACCGGATCCAGTTGCATGATGGGTCTCTTCTAGAATATGTAATTAGATACAGGTGTCACTAGCACGTTAAGAGACCATACAATAAGTGTCAGGGGCCCGAGACTGTTCAACTGCCTCCCAGCATACATAAGGGGGATTACCAACAGACCCCTGGCAGTCTTCAAGCTGGCACTGGACAAGCACCTAAAGTCGGTTCCTGACCAGCCGGGCTGTGGCTCGTACGTTGATTTGCGTGGTCACAGACCGGGCCGCGGGGGCGTTGACCCCCGGAACTCTCTCCAGGTAAACTCCAGGTATCTAGGTTTTGAGGTCCCATTACTAGGACCTGTTGCAACGAGACTGTCGCCAATACAGAGAAAGGCTGAGAGCGTTAAGAGTTTGAATTGTGGCAGATTTTCATCCCAGGTATGAATGCTAATATTAAAATTGTGAAACTGATGTATTTTACTTATATTACATCACTAGTTGGTTATGCTGCACCACTTGCTGTTGCGTCTGACGAAGCTTGGAGGGCTGGAAAAACTGCACAACGAAGCAATGAGGATCATCCTAGGATGCCTTCGTTCTCCCAAATTTTTAAATATGCAGAAAGAACTTGATATCCCAAGCATCAGAGATCGTGTTACTGAAAGAAATGTCCTCATTGGGGTCAATATGCTCAGGCAAGTCCATTCAAACTCTTGCACAAAACCCCTCCAAAGTTTCCTCAGCACTGGTGAACACTCCTCCAGATGAATCGTAAAAACGAACTGACCTCCGCATGAACCAGATTCATAAGATATGTCAAGTAAGGCAACAGCGGCACTTCCTGCCACATGGGATATTACCCCATTCAAACCACTAACCCTCTCTTTCTTCCCCCAAAATTTCTTAAATCACAACCAAAGCTTCGTCTTGCAGCCGAACAGGATGCCTTGAGCTGTATTGATAACTTAGTCACACAGAACACACTGTCACAAATTATTTACGTTGATGGTTCCATACACCAGTCCACTGGTGCAGCTGGTAGTGCTGCTGTTGTCGTACAGAGTGATGGCCCTCATAAAGAAATTGGAGCACGTATCAATAACTGGGCCTCTACCCTTCAAACAGAACTGTTTGCTACACTCGTTACACTTAAATGCGTCCATGTATCTAAGGTTGAAACTTAACATTTATGGATGACAAACAGTAACAGTTCTCAACTCCTCAGGTATAAATTGTGGCATGTTTGTGTCAGAAGCTAGATACAGGTATGGTAGGATTGTCGACAATGGAGGCGAAGTGCACTTGTGGAATCCATTTTGCATTGATCCAGCAGGGGAGCCTACTCTGCTGGATAACAGGATAACTCAAATAGAGTATCCTCTGTCCTCTACCAAGGCTTTAGAAGCGAGTATAAAGAATGTCCCTAGGTACACCGCAGGGAGTTCTCAGTCTCATGCTATTTAATCTAATACTCTCCTAAATGCTCTACCTGCCTCACCTAAACATATAGCTATAAGCTATGCTGATGACATGATCCACACAACAGGGCATAAGAAGATGAAGTTCAAGCAATTTGTAATCGACTCGGTCTCATAATATCTTCTTCTAAAACAAAGATATTAACAAGCAAACGGCATCCCCCACCCATCTATTTGCAGAGTGAAAACATTAGCTACGTTAAAACTTAGATATCTTGGAGTAGATGAACCCTTTAACAAATCCACTGTACCACAACTAAATAAGAAATGCAAAGCTAGGCTAAATGCTCTCAAAGCTGGCTACAACCCCAACTATGGTGCTAATGTGAGAATCATGAGAATGATGTACATAGCCTATGTTAGGTCCTTAATTGATTATGTTGCTCACATGTTGATATTAGCTTGAGAAAGTTCTCTCCGACCCTTGGAGTTAATGCAAAATGAAGCTCTCAGAATTATTCTTGGCTTTCCCAAATCTACAACGGTTCTTAATATGAGGAAGGAGCAGGGCCGCATCTGCTCTTGTTGCTACCTCCCTAGTTAAGAACGATAATAAACTTGTTGAACTAGTACACCAAATCCAGTCATTCCTGGAGTGGAACCACAGTCGATGGCCTCCACTCCAAACCAACAGATACAGATACTAATGCCGGAAAAAAATCCCCCCCCAGTACCAACAATACCACCAGTCCGATAACATTCTTCTTTGCAAATATACAGGGTCTAAAGCCAGCAACAAACAACAAAATACCTTTCATCCGTGGACTGCTTGCAGAGGCAAAGGCAATGTTCGCGGCTTTCACTGAGACCCACATAAAGGATCACTTGGACAACGAAATATGGATCCCAGGTTACAACCTATACAGATGTGACAGAGTGAACAGGCAAAAGGGGGGGGTTGGCCTGTACATTGCAGAGTCACTTGTTTGCACAGAACTGCTAAATGCCTCAAATGATGTAGTGGAAGTTTTAGCAGTAAAGGTCGAGAACCAAAACCTAGTCATTGTGATAGTCTACAAGCCTCCGGATGCAACATCCCAGCAATTCCAGGAACAGCTGTTAAAAATTGACCACTGTCTGGAAAACCTTCCAGCTCCTGCACCCAACATCTTGCTCCTGGGGGATTTCAACTTAAGGCACCTAAAATGGAGGAATATAGCAAATAATATTGTTGCAGTAATAACACCAGGAGGCAGCTCTGATGAAAACTCACACTCACGCGAGCTTTTAAATCTCTGCACAAAATTCAATTTAAACCAGCAAATAATAGAGCCTACTAGACTGGAGAATACACTAGACCTCATCTTCACTAACAATGATGATCTGATAAGAAATATCACCATATCAAAAAACAATATACTCAGATCACAACATAATTGAGGTTCAGTCATGTATGCGCGGAGCCCCAGACCGACATAAGGAGATTAGTCACGAGGGAGCATTCACCAAATTCAACTTCAATAACAAAAACATAAAGTGGACCAAGTAAACCAAGTCCTAACCGATATAAGCTGGGAAGATATACTAAGCAACACAAACCCCAACTTATGCCTAGAACAGATTAATCGGTAGCACTCGATGTATGCACAAGGCTTATTCCTCTAAGAAAAAGGAGGAGTAGATGTAAAACAGAAAGAGACAGGCGCTCCCTTTACAGGCGACGGAAAAGAATAACAGAGCGGCTAAAAGAGGTCAATATATCTGAAATGCGTAGGGAGACACTGGTCAGAGAAATAGCAAGCATCGAACTTAAGCTAAAAGAATCCTTTAGGAGTCAGGAATCGCGGGAAGAACTAAAAGCCATAAATGAAATCGAAAGAAACCCAAAGTATTTCTTCTCCTATGCCAAATCAAAATCGAGAACAACGTCCAGTATTGGGCCCCTACTTAAACAAGATGGGTCCTACACAGATGACAACAAGGAAATGAGTGAGCTACTCAAGTCCCAATATGACTCAGTTTTTAGCAAGCCGCTAACCAGACTGAGAGTCGAAGATCAAAATGAATTTTTATGAGAGAGCCACAAAATTTGATTAACACAAGCCTATCCGATGTTATCCTGACGCCAAATGACTTCGAACAGGCGATAAATGACATGCCCATGCACTCTGCCCCAGGGCCAGACTCATGGAACTCTGTGTTCATCAAGAACTGCAAGAAGCCCCTATCACGAGCCTTTTCCATCCTATGGAGAGGGAGCATGGACACGGGGGTCGTCCCACAGTTACTAAAAACAACAGACATAGCCCCACTCCACAAAGGGGGCAGTAAAGCAACAGCAAAGAACTACAGACCAATAGCACTAACATCCCATATCATAAAAATCTTTGAAAGGGTCCTAAGAAGCAAGATCACCACGCATCTAGAAACCCATCAGTTACACAACCCAGGGCAACATGGGTTTAGAACAGGTCGCTCCTGTCTGTCTCAACTATTGGACCACTACGACAAGGTCCTAAATGCACTAGAAGACAAAAAGAATGCAGATGTAATATATACAGACTTTGCAAAAGCCTTCGACAAGTGTGACCATGGCGTAATAGCGCACAAAATGCGTGCTAAAGGAATAACAGGAAAAGTCGGTCGATGGATCTATAATTTCCTCACTAACAGAACACAGAGAGTAGTCGTCAACAGAGTAAAGTCCGAGGCAGCTACGGTGAAAAGCTCTGTTCCACAAGGCACAGTACTCGCTCCCATCTTGTTCCTCATCCTTATATCCGACATAGACAAGGATGTCAGCCACAGCACCGTGTCTTCCTTTGCAGATGACACCCGAATCTGCATGACAGTGTCTTCCATTGCAGACACTGCAAAGCTCCAGGCAGACATCAACCAAATCTTTCAGTGGCTGCAGAAAACAATATGAAGTTCAACGATGAGAAATTTCAATTACTCAGATATGGTAAACATGAGGAAATTAAATCTTCATCAGAGTACAAAACAAATTCTGGCCACAAAATAGAGCGAAACACCAACGTCAAAGACCTGGGAGTGATCATGTCGGAGGATCTCACCTTCAAGGACCATAACATTGTATCAATCGCATCTGCTAGAAAAATGACAGGATGGATAATGAGAACCTTCAAAACTAGGGAGGCCAAGCCCATGATGACCACTCTTCAGGTCACTTGTTCTATCTAGGCTGGAATATTGCTGCCACTAACAGCACCTTTCAAGGCAGGTGAAATTGCCGACCTAGAAAATGTACAGAGAACTTTCACGGCGTGCATAACGGAGATAAAACACCTCAATTATTGGGAGCGCTTGAGTTCCTAAACCTGTATTCCTGGAACGCAGGAGGGAGAGATACATGATTATATACACCTGGAAAATCCTAGAGGGACTAGTACCGAACTTGCACACGAAAATCACCCACTACGAAAGCAAAAGACTTGGCAGACGATGCCCCATCCCCCCAATGAAAAGCAGGGGTGTCACTAGCACGTTAAGAGACCATACAATAAGTGTCAGGGGCCCGAGACTGTTCAACTGCCTCCCAGCACACATAAGGGGGATTACCAACAGACCCCTGGCAGTCTTCAAGCTGGCACTGGACAAGCACCTAAAGTCAGTTCCGGATCAGCCGGGCTGTGGCTCGTATGTTGGTTTGCGTGCAGCCAGCAGCAACAGCCTGGTTGATCAGGCTCTGATCCACCAGGAGGCCTGGTCTCAGACCGGGCCGCGGGGGCGTTGACCCCCGGAACTCTCTCCAGGTAAACTCCAGGCATAAGAATTAACAACTGGGCGTCTACACCTCAAACTGAATTGTTTGCAATCCTAATGGCGCTAAAGTTAACTTATGACACTGAGCTTGATTATCATCATTACTGATTCTGTGTCATCACTGAAGGCTCTTAATTCATATAATGACTCCATCAACATGGTCTTTGGAGAAGCCAGGTATAGATGCTCAAAAATCCTGGACAAAGGAATTAATGTACAATTGCTGTGGATCCCATCACACACTGGATTACTCCTTCATGATAAAGTTGGTATGTTAGCCAAGAAGAGTACCCAGAAGGAGAATGTAGAATATAACTTTGGTATAACTGTCTAGCATTAGGAATAATATTAGGAGAGAAGTAAATAATGAAAATGATTATGGGAATGCAGTTAGAAGCCTGAGTAGATCTATAACCCACTATGATAACATGAACGTAGATAAATATGTTTATGGAGCAACTTGCAATGTGAACAGACTGACTGTGTTGTAGTGGCCAGGCTTAGGCTTGGTTACAAGTACTTCTGGCAGTTTGGGAGACACACACTTGATCAAACTAAATGCAAATTATGTGATCATGCATATGGTCACTCTCTTGAACACTATGTGCTTAATTGTCCACTTTTTCAGAAATACAGAGACAGTATTATAACCTATGTGACATGTCAAAATATCTTATTAATGAAAATAATGTACCAGATATACTAAGCAAATTTCCTAAATTTGCTGGTAATAGATAAGTGACTTGTAGATATGTAGATATAAATCCATATGTACACCTGTTAATCCTTTTGTGGCCTAGTTCCTAGGTCTTTTGTGTATCCATATGCTCCTGCGCTACCGTCCACAGGATGGATATGGGGTGCACAATAAACTAGCCACTTCAGTGGGAAAATCTAAAATCTAATCTTACATTGGTCTTCAGATGCATGATAGCTAAGTTATATGCCTTCAAAGAGGGAGTAGATTACTATCTTGGGTTGTCAATTAGTAGATTGAGAACAATATTACGAAAAGAACTTCAGCTAAATTTAATTGACTTACGGCTGAGGGTGACTGACACCAGTCAGTCCATCTATCGTCATTCTATCATGCAGGAGGAGTCACATGTCTATGGTGCATCCAACAAAATAAGCCGACTCTTGGATGTCACTACCGCCCGGCTCCAGCTGGGTTACAAGTATCTTTGGCAGGTTAAATCACCACCACCAGATGTAGACCAAACGAAATATAAACTTTCCCAGATGGACTATTGTCACACCTCGCGTCATTATGTACTGGAGTGCGATAAAATTAATGAATTTAGAGACAACTCACCCAGAAATGTTCAAGATATGTCCAAGTTTTTATCCAGAGTGGTACATTACAGACCATTCTGGAAAAATACCTTGATTTTGCTAGCTGTAAATAAAGCATTACCACGTGTGTGTGTGTGTATGTGTGTGTGTGTGTGTGTGTGTGTGTGTGTGTGTGTGTGTGTGTGTGTGTGTGTGTGTGTGTGCGCGTGCTAACCTATTTGTGGTTGCAGAGGTCGAGTCTTAGCTCCTGGCCCCGCCTCTTCACTGGTTGCTACTGGGTCCTCTCCCTGCTCCATGAGCTTTATCAAACCTCGTCGTAAAACTATGTATGGTTCCCGCCTCCACTACGTCACTTTCTAGACTATTCCACTGCCTGACAACTCTATGACTGAAGAAATACTTCCTAACATCCCTTTGACTCATCTGAGTCTTCAACTTCCAATTGTGACCTCTTGTTTCTGTGTCATCTCCCTGGAACATCCTGTCTTTGTCCACCTTGTATATTCCGCGCAGTATTTTATATGTCGTTATCATGTCTCCCCTGACCCTCCTGTCCTCCAGTGTCGTCAGGCCGATTTCCCTTAACCTTTCTTCATAGGACATTCTCCTTAGCTCTGGAACTAACCTTGTCGCAAACCTTTGCACTTTCTCTAATTTCTTGACGTGCTTGATCAAGTGCAGGTTCCAAACAGGTGCTGCATACTCCAGTATGGGCCTGACGTGCACGGTGTACAGCGTCTTGAACGACTCCTTACTAAGGTATCGGAACGCTGTTCTCAGGTTTGCCAGGCGTGTGATGTAGTCCAGCTGGGCTTGTGAGGTCTCTGGGGAGACCTAATTTAACCAATTATATGGTCACACCTTGCCTTGGCAAACGTCTGTCAGCCACGCCCACGTCTGAGGTCTTTTGTTCTTGACGCCTCAGACCTAGGCGTCAGGTCGTACACGTGGTTGTGGAGGGTGCTTGGACCACCATAAAAGCCCAAGGAAGAGCTGAGTAGGGAGATTCGAGTGGAGCTGCTGCTGGGGTGCAGAGCTCCTGAGCAGAGACTTCGAGCGGAGCTGCTGCTGGGGTGCAGGGCTTGGGAGAAGGCTGCTGAAGTCTCTGGAGGAGACTGTTGGAGGCATTGGGCAGAGTACTGGCTTGGCGCATTACTCGTGCTCTATAGGTCTTGGGACCTGTGGCTTAGTTCCTGTAGTGAACTGTCCTCTGTGCTATATTGTAAGTTACATTCATTTTGGCCAAGCTAATTGTATTCCCTGTCTCACTGCTTATGTGTACCACCCCATTTATCTAAACCACAATAATGTTCTGTTCCCAAATATATTATGGTACAAAGACTTAATAATAAACTGTGTTTGAGTAGAATAGTAATATTCACTGTCCCCGTTATTTTCTCCATTTATTTATGTTTAGTTAAAGTAGTGAGAGGGTGAGTAGTGTAGTGTGGTGGGTAGAGTAATGAGAGGTGAAGGTGTAGTCACCAGTGACCTCACATTACCTACCGACCTCCGCTAATCATCACCTCTCCTACCACCTCGCCTGCATGTCCCCTACCAACTGACTCCCTCCGCTTACCCCCATATTCTTTCATTACCCCCCCTACATGACAGGCGCCCATATGCTGCAGCAGTTATCTGGTTGATGTGTACTTCCGGAGACATGCTCGGTGTTATACTCACCCCAAGATCTTTCTCCTTGAGCGAGGTTTACAGTCTTTGGCCATCTAACCTATACTCCGTCTGCGGTCTTCTGTGCCCTTCCCCGATCTTCATGACTTTGCATTTGGCGGGGTTAAATTCGAGAAGCCAGTTGCTGGACCAGGTGTCCAGTCTGTCCAGGTCTCTTTGAAGTCCTGCCTGATCCTCATCTGATTTAATTCTCCTCATTAACTTCACATCATCTGCGAACAGGGACACTTTTGAGTCTAACCCTTCCATCATGTTCACATATACCAAAAATAGCACTGGTCCTAGGACCGACCCCTGTGGGACCCCGCTCGTCACTGGTGCCCACTGTGATACCTCATCACGTACCATGACTCGTTGTTGCCTCCCTGTCAGGTATTCTCTGATCCATTGCAGTGCCCTTCCTGTTATATGCACCTGATCCTCTAGCTTCTGCACTAATCTCTTGTGAGGAACTGTGTCAAAGGCCTTCTTGCAGTCCAAGAAGATGCAGTCAACCCACCCCTCTCTCTCGTGTCTTACTTCTGTTACTTTATCATAAAACTCCAGAAGGTTTGTGACACAGGATTTGCCTTCCATGAAACTGTGCTGGTTGGCATTTATACTCTTGTTCTGTTCCAGGTGCTCCACCACTCTCCTTCTGATAATCTTCTCCATAACTTTGCATATTATACACATCAGTGACACTGGTCTATAGTTTAGTGCCTCTTTTCTGTCTCCTTTTTTAAAAATGGGAACTACATTTGCTGTCTTCCATAATTCAGGTAGTTGCCCAGTTTCCAGGGATGTATTTGAAGACTGTGGTAAGTGGCACACACAGCACATCTGCTCCCTCTCTAAGGACCCACGGGGAGATGTCCGGTCCCATTGCCTTTGAGGTATCGATGCCCCTCCTCATTTGTATGTATGTCATCCAACACTTGTTGGTATATTCCTTGCTGGTGTCCCCATCTGTTCTGTCCCCCCAGAGGCCTTCCTGTCTCCACTGTAAATGCTTCCTTAAATCTCATATTGAGCTCCTCACATACTTCTTGATCGTTTCTTTTAAGTTCCCCACCATCTTTCCTCAGCCTTATCACCTGGTCTTTGACTGTTGTCTTCCTCCTAATGTGGACTATACAGCAGTTTCTGAGACATGACTTCGATGGCTATGTCGTTTCTCACTGTCGCTGGACCGCCACTCCATATCTGTGCATACTTCCGTTTCTGGCTCTTCTACTGTGTGCGTGTGTTGTGAACGTGTGTCGTGCGTGTGTGTGTGTTGCGTTGTGTGTGCGCGCGCGCGCGCGCTTTGTGCTGTGTGTGTGTTGTGTGTGTGTTTGTGTGTGTGTAGTGTGTGTGTGTGTCCTAATTAAGTTAGATAAATAACTAATACGATTGTGATTGGATATAAAAATATAAATAGTTCATTACCTTTGTAACTTGATCAGCTTTCAAAACTTTCAGACCCAGTCCCTGGACCCATTATGTACCACTGTAATGAGGTACAGTCCCTGGACCCATTATGTACCACTGTAATGTTGAGGTACAGTCCCTGGACCCATTATGTACCACTGTAATGAGGTACAGTCACTGGGACCCAATATGTACCACGGTAATGTGAGGTACAGTCCCTGGACCCATTATTTACCACTGTAATGTTTGAGGTTACAGTCCCTGGACCCATTATGTACCACTGTAATGTTGAGGTACAGTCCTGGGACCCATATGTCCCACTGTAATGTTGAGGTACAGTCCCTGGGACCCATTATTTACCTCTGTAAAAATGTTGAGGTAACAGTCCTGGACCCATTATGTACCACTGTGTGTTGTGGTACAGTCCCTGGACCCATTATTGTACCACTGTAATGTTGAGTTTCAGTCCTGGACCCATTATGTACCACTGTAATGTTGAGGTACCAGTCCCTGGACCCATTATGTAATAAACCCCCAACTTGTAATGTTGAGGTACCAGTACCTGGACCCATTATGTACACTGTAATGGTGAGGTAACCCCAGTCCTGAGACCCCATTATGTACCACTGTAATGTTGAGATTACAGTCCTGGAACCATTATTGTACCACTGTGATGGGTTGGGGTACAGTCATGGGGACCCTTTATGCTACCAAGTAATGTTTGAGGTACCAGTCCCTGGACCCATTATGTAACCACTGTTATGTTGACGGTACAGTCCTGGACCCATTATGTACCACTGTAATGTTGAGGTACAGTCCCTGGACCCATTAATGTAACCTCCTGTAATGTTGAGGTACAGTCCCTGGACCATTATGATACTCTGTAATGTTGATGCAGGTACAGTACCTGGACCCATTATTGTACCTCTGTTCTAATGTTGTCGGTACAGTCCCTGGACCATTATGTAACCTATTAGTAAATGTGAGGTACAGTCCCTGGACATTAGGTACCTCTGTAATGTTGAGGTACAGTCCTTGACACATTATGTACCTCTTGGTAATGATGAGGTACAGTCCCTGGACCCATTATGTACCTCGAATGTTGAGGTAAAGTCCCCTGGACCCATTATGTACCTCTGTAACTGTTGAGGGTACAGTCCATGGATCCATTATGTACCTCTGTAATGTATGAAGGTAACAGTCCCTGGACCATTATGTACCTCTGTAATGTTTGACCGGTACAGCCCTGGTCCATTATGTACCTCTGTAATGTTGAGGATACAGTCCCTGGACCCAATATGTACCTCTGTACTTGTTGAGGTACAGTCCCTGGATCCATTATTTACCTCTGTAATGTTGAGGTACAGTCCCGGAACCCATTATGTACCTCTGTAATGTTGATGGTACAGTCCCTGGTCCCATTATGTACCGTCTGTAAGTTGAGGTTACAGTACCTGGAATCCATTATGTACCTCTGTAATGTTGAGGTACAGTCCCTGGACCCATTATGTACCTCTGTAATGTTGAGGTACAGTCCCTGGACCCATTATGTACCTCTGTAATGTTGAGGTACAGGCCCTGGACCCATTATGTACCTCTGTAATGTTGAGGTACAGTCCCTGGACCCATTATGTACCTCTGTAATGTTGAGGTACAGTCCCTGGACCCATTATGTACCTCTCTAATCTTAAGGTACAGTCCATTGACCCATTATGTACCTCTGTATTGTTGAGGTAGAGGCCCTTGACCCATTGTATACCTCTGTAATGTTGAGGTACAGTTCCTGGACCCATTACGTACCTATAATGGTGAGGAACAGTCCCTGGACCCATTATGTGCCTCTAATGTTGAGGTACAGTCCCTGGACCCCCTAAGTACCTCTAATGTTGAGGTTCAGTCCCTGGACTGTACCTCAGCATTATATGCCTCTGAGATGTTGAGGTACAGTTCCTGGACCCATTATGTACCTATAATGTTGAAGAACAGTCCCTGGACACATTATGTGCCTCCAATGTTGAAGTTCAGTCCCTGGACATATTATGTACCTATGTAATGTTGAGGCACAGTCCTTGAGTCGATTGTGTACCTTTGAAATATTCGGTTACAGTCCCTGGACATTTTATGTACCTATGTAATGTTGAGGTACAGTTCCTGGACCCATTATGTACCTCTGTAATTGTGAGGAACAGGCCCTGGACCCATTATGTACCTCCGATGTTGAGGAACAGTCACTGGACCCATAGTGTACCTTTGTAATGTTGAGGTACAGTCCCTTTACCCATTTTGTACCTCTGTAACGTTTAGGTGCAGTCCCTGGACCCATCATATGCCTCTAATGTTGAGGTATAGGCTCTGGACCCATTATGTACCTCTATAATGATGAGATACAGTTACTGGACCTATTATGTGCCTCTAATGTTGAGGTACAGTCCCTGGAACCTTTATGTACCTCTGTAATGTTGATGTACAGTCCCTGGACCCATGTACCTCTGTAATGATGAGGGACAGTCCTTGAAACCCATTTTAAGAACAAAAACATAAAAAGGAGGAACATGCAGGAGGCCTGCTGGCCCATTAGGAGGTCCTTTCAATTCATCCCCCCAACAAAAATTTGCCAAACCAATTTTCAATGCCACCAAAAAAATAACCTGATGTGCAAGCCCACCAAATCCAACCCTCCCACTATGACTTTTCCAACCTAGATTTTAAACTACCCCAAAATCCCAGCCTCAATAACCCCCATTACTGTTCCCCTCATCAACTACCCTATTTTAAAAACCCTACTTTCCTTGTCCTTTCTAAATCTAAACTTACCTAATTTAAAACCATTATGCGCGTTCTCTTTGGGGAGACATCCTCAAACCTTTTTAATATCCCTTTATTAATACCCATCTTCCACTTATACACTTCGATCAGGTCTCCCCTCATTCTTCTTAACAATGATGTAAATTAAAATCTTAAACTTTCTTCATAAGGGAAATTTCTGATGCTTGTATTAATTTAGTCATCCTACGCTGAATGTTTTCTAACGAATTTATGTCCATTTTGTAATACGGAGACCAGAACTGAGCTGCATAATTAGGTGAGGCCTTACAAATTTGATGTATAAAGCTGCAGTATGACCTCTGGACTTCTGTTGCTTACACTTCTTGATATAAATCCCAGAAATCTATTTGCCTTATTACGTACGCTTAGCATTGCTCTCTTGGTTTAAGGTTGCTGCTCACCATAACCCCCAAGTCCTTTTGCAATCTGTATGGCTAAGTTCTACTTTCATTTAATTTATAAGTACTAGGGTTAGGGGCACTCCCAAGCTTCAGAACCTTGCATTTATCTACATTGAACTGCATCTCCCACTTTTCTGACCAGAATAGAGTTTGTTAAATCCTCCTGAAGTTCCCTAACATCTACGTTTGAATCAAATTATCCTACCTATCTTTGTTTTCATCGGCGAATTTGCTCATATCACTAGTAATTCCCTCATCAAGATCATTTTATATATATTATAAAAAACAACGGGCCCAAGATGATCCCCGTGGAACGCCACTTGTTTCAGATCCCCCCTCGGATTTTAAACCCCCTTTATGGACACTCTCTGCTTCCTGTCAGTGAGCCATGACTCGATCCACGAGAGCACTTTTCCCCCAAAGCCATGAGCTGCCACTTTCTTTAACGTCTATGGTGCGGAACTCTATCAAAAGCCTTACTAAAATCTAAGTAAAATAATATCAAATTCTTTATTGTGGTCAACAGCCTCAAAGCTTTACTGAAGAAAGTTAATAAATTAGTTAGACAAGACCGGCCTCTTGTAATCCTGCTGAGTATCATTAATCAAGCTATGCTTACGAGATGGCTTCTTATAATCTCAGCTATAATTGACTCTAGTAATTTGCCTACAATTGAGGTCAGGCTTATTGGGCGGTAATTTGACGGTAACGCTTGTCCCTGTTTTAAAATAGGAGTTACATTAGCCATCTTCCACATATCAGACACTACACCGTTTGAAGAGATAAATTAAAAATATTAGTTAATGGTTTTACAGAGTTCCATTTTGCATTCCTTAAGAACCCTTGAAAAAACCCATCAGGGCCTGGCGACTTATTTTGCTTCAGTCTGTCTATCTGCCTCACAACCATCTCACATGACTGTGATGT
>NC_069413.1:2381385-2386385 GCF_026875155.1 Cherax quadricarinatus
CCGTTACACCCACTGATTCTCAGTACCCGTTACACCCCCTGATTCCAATACCTGTTTCACCCACTGATTCTCAATACCTTTACAAAACCCACTGATTCTCAATACCTGTTACAAAACCCTGATCCTCATACCTGTTTTCACCCACTGATTCTCATACCTGTTCACCCCTGTTCTCAGTACCTGTTACACCCACTGATTCTCAATAAACCCGTTACACCCACTGATTCTCAATACCTGTTACACCCACTGATTCTCAATACCTGTTACACCCACTGATTCTCAATACCTGTTACACCCACTGATTCTCAATACCTGTTACACCCACTGATTCTCAGTACCTGTTACACCCACTGATTCTCAGTACCTGTTACACCCACTGATTCTCAGTACCTGTTACACCCACTGATTCTCAATACCTGTTACACCCACTGATTCTCAATACCTGTTACACCCACTGATTCTCAATACCTGTTACACCCACTGATTCTCAATACCTGTTACACCCACTGATTTTTAATACCTGTTACACCCACTGATTCTCAATACCTGTTACACCTACTGATTCTCAAGGTTATAGGCGTGGTGAGATGTCAATAATAATAATAATGATAATAATAACAATAATAATATTTACTACAAGTACATGTACAAGGTATACAAGTATATGTACAAGGTATACAAGTGCATGTACAAGATATACAAGTACATGTACAAGGTATACAAGTATATGTACAAGGTATACAAGTACATGTACAAGGTATACAAGTGCATGTACAAGATATACAAGTACATGTACAAGGTATACAAGTTAAATGTACAAGGTATACAAGTACATGTACAAGGTATACAAGTGCATGTACAAGATATACAAGTACATGTACAAGGTATACAAGTATATGTACAAGGTATACAAGTACATGTACAAGGTATACAAGTACATGTACAAAGTATACAAGTATATGTACAAGGTATACAAGTACATGTACAAGGTATACAAGTACATGTACAAGGTATACAAGTACATGTACAAGGTATACAAGTACATGTACAAGGTATACAAGTATATGTACAAGGTATACAAGTACATGTACAAGGTATACAAGTATATGTACAAGGTATACAAGTATATGTACAAGGTATATACAAGTACATGTACAAGGTATACAAGTATATGTACAAGGTATACAATGCATGTACAAGGTATACAAGTACATGTACAAGGTATACAAGTATATGTACAAGGAATACAAGTATATGTACAAGGTATACAAGTACATGTACAAGGTATACAAGTATATGTACAAGGTATACAAGTGCATGTACAAGGTATACAAGTACATGTACAAGGTATACAAGTATATGTACAAGGTATACAAGTGCATGTACAAGGTATACAAGTGCATGTACAAGGTATACAAGTATATGTACAAGGTATACAAGTGCATGTACAAGGTATACAAGTGCATGTACAAGGTATACAAGTACATGTACAAGGTATACAAGTATATGTACAAGGTATACAAGTACATGTACAAGGTATACAAGTGCATGTACAAGATATACAAGTACATGTACAAGGTATACAAGTATATGTACAAGGTATACAAGTACATGTACAAGGTATACAAGTGCATGTACAAGATATACAAGTAACATGTAACAAGGTATACAAGTATATGTACAAGGTATACAAGTACATGTACAAGGTATACAAGTGCATGTACAAGATATACAAGTACATGTACAAGGTATACAAGTATATGTACAAGGTATACAAGTACATGTACAAGGTATACAAGTGCATGTACAAGGTATACAAGTACATGTACAAGGTATACAATACATGTACAAGGTATACAAGTACATGTACAACGTATACAAGTACATGTACAAGGTATGCAAGTACATGTACAAGGTATACAAGTACATGTACAAGGTATACAAGTACATGTACAACGTATACAAGTACATGTACAAGGTATAAAAGTACATGTACAAGGTATACAAGTACATATACAAGGTATACAAGTACATGTACAAGGTATACAAGTACATGTACAACGTATACAAGTACATGTACAAGGTATAAAAGTACATGTACAAGGTATACAAGTACATATACAAGGTATACAATACATGTACAAGGTATACAAGTACATGTACAAGGTATACAAGTACATGTACAACGTATACAAGTACATGTACAAGGTATACAAGTACATGTACAAGGTATACAAGTACATGTACAAGGTATACAAGTACATATACAAGGTATACAATACATGTACCAGGTATACAAGTACAAGGTATACAGACCATAGCTGACATCAGTGACATACTACTATATAGAAAGTCACTTGTTATGTTGAGCATTTTCTGCAAATTACGTCACTTTTGTTCCCAGGATGCGACCCACACCAGTCCACTAACACCCAGGTACCCATTTTACCGTTGGGTGAACAAAGACAACAGGTGTAAAGAAACACGTCCAATGTTTCCAACCTTTCCGGGAATCGAACCCGGACCCTCAGCGTGCAAAGCGAGAGCTTTTGCCTCCAGGCCACGGGACATCATGGATATACGTCGAAAGGCATGTATCTGAGTGTGTACATATACAAATATGTATTGTATAGTGCACATATACCTGCAGTAGGTATTTATACCTGGAGAGTCTCGCGGTGAATCAGGGATTGATTAACCAGGCTGTTACTGCCAGTCATGCATAATTCAATGTACGAACAACAGCCTGGCTGGTCAGGTACTGATTTAAAGTGTCTGTCCAGTACCCTCTTGAAGACAGCCAGGGGTCTATTGGTAGTCCCCTTTATGTATGCCGGGAGGCAGTTCAACAGTCTTGGGCCCCTGACACTGACTGTGTTGTCTTAGTACACTCATGGTGCCCCTGCTTTTCACTGGGAGGATGTTGCACCGCCTGCCCAATCTTTTGTTTTCTTAAGGAGTGATTTCCGTGTGAAAATTTGGGAGTCCTAGGGTTTTCCATGTGCATATTACGATGTACAGTATCTTTCTCGCCTGCGTTCTAGGGAGTACAGATCAAGGGACTTCAACCTTTCCCAGTAATTGGGATACTTAATTGTACTTACATATGCGTTGAAAGTTCTACATATTCTTCAGGTCTGCAGTTTTGCTTGCCTTGAAAAGGGCCGTTAGTGGATGCAGTAGATACATTGTGATCTTTGAAAGTGAGAATACCTGACATTATCACTCCAAGATACTTCACATAAGTTTTTCGCTCTATTGTGTGTTTCTAATTTGTTTTATACTCAGATCAAGCTTTTATTTCCTCGAGTTTTCCATAGCGGAATAATTTAAATTTGTCTTCATTGAACTTCATTTTGTTTTCTGAGGCCCATTTAAAAATTTGGTTAACGTCTGCTTGGAGATTTGCAGCGTTCTCACTGGATGACACTGCCATGCAGATTCTAGTGTCCTCTGCGGATGACACCCGGATCACCATGGTAGTGACCTCCATCGAAGACACTGCGAGACTCCAAGCGGACATCAACCAAACCTTCAAATGGGCCACTCAAAACAATATTAAGTTCAACGAGGAGAAATTTCAACTACTCAGATATGGAAAACTTGAAGAAATTAAAACTGTTTCAGGGTATACTTGGAGTTTACCTGGAGAAGGTTTCGGGGGTCAACGCCCCTGCGGCCCGGTCTGAGACCAGGCCTCATGGTGGATCAGGGTCTGATCAACCAGGCTGTTACTGCTGGCCACACGCAAACTTACGTACGAACCACAGCCCGGTTGGTCAGGTACTTTAGGTGCCTGTCCAGTGCCTTCTTGAATGCAACTAGGAGACTATTGGTAATCCCCCTTATGTATGCTGGGAGGCAATTGAACAGTCTTGGGCCCTGGACACTTTTAATTTTCTTCTTTTACATACCCTACCAAATTCATGCACCAACCTCTGCAACTTCTCTTCAGAATCACCCAAGAGCACAGTGTCATCAACAAAGAGCAACTGTGATAACTCCCACTTTATGTGTGATTCTTTATCTTTTAACTCCACACCTCTTGCCAAGACCCTCACATTTACTTCTCTTACAACCCCATCTATAAATATATTAAACAACCACGGTGACATCACACATCCTTGTCTAAGGCCTACTTTTACTGAGAAATAATCTCCCTCTCTCCTACATACTTGAGCCTCACTATCCTCGTAAAAACTCTTCACTGCTTTCAGTAACCTACCTCCTATACCATACACCTGCAACATCTGCCACATTGCCCCCCTGTCCACCCTGTCATACGCCTTTTCCAAATCCATAAATACCACAAAAACCTCTTTAGCCTTATCTAAATACTGTTCACTTATATGTTTCACTGTAAACACTTGGTCTACACACCCCCTACCTTTCCTAAAGCCTCCTTGTTCATCTGTTATCCTACTGTCTTTCTCTTAATACTTTCAATAATAACTCTACCATACACTTTACCAGGTATACTCAGCAGACTTATTCCCCTATAATTTTTACACTCTCTTTTGTCCCTTTTGCCTTTATACAGAGGACCTATGCATGCTCTCTGCCAATCCCTAGGTACCTTACCCTCTTCCATACATGTATTAAATAATAGCACCAACCACTCCAAAACTATATCCCCTCCTGCTTTTAGCATTTCTATCTATCCCATCAATCCCAGCTGACTTACCCCCTTTAACCGTCAAATCCATTTGTTCCCTAGACTTCCTCAACTTATTAATCTCACTCCAATACTTTTTTTTTATTTTCAACAATATTTGTTGATAATATCTCACCCACTCTCTTATTTGCTCTCTTCTTACATTGCTTCACCACTCTCTTAACTGGCAGTTTACTTACTAGTGCTGATGCAACAGAAGTGTATGAATTAAAACAGCAACTTTAGTTGTCTCGTGATATACCTGGTTATCAGTATTTATCTCTAGGTCGATCACTTCCCTCTTATCAACCACCACACCATTTACTATGGTATCATCCTCTGTACA
>NC_069413.1:2391385-2413909 GCF_026875155.1 Cherax quadricarinatus
TGTGTAGTCTGTGGGGGTCAAAAAAAGGGGGCCTTCCACAGGGAAAAAATTGGGCCCAATTTTTTGGGGAAAAATTGGGTCACGCTTTTTTGTGAAAGATACCCCAGAACTGCTACAAGCAGTTTTTTAAAAACAGAGAAGTGTTTTTGGGTATGCCCAAATGGGAAAATTGGGCTAAAATCACAAGGGTTTAAAAGGGGGAAAAACATCAAAGCTGCTTTCTTTAGAAAACCTGGGAAGCTTTCTAAAACAGAGGGGAAACAAAAAAAGTCGGGGCCCTTAAATTTGGGTTATCCCCTTTGTTTGGGGGCCATGTAGCCCACAAACTGAAAGGGCTGAAGGTGATGCCCCTTGGGTAGTCAGTAAATGGGGGCTGATATTTGCTGTCCTGGGAGAAAAGTAATGGTGAAGCTGGGGGTTTGCTGCCTGGGAGACAGAAATGGTGAAGCTGGAGATACTGTCCTGGAGACATAATGGTGAAGCTGGAGTTTTTGTCCGGTAGTGGGAATTATACGCGGGAAAGGGAATCCATAAAAAAGCCCATAGGGGACAGGACCCAAATAGTGGGGAAAAAAGTGAAATAAAAAGAAAAGAAAAAACCAATTTTGCAAATTTAAAAAACCGCAGGAAAAACCCAAACAAAGGACCCCAATAGAAATAGTAAAAGGAAAATTAAAAAACAACTGTTTGGGAGGCTCCTTTGGGTTTTTTGAGGGAGGAAAAGAAAGTAAGACGGGGAAAACATGCCCAACGGGGGTTTACAGTCACAAAAACCCCAAGGCAACGGAAACCAAGCCCTGTGCACATACTATGCAGGGGTATCTGCGGCCCAGGGAAATCTGGAAAAACGGGAGGGGACATGCAACTAGGGCCAAAAAAAAAAATTTGCCATCCCCAAGAAAACAGGAAAATGAAAACCCCCTTCCTGAAACCCTTTTTCCCCCCCCCTTTGAAATGTGTACCTCTTCATTTCAGGAAAGACTGTGCAATAATTTTAAATTCCCGGGAATACCTTTAAAAAGGGGACAAAAAGATAAAAAAACACCCGGGCCCGGGAAAAAACCGGGGTTAGCCACAGCCACTCAAAGGGAGAGGTTTTTTATGCCAGAAGGAAAAAAAACCGGGGGGGAAATGGCAAAAATTTCGTACACCAAAAACCCGTCATTCCTGGAGTGGAAACCAAAAGTCGATGGCCTCCACTCCAAAAACCCAAAAGATACAGATTCTAAGCCCGGAAAAAAAAACCCCCCCCAATTTCCAAAAAAACACCATCCCCTTTAAAAATTTTTCTTTGCAAATTAAGGGTCCAAAGCCAGCAAAAAAAAAACAACAAAATACCTTTCATTTCCCTGGAAAATGCTTTCAGAGGCCCAAAAGGGAAAATTTCGGGGGTTTCACTTTAGACCCCCATTAAAAGGATCCTTGGGCAAAAGAAATATGGATCCCCGGTTACAAAACCCATTCAGATGGGGACAGAGTGAACCGGGGAAAAAGGGGGGGGGGTTGGCCGTACATTGCAGAGCACTTTTTTTGCACAGAATGCTTTTAAGCCCCCAAATTTATGGGAGTGGAAAATTTTAGCGGTTTAAAAGGGCGAGAACCCAAAAAAAAAGTCATTGTGGTTGTCTACAAGCCTCCCGGGTTTCAAAAATCCCCGCAATTCCCCGGAAAAAAGCTTTTAAAAATTTACCACTGTTGGGAAAAATTTTCCCGCCCGCACCCAAACATCTTGCCCTGGGGGGCTTTAACTTAAAAGGCCCCCTAAAAAGGAGGAATATAGCAAATAATATTGTTGCATTTAAAAACACCAGGAGGCAGCTCTGATGAAAAAATCACCAAAACACTTTTTAAAAAACTCTGCACAAAATTCAATTTTTAAAACCCGCAAATAATAGAGCCCTTTTTTTGGGCTGGAGAATACATTAGACCTCAACTTCAAAAACCAAAGATATCTGAAAAGAAATGTCACCATATCAAAAACAATATTTCTCAGATTTAAAAAATAATTGAGGTTCAGGGGTATGCGTTGGAAACCCCAGAAACCCCAAAAATTTAACTAGTACGAGGGAGCATTCACCAAAAAAACTTTAATAAAAAAAAAATTTAAAATGGGACCAAGTAAAACCAAATCCTAACCGATATAAGCTGGGAAGGGGGGGGTTGGTCAAACCCCCCCCCCCCCCCCCAAAAAAGGGGGGGGGGTAATAAAAAGAAAAACAGGCCCCCTTTAAAGGGGAGAAAAGGGTTTAAAAAGGGTTGGATCAAAATTTTTGAACAAAGGGGCCCTTTTTTAAGAAAAAGGAAAATGAATTAAAATAAAAAGAATCCCCTTTAAAAAAGGCGCGGGAAAAAAAAGAAAAAAAAAAAAACCCAAAAACCTCTAAAAAAAAGAGGTCCAATTTTTGGGAAAAAGGAGGGAACGGTTCAGAAGGGAAAAAGTAAACATCAACCCAATAAAGTTTTTAGGAATTCCCGGAAATCCGGGAAAAAAAAAGAATTTTTTTTTAAACCAAAAAAACCCAAAATATTTTTTCCTAGCCAAAATTTTAAAACGAAAAATACGCCCCGATTGGGCCCCTAACCCTTTTAAAACAGAAAAAGGGGGCCCACAAAAAATTTTTACCAAGGAAAATGAACGGGGGGAGTTTTCTTCAAAGTCCCCCAAAATTACCAGTTTTTAGCAAGCCGAAACCAGACTAAAGGTGGGAGATAAAAATTGAATTTTTTATGAAAGCCACAAATTTTTTAACACAAGCCTACCCCGATTTTACCCTACGCCAAATGACTTCGAAAGGCGAAAATGACATGCCCATGCACTCTGCCCCAGGGCCAACTCAGGGAATCTGTGTTCATCAAAACGCAAGAAGCCCTATCACGACCTTTTCCATCCTAGGAGGGGAGCATGACCGGGGGTCGTCCCTCAGTTTATAAAACAACAGACATACCCCCAACCCCCAAAAAGGGGCGAAAAACAACAGAAAAGAACACAGCCCAAATACACAACATCCCATATCATAAAAAATCTTAAAAGGGTCCTAAGAAACAAGATACCACCCATCTAGAAACTCATCAGTTACAAACCCAGGGCAACAGGGGTTTTAGAACAGGTGCTCCTGTCTGTCTCAACTACGGGAAATCACTACACAAGGTCCTAAATCACTAGAAGACAAAAAGAATGCAGATGAAATATAACAGACTTTGCAAAAGCTTCGACAATTGTGACCATGGCGTAATAGGCAAAAAATGCGCGCTAAAGGAATAACGGGAAAAGCGGGGATGGATCTAAATTTTCCCACTAACAAAAACACAGGAGGGGGTTTCCAACCGATAAAGCCCGAGGCACTACGGTGAAAAGCTCTGTTCCACAAGGCACAGTACAGCCCCCATCTTTTTCCCCAAACCTCATACCGACATAGACAAGGTCACCCACAGCACCGTGTTTTCCCTTTTGCAGATGACCCCCGAATCTGCATGACAGTGTTTTCCATTGCAGACACTGAAAGGCCCAGGCGACATCAACCAAATCTTTCAGTGGGCTGCAAAAACAATATGAAGTTCAACGATGAAAAAAATTTCAATTCCCCAATTGGAAAAAACATGAGAAATTAAATCTTCATCAGAGTCAAAACAAATTTCTCCCACAAAATAGACGAAACACCAACGTCAAAGACCCGGGGGGTATTATGCGGGGGATCTCCCTTTTAAGGACCAAACATTGTATCAATCGCATCTGAGAAAAAAGAAGGATGGATAATGAGAACCCTTCAAAACTAGGGAGGCCAAGCCCCCTGATGACACCTTCAGGTCACTTTCTATCTAGGCTGAAATTTTCTGCACCTAACAGACCTTTCAAGGAGGTGAAATTTTCGACCTGAAAAGACAGAAACTTTCACGGGGCGCATAACAAGATAAAACCCTCAATTACTGGGAGCCCTTGGGTTTCTAAACCGTATTCCCTGGAAAGCAGAGGGGGGATACTATTATAACACCTGGAAAAACCCAGAGGGGCTAGTACCGAACTTTCACACGAAAACCTCACTACGAAACAAAAGACTTGGCGAAAGATGCACCCTCCCCCCCAAGAAAAGCGGGGTGAATAACTTTAAGAGACCATACAATAAGTGTCAGGGGCCCGGACTGTTTTAAAGCCCCCAGCACACATAAGGGGGATTACCAACGACCCCGGGATTTCTTCAAGGGGCACGGGACAAAACCTAAAGCCCATTTTCCTGAAAAAAGCCGGATTTGGGGGCTCGTAGGGTTGGTTTGCGTGCAACCGGGCAAAAACAGCCTGGTTTTGGGGGCGCGTTCAACCAGGGGGCCCCGGGTCCCCGCCCGGGGGCCGCGGGGGCTTTGCCCCCCGAAACCTTTTCCAGGTAAACTCCAAAATATATAAATTTGCAAACAACCATTTAAAAGAATAAAAAATTTCCAACGTTTTTCCGTGATTTAAAAAACATTATCAAGGAACATGAAAGTAAAGCATCCAAGAAGCTTTTAAAAGGGGGTCGGGCCCAGCACCTCACTATCGCCCACAACGGTTAAACCCCTTGAGGGCGCCCCGACCCAATTTGGGATGGGTTTCCTTGGCAAAAATAACCCACAAAACTATTCTACCCAAGAAATAAAAAATTTTTAAAAAGATTATTTGTCCAGTGTATTAAAAAATTTCCCTTCCCCAAATTCTTTTAAATTTATAAATGGATCAATTTTAAAATAAAAAACCAAAGGAAATATTCATATTTTTTGTAAAAACGGGCTTTTAATAAAAAAGTTTCAATTATATTCCTGTCGACCAGGGGACTTGCTTGTTATTTCTTTTCATTTTTTTGAAAAAAATTGGATTTAAATCTTTTACTAAATTAAATAGGCTTTGGGAAATTTCTTTCCAGTTCAAAAGCAATATTTATGTTGTTTTAATCTTGTTCGAGATTTTTCCCCGTTTGACCGTAATAAACTTTTTTTCGAAAATTTTTTAAAAGGATTTTTCCCTTATAGCACCCCAAATTCGGGCTTTTTGGGGGGGATTTTTTTATCAAAATTTTTTTTTACTGAAACAAAAATTTTGAATACAACTTTAATATTAAAAGTCTTAAAAAAGGGGAAGGCAATAAACCCAAAGTTTTCATGGAAAGGGAGAACCAACATTTTTTTATGTTAAATTTAAGGCGGGTTGCCCCTTTTTGGATTTAAAAAGAAAATTTTTGAAATTTTAAAGATTTACAATTACATTTTTGGGTTTTTTAAATTCTTACCTTTTTCATAAATTTGGTTTTTCCTCATTTTATGAACTCAGGACTACAAAATTCGTAAAGCTCTAAAAAACCATTGAGAAAAAACAGACGGATTTGACTCTATCTTGATGCGGGGAATAATAGGGGAAACAAGGAACAGTTTTTTTTTTGTATTTTTTTCTGAAAAATTAAAAATTTTTGAATTCATTATTACCCTTAATAATTAAAACTTTTAGAAAAGGCAATGAGTTATTTTCTTAAAACCCCAAACAATAAAATTTTTATGAATGGGCAAAGCTTTTTAAATTTTTCCCTAAAAAATGGTGTTTTATCTACATTTTTGGGCATAAGACCAAAATATCATCAAATATCTGAACCATTTAGCCTATTAGGGAGGTTTGGGGGTTTAAGTAACCTTTTTTCCAAAAAATTTCCCATGTATAGGTTACTAAAAAACAGGGGGAAAAGGGATTTCCCATTGCCTACCAAACTTCTGAGTAAAAAACCTTATCATTAAATACAAATTTTGCATCAACAATCAAAGTTTAATAAGTTTAATGATAGTAAAAAAACTGGAAAAGGGAAAAAATTTCTTGTTAACGAGTTCTTCAATAAAAAAACTTAATAAATCTTCCGGAAACTTTCGTAAACAAGGAATTTAACAAAAAAAACAAACCATTTAAAAAATTTTTTAAAGGGCCCAGTAAAGGGAGCTTAATTTTCAACCAAGTCTATGTTGTTTTTAACATTAAATTTAAAAATTTTCCCCAACCCAATAGGGTTTCAAAATACAAAAACCCATTTTGGATAATTTATATGAAACGACCCCTATGGAGTTTAAAATTTTGGTCGGATTTGGATTCCCTGGTTTTTTGTTTTTTAAATTAGTCCTACAGGGAAAGGCAAAGGGGTTAGGGGGAAAAAAAATTTTGTTTGACAAATTCATCTTTCCCTTTCAGTAAAATTTTTTTATTGTTATATTGAAATTGCTGTTAAGGGTTTTCCCTGGGGGATTTTCCCTTAAGTTTAGAATTTTTCCTTTAATATCTAAGGAGAATTTTTTTTTTCTTGGAAACCCATTTTTTTCATAATTACTATTGCATTTTTTTGTCTGTTTTAAAGGAAAAGGCCAAATTTTTATTTTTTAATGTATCATAAGACTTAAAGAATTTTTTGGGGAAATTTGGGGAAATTGTTTGCTTTTAAATAAGCTAAAAACCCTTTCCCTTTTAAAAAAATTTTAAATTTCACCCTTTGAGTTTCTATATTTTTTTAAACTTATTAAACTTTGCTTTTTTGATCCAAATTTTTTGTATTTAATGAAAATTTTTAACACTCAGAAGTTTGGTATGGCAAGGGGAAAAACCCTTTTTTCCCCTGTTTTTTAGAAAACCTATACATGGAATTTTTTGAAAAAAAGGGTTTACAAAACCCAACCCTCCCTAAAAGAGCAAAAAGGGGTTTCAGAAAATGTTGTGAATTTTGGGGTCCTTATGCCCAAAAATTTTTACACCTTTTCCTAGGAAAATTAAATGCTTAGCCCATTCTATAAACTTTACGTTGATTTGAAGAAAAAAAACTCTTTTCCCTTTTTTAGATGTTTTAATTTTTTAAGGGTAATAATGAAATTTAAATTTTTAAAAAATTTCCCGAAAACCCACCCAATTTAAATTTTTCCCATGTCCCCTATTATTCCTGCTTTAAGATAGAGGGCAAAAATTTCTTTTTTCTCATCAAAGTTTTTTTAGAGCTTTTTCGAATTTGGATCCCGAGTTTTATAGATGAGGAAATAACCAAAATTTAAAGAAAAGGTTAAAGAAATTTTAAAAAACCCAAGAAAAGTAATTTATAAAAACTTTTAAAATTGCTAGAAATACTTTTTACAAACCAAAAAGGGACAACCAGCCTTTTTCAAAATTTAAAATTTTGTTGGTTTTCCCCCCTTTACCTTTAAAACTTAGTTGAAGGGCCCTTCCCCCTTCTTAAAACTTTTTAAAAATTTAAAATTTTTATTCAAAATTTTTGAAACAAATAAAAAAAATTTTGATTAAAAAAAATTTCCCCCCCAAAAAGCTGATGGATGTGTCTTAAGAATTTCCCTTTTAAATTTTTCGATAAAGTTTTTTTAAAGGGCAAACTGGTTTAAAAAACTCGAACTAAGATTAAAACAACAAAAAATATTGCATTAGAAATGGACAAGATTCCAAAGCTCTATTTATTCATGTAAGGATTTTAAAACCCTCCCAAAATTTATTTAAAAAGTTGAGAAAGTAGTTAAACAAGCAAATCCATGGCGCAGGAAAAATAATTGAATCTTGTTTCATAAAAAAGTTTTGGCAATAATATGAAAATTTTCCCTTTTGGGTTTTTTTAAATTTGATCCATTTTTAAAAAAATAGGAATTTTTGGGGAAAAATTTAATAATACATGGACAAATAATCTTTTAAAAATTTCTTATTTTTGGGGAGAATTTGTTTGTGGGGGGAGTTGTGCCCCAAGGGCCTATCCAAATTGGGTCGGCGCGCGGGCAGGTTTTAAACCCTTTTTGGGTTTTGAAAGTGAGGTTTCTGGCCCGGAACCCCCCTTTTATAGCTTTCCCTTTGGGTGCTTTTTCTTTTTATATTTTCCCTTTTTAATGTAGTAGTCAAGAAAACGCTTGGAATTTCTCTATTCTTTCAAAGGGTTTGGGGGGTTTTGCATATTCGGGAAAATTTTTGTTTACTTTTGAAACTTATTTTCATATTATTATAAAATAAAAAATATATATATATATATAAAATATAATATTTTTTATATATTAATATATAATATATTATATATCTAAATATATATTTTAAAAAAAATATATATAAATAAAATATATATATTATAATTTAAAATATATATATAAAATATAAAATATATATAATATATATATATAAAATATTATATTTTCAAAAATGGCCCATTCCCCCCAAAGGGAGGGTGGCCCCCAAAAAAGAAAAAAATTTTTACCATCATTCCCTCCATCCGGGCTTGCCAGAAGGGGGGGCTTTAAAACTTTTAGTTTTTTAAACGCAAAATTAACAAACCCCCCCTTCAGAGTGCAGGCACTGCTTCCCCTCTCCAGGACCCCAAGTCCGGGGTGTGGTTTCCCCCGAACCCCTTTATAAATTTTTACTTTTTCACACTCCAAAACAGCACGTCAAGATTAAAAAACCCTTTGTCCCCCAAATTTCCCCTAAACCAAAAAAAGTCACCATCCCCGCTGGAATCCAACCCCTCGAAAACAAAACCCCCTTTACCCCCCGCCTCCAACCTTTCCCAGGCCACCCCTACCCCCCCCTTCCTTCCACTACAGATGATAAAAACTCGGAAAACATTCTGTTTCGCTCCCTTTCTCTACCTGTCCGAACCACCTCAAAAACCCCCTTTCCCCAGCCCCCTTTGGGAAAAAAGTTTTGGGGAATCCCCCACCTCCTCCTAAAATTCCAAACAAAAAAATTTTTCTGCATTATATTCACACCCCACATTGTTTCCAAAACATGACATCTCCAAATGCCTCCCGCCTTTTCCTCGCGAACATTCATCCCCCCATGCTTCACAAACCCCTTTAAGAGCGTTGGTAAAAATATACTCTCAACATTTTCCCCCTTTGCCCCCCAAGGACAAAGGGTTTTTTGTCTCCACAGACTCCAAGTGCACCCCTCACTCTTTTTCCCCCATCAATTCTTTGATTCACCTCATCTTTCATAGACCCATCTGCTGACACGTCCACTCCCAAATATCTGAATACATCACCTCCTCCATACTCTCTCCCTCCAATCTGATATTCAATCTTTCATCACCTAATCTTTTTGTTATCCTCATAACCTTACTCTTTCCAGTATTCAGGAATATATATAATATATATATATATATATATATATATATATATATATATATATATATATATATATATATATATTATATATATATAATATATATATATATATATATATATGCAAAACAACCACTCTGAAAGAATAAAGAAATTCCAAGCGCTTTCGTGACTACTCATATAGTTCCTTGATAATGTGAGTAGTCACGAAAGCGCTTGGAATTTCTCTATTCTTTCAGAGTGGTTGTTTTGCATATTTTGAAATCACCTGTTTACTGTGATCTTATTGCATATATATATATATATATATATAATATATATATATATATATATATATATATATATATTATATATATATATATAATATATATATTATATATATATATATATATATATATTATATATATATATATATATATATATATATAATAAATATATATATATATATATATATATATATATATATATATATATATATATATAAAATATAAAATATAATATATAAATCACAAAAAGCCCTGGGGGGGAAAAAATTTACCCTCAAGTTTTTTCACACTTCTCAGTGCGTCTCGGGAGCTGGGGCAATTTTGAAAGGGAGCAACCAAAAAGGGAGAGGTCTAAGGTAGCGTAGGTATCACCGGCCACGGTTCCCCTTAAAACTGAGTTAGGGGTGGGTTTCCAAACCCCCACCCTTCCATCGTCCCCCCACTCCCCCATAGGGGGTAGGGGGGTTTCGGGGAGATGCAATGGGAAAATTTTTTAAAATAAAAAAAAGCCAGCCCGAAGCTTTTCCAAAATCGTTTAAAAACAGGTCTTGGGGTTTTAAAAATAAGTTTCTCGTTAGATACTGTGGGAAGGGGATAGTTATTTTCGGGTTGTGACCTTTTTAAATAATAAAAGAAAAAACAATGTGCTCTTTGCCGTTTAAATGTCCTCTCGGGGGTACGGGAATGTTCAAACCCGAACATTAAAAGGGTACCTTTTCCCTAATATTGTCTTTTTCCCTCAGGGGCCTGTTAATTTTGCCATACATGGGGACTACTAGGGCATATCCGATTTTTCTGTATCTAAATTCTACAAAACCCCTTTTAAACCCTTTTCCCTTTACGTTATTTTTGTGTGCTATTTCACGACGTGGGGGAAGTTTTGGTCCCGTAACCCCGGAGGGGCGCCCAACCAATCCTTAAAACCCACCTGGCATAATGGGGGTTTTAAAATTTTTTTAACAAGGGACTCTACTAAAAAATTATCGGGGCTTGAAAAACCCAAATTTGATTTTTGTGCTGTTTTTCCTTTCAATTTTCCAAGAGGGGAAGATTCAATTATTTTTTTTTTCCATGACAAAAGTTTTTTGGTATTTAAAATTTGGGGCAGACCCCACCCCGGGGGGGTGTTTCCCATGCACTAACCGGTTAAAGAAAAGCGTTCGATTTCCTCCCCCGTCCTGACTTAGTATTTTTTGTTGGCCCCCAAGGAAGGTTTTTTGATTTTGGCGAGGGGCTCTTGTTTTTTAGGGAAGGGGTTTCTGTGCCCCAGTTCCCCAATTAAGCCTGAATCCCTTTCCAAAATCCCCCCCCCAGGCGCTACATAATCCTCCGGGTTTAGGTTTCCCCCCCCTTGATTATAATAATATTAGGTGGGCAATTCGGGTTTCCAAAATTTTTCCTTTTTGACCGATATATGAGAGAGGGCCTAGGTACTTTGGGACCTTGTAAACCCCCAACCAATTTTGTTGGAGGATTTGTTTATAATCACCCCTTTGTTTCACTGTCCCCGGTTTTTAAAAAAGGCAAGGTTTAATTGATTTTTTTTAATCCTGACCCAGAAAAAACCAGTTTTCTCATTGAAACGGTAAGAACATAAGAACATAAGAAAGGGGGGAAAAAGGCAGCAGGCCTTTTGGGCCCATACTAGGAAAGGTCCCCTTTAAAATTTAAACCCCCACTAACAAACTTTTGGACCAACCCTTTTTTCAATGCCACCCAAAGAAACAAGCCCCAGGTGAAAGGGTCCCCCCCCAAAATCCAACCCCCCCCACTCATGTTTACCCAACCAAAATTTTGAAACTAAAAAAGTCCTAGCCCCAATAACCCAACAAGGTGACTGTTCCACTCATAAACTCCCCTTTTTCCAAACCAATACTTTCCTTTTTCCTTTCAAAATCAAAAAATTTCAAAATTTAAATCCATTACGGGGCGGGGGTTCCCCTTTTGGGAGAGATATCCTCAAGACCTTGTTAATATCCCCTTTTTTAATACCTATCTTCCATTTAAACACTTCGATCAGGTCCCCTCTTTTTTCGGTCTAAAAGGGGAATGTAATTTAAAGGGGCCCCCAAATCTTTTTTCAAAAGGAAAATTTTTCAAAAGGGCTATGTTTTAAATTTAGTAAACCCTACGCTGAATTTTTCTAACGAATTTATGTCCTTTCCCGAAATTTGGAGCCCGAATTGAGGGCAAAAATCTGGGTGAGGCCTTACTAATGAGTAAAAAGCGGGCGTATGACCTCGGGACTTCTGTTGTTTTAAAATTTTGATAAAAAAATCCCAGTAATCTATTTGCCTTTTTCGTACGCTTAGGCTTTGCTTTTTTGGGTTTTAAAGGGTTGTGCTTACCAAAACCCCCCGGGTCCTTTTCGCAATCGTATGGCAAATTTTTCTAATTATTTAATTTATAAGTGCTAGGGTTTTGGCACCCCAAAGCTTCGGGAACCTTGCATTTTCTACTTTAAAACCCCTCTCCATTTTTTTCGCCAAGATTTAGAGTTTTTTCAAAATTTCCCCCCTGAATTTTCCCTAACTTTCTACATTTAAATCAATTATCCTCCTATTTTGGTTTTCATCGGGGGAATTTGCTCATATCATTTAGAAATTTCTTCATCAAGATCATTGATATAATTATAAACAACAACGGGCCCAAGATTTGATCCCTGGGGAAAACCCCACTTGTTACTGACCCCCCACTCGGTTTTAACCCAATTTATGGACCTTCGGGGTTTCCCTGTCGTGAGCCATGATTGATCCACGAGAGCCCCCTTCCCCCAATCCCCTGACTGCTATTTTCTTAAACAGTCTTTGGTGCGGAACTCTATAAAAAAAAAGGGGGCCCTTAAAAAATCAAGTAAAAAAATTATAATTCTTTTTTCGTGGCAAAAGCCTAAAAAGCTTTACGAAGAAATTTAATAAATTATTTTAGAAAAGGGACCGGCCCTTGTGAATCCATCCCTGATTATCTTTAAAACAAGCTATGCTTATCGAGATGGCTTCTTATAACCCTCGCTAAAATTTGACTCTAGAAATTTTGCCTAAAATTGGGGTCAGGCTTATTGGGGGAAATTTGGGCGGAACGATTTTGCCCCCTTTTTTAAAATGGGGAATTACATTACCCATTTTCCCACATATCGGGCACTACACCTGTTTGAAGAGAAAAATTTTAAAAATTTTAGTTAATGGTTCCCCAGTTTCCATTTTGCTTTCCCTTTAAAGAACCCTTGAAAAAAACCTCATCGGGACCCGGTGATTTAAATTTTGCTTCAGTCGGTTTTTCTGTTCAAAAAACCATTTCACTGGGGGACTGTAAATGTTACAAAATTTTTATTTCTTCTGATCCACTATAAAAATTAATTTCCGGAATTTATTAGTGTCTTCCTGTGTAAAAACCGAGAAAAAAATAATTATTTAAAAAATCGAGAAACCTTTCATTCTTTTTTGTCAGTAAGATGCCCTTAGTTTTTTTTAAGGGGGACCTATCTTATCTCTGACTTTTTTTCTTATACCTAAAAAAAAATTTTTTGGGGTTAGTTTTAGAATCCCTAGCAACTTAAATTTTTTTGTCCCTTTTAGTTTTTTCTTCCCCCCCTTTTTTAAAATGTCCCTCTTAATTTTCAATATACTGATCAAAAGTGACCCTGGGCCTCTTTTGAAAGCCTATAAATTCCTTTCTTAGGGCCCTAGTAATTTTTCACCCTATTTTCACCCCAATTTTGGGTCTTTTCTATTTGATCAAATTTTCCCTTTTTAAAAGGGGAAAACTTTCTTTGAGCAGCAGGTATTGTGTTCGGGGAAAACTGTAAATTTGAAAAATCTCTTCGTTACCCCAGTCAACAAAAATGATAAGTGTTTTTTCTAACCCCAAATCGTAATTGCTAAACGAAAATCTGGGACTGTTACGAGTTATCCCTACAATCATACTTCCTTTTTTTTAAAATGTAATTGATTTGTGGTCGCTAGCACCCAGTTCCTCAAAAAACTTCTAAATTTTTAAACAAGGATTAAATTGTTTCCCCAAACTAAGTCAAGGGGTTATTCCCCCTTGTAGGTTCTGTCACAAACTGTTTAAAAAAAACAATCCTGAACTACTTTAAAAACCGTTAAATTCAAAATTCCCAGTCAAGAAATCCAATAATATGATAAAGTTAAAGTCCCCTAGAATTATTTACATTATCGTGTCTTTTTTGGCCCCTTTAAACAATTTCCCCCCAATATCTCCCCGGGCCCCTATCAAATTTTGGGGGACGGTATATCACCCCTAAAATTTTTTTTTTCATGCCCCCTGAAAATTCTACCCAAACAGACTCTGTATGTGTTACTTCAGCTTAAAAACCCCGTTTTTATGCAAAAATTTTCCAAAGGCGATCTCGGAAAATTAAAATCCACCCCCCCCCCCTTTCCCCCGATACTTTATCTACTTGGAAAAATTTTAAAAAACCTAAAATGTGACATTCTGCGGGGCATGTCCCGACTTTTTAAATTAAACCACGTCTAAGTAAGGGCCAAATACATCTATGTTACCTCACTAGAATATCTCAACTCGCCCACCCTTTTTCCCTAGCACTGGGGCTATTTGTTTTAATAAATATTTAAGACCCTCCTATCTTTTCCCCTTTCGCTCCTTTCTGTTTTTCCCAAAAAACGTTTACTGTCCTTGTAAAATTAGTGCTGCTGGCTTTCCCATTTTCCACCTATTTTGCCTTTTAAACTAGTTCCCCTAGAAATCATGTTATTTCCCTCCCGGACTTCACGTTTTCCCCAAAAAACCCATACCACTAACTATTCCTATTTTAAAAACCCAAACAGTTCCCTTCCACGGGGGTGGCCAGTTTTCCCACCCCAAAATTTAGAAAAAGTAAAACCCCATCCCTGGAACATGTCTTTTTCTGCCATAGAAGGGGCCCCTTTGTCAATAAAATGTTCCCCGCATTTTCCTTAAAGTATTTGTCCAGCCAGAAATTGGGACACCAATTCTCTGGACAACCATTCATTTCCAAACCCCTCCTTGGAAAAATTTAAAAAAACTGGAACTTTTTTCCGGGCCCAAAACTTCTTTGGGTTCAGTCCTGTAAAAGTCTTTTTGCTAACATTAGTGATTCTCGACAAAACCCTTAGGTTTGTTTTGGGTTTTGGGGGCTATGGGGAAAATATCTTGTAAATTTCGCCCCTCTGGGTACTCGGGGACTGCAGATCCCAAATGCTCTCAAAAAAACATGTGGGAACACATTTTTTTTTTATCCGGGTTTTGTGGTTGTAAAAATTATGAATGTATGAGGGAAAACTTTGGGTTGGATTCCCTAAAAACCCCGTGAAATTTATTTTTTATTGCCCGGGATGGATTAAAACTAAAGGGAAAAAGGCAAAGTGTTATTTATTTCATTTTCTGAAAATAAAATTTAAATTTTGGAAGATACATTGGGTCTGGGAAGAAACTCTTTCAATGTTGTTTTCTTTTGGGCCCAAACAGGAAAAGAACATCATTTACTTATCTGAACCAACTAGTTTTTATCTGGGAGAATGTCTTTAAGAAGTCTCATCTCAAAAATTTCCATATATGGGTTTCTGAGTAAGTGGCTAAGGGGTTTTTCCCATTCCCATGCCTTTTTTTCTGAGCTAAAATTTTCCCTTCAAACAGGGAATTTCAATAAATAACAAAGTTTTATAAATTTTAATTATTGTTTTCGTGGGGAAGGGCATGAGGAAGTTTTCTAGTTCCTCTTCGGTAAAAAGCAAGTCAGGGACAGAGATTTCTTTAAAAACAGAGCTGTGACATCAAAACTCACTAAAAAAAAAGTCGTGGGGACTTTTAATTTTTTCGGGAGCCTCTCAGTAGGTCAACATTTTTTTTCAATATGTGCACCCTGAGATCTTCCCAAACCCAAGGGGATTAAAAATTTAACCAACCATTTGACGATTATAGCTGCTGACCCAAATAAAATAAAAATGGGAGGGCGGGGTTATCCGGGCTTAAAAAAAAAACATAAGAACGAAGGAACACCAGAAGGCCTGGGGGCCCTTTTTTTTTTTGGGGGCCGGGGGGGGGGGGAAAAGGCCCCTCCTCCTACCGGCTTAACCCAATGAACCAACCCAGTCAGGTCAGGTCACATTGACTTAAGGGGGGAACACGGCAACCCACCCGGTAGCACAAACTATCAGGTCCCAAAAAACACCCCCCCACATCCAACCCTGTATTTTTCAACCTACTTTTAAAAATTCAAAAACGTTCTGGCCTCCCTTTTTTGTACCCTTTGGGGGTTTTTTTCCACTCACCTTTAAAATCATTAACCCAAACCCGTACCCTTTCCTATTCCTTCCTGAAACGAATTTTTTTCCCAAATTAAAAAACCCTTGTGCGAGTTTCCCCTTTTAGGCCCAGATATTTTTAGCCCCATATTTACTTTCCCCTTATTTATTCCTGCTTTCCCTTTTTTTTCAAACCCCAATCTATCCCTTTTTCTACGTCCTTTTTTAGAGAGCGCAGATTTTAGAGCCCTCATCCCATCCTCATAGGGGAAATTTCTGATACATGGGGGTTTAACTTTGGGCATCTTCCTTGTACATTTTCCAAGCATTTTATCCTTCTGTAAAAAATGGGTCGTGATTACCCCATATAGTATGGTAGAGTTGCTGACCCAGCCCCCAGATATTTAAATTTTTTAAACATTCCCTTTCAATAACGTTTTTAAAGGGGGTTTTTTAAAAGGCTGGTTTTACTTTGGGCAGGGGGGGAGGGTTTTTTTTGAGCGGTTTTATACGTTTCATTTCACTCCCAAAAAATGGTTCTTTTCCCCTTTAAAATTCAGTTTGTTCTAATAAAAAAGCTACCTTAGATTTTTCACCTGTGAGAGCTGGGAAAATCCGATCTTTTTGGTTCTTTGTAAGCTTTGGGAATCATTATATATATATTTTTATATATATAAATATATATTTTATATATATTAAATTTAAAATATTAAAAATAAATATATTTATTTTTATTATTAAAACCCCTGGGCCGATTCCACCAAGGCAGGGGGGCCCCCAAAAAGAAAAAATTTTACCCCTCAAATTTCCCCCCATCACTGTCTTGCCCGAAGGGTGCTTTCCCCTTTCAGTTTTTTAAACCCGCAACATTAACACCCCTCCTTCAGAGTGCAGGCAATGTACTTCCCCTCTCCGGGGCTCAAGTCCGGCCCCGCCGGTTTCCCCGAACCCCCCTTTAAAATGTTACCCTTTTCTCACCCCTAACAGCACTCAGTATTAAAAACCATTGTCTCCATTCACCCTATCAAACAAAGCCCCAGCACCTGCTGGGAAATCCAAGCCCCTCGCACACAAAAAACCCCCTTTTCCCCCTCCCTCCAACCTTTTCCCAGGCCCCAAACCCCACCCCCCCTTCCTTCCACTACAGACTGATTTCCCCTCTGAAAACCATTTTTGTTTCGTCCATTCTTCTAAAATTTTCCCAACCCCCCTCAACAAAACCCTTCCTCGCCCCCTGGACAACATTTTTTGGGAAAAACCCGCCCTCCTCCCAATTTTCCCAAAATTTCGAATTTTCGGGGTTATATTCCACCACACAAATTTCCCTTTAACATGACATCTCCCCTTCCCCCAGCCTTCTCCCCGTGAACAAATTCCCTCCCCCCATGCCTTCACACCCTTTAAGAGCGTTTGGGAAAACATACTCTCATACTTTTCCCCCCTTTGCCTCCCAAAGGAAAAAAGTTCTTTGTCTCCACAGACTCCCAAGTGACCACTCAATCTTTTTCCCCCCATCAAATTTTATGATTCACCCCATTTTTTCATGACCCAATTTCCCCTGACCCCTCCCCCTCCCAAATATCGGGAAAACATTCCCTCCTCCCCCTCCCCCTCCCTCCAATCTGATTTTCCCAAACTTTCAAACACTAATCTTTTTTTTTATCCCCATAAACCCTTTCTCTTTCCTGTAAATTTACCTTTAATTTTCTTCCCTTTTTCACACCCCCACCAAATTCATCCCCAAATTTCTGCAAAATTCTTCCCTTTAGAATCTCCCCAAAACACAGTTCATCAGGGAAAGAGCAGGGGGTGACAACTCCCCCTTTGGGTGTGATTCTTTTTTCTTTTTAATTCACGCCCCTTTTTCAAGACCCCTCGCATTTAATTCTTTACAACCCCCTCTATAAATATAAACAACCAGGTGACATCACACAACCCCTAAGGCCACTTTTAAAGGGGAAATTTAAATTTCCCCCTTTCCTACATACTTAAAAATTGAGCCTCACTATCCTCGTAAAAAACTCCTTTACTGCTTTCAGTAACCTCCTTTCCCCAAAAAACCATTTCACTTGCAACATCTGCCCCATTGGCCCCCCCATTTTCCCCCCTGTCATACGCCTTTTCCAAATCAAAATTTCCACAAAGACCTCTTTAGGGTTATCTAAATACTGTTAAATTTTTATGTTTCCCCTGTAAACACATATCCAACACCCCCCCACCTTTTCCCAAAGCCTCCTTGCTCCCTTGCTATTTCCCCCTTTTCCGTCTTACTCTTAATTCTTTCAATAATAAAAAACCAAAACACTTTTCCAGTTTTAATCAGCAGACTTATCCCCCCATAAATTTTTTTCACTCTCTTTTTTTCCCCTTTGCCTTTATACAAAGGAATATAGCTTGCTCTCTGCCAATCCCTAGTAACCTTTTCCCTCTTCCATACATTTATTTAAAAAAATTTCACCAACCATCCAAAACTATTTCCCCACCGTTTTTTAAAATTTTTTATCTTTTTCCCATCAATCCCGGCTCCCTTTCCCCCTTTCATTTTACCTAATGCCTCACGAACTTCCCCCCCCCATTCACAACTGCTCTTCCTCACTTTCCCACAAAATGTTATTCCCCCCCTTGTCCTATTAAAAAATCCCAGGGTTCCCTATCTTCATAACATTTTTCAATTTCCCCCAAAATATTCCCTCCATCCTTCCCCCACCTCTAACTCCCCCCATTTAAAAAACTCTCCTCTCCTATTTTTTTAAATGACAAAAAACCATTTGTTCTCTAAAAGGCTTTCTTAAAATTGTTTTAAACTCAATTTCCCAAAAATTTTCTTATTTTCAAAAAAAATTTTTTGAAAATCTCACCCAACCTTTTTTCTTTTTTTAATTTTTTTCCCCTCTTTTTACATTTTCTTCACCACTCTCTTTAAACCCTCTCTTTTTCTCAATTTCTCTTCCCTCCTTGCATCACTTCTATTTGTAAAAAACTTCTCATATGCTAAATTTTTTTCCCCTTTTACTCTCTTTACATCATTTTATTCCCCCAAAAACGCTCCTTTCCCCACGCAAACCCCTTTCCCCGTAAACCCCAAACTTCTGCTGAAACTTAACACTTTAAAATTTTTTTTCCCACCCCATACCTCTTCGCCCCATTTCCCTATGTTCATTTGCCCATCTATCCTCCCCAAAAGCGGGGTTTTTATCTTACCCCAACTGTCCTCTTTTAGGGTTTTTAAAAAACCCTTCCCCCTCTCTCTTCCCTGATGCTTCTATTTTCTCCTTGTATCCCATCTTCCTTTTACTCTCAGTTGGGGCTACAACAGAAAATGCTGATATATCTGTGGGCCCCCCTATAAACAAGTACATCCTGAAGTCTACTCAACGTCTTTTATCTACCAATACAAACCCAAAAAACTACTGTCATTTGCCCTAAACAAAATCTTTTTTACTTATTTATCCTCTTTTTTTTAAAAATGTATTAACCCCATAACTAAAAACCCCCTTTTTAACCAAAAAATTCAATCAAAGGGCTCCCATTATTTTTACACCCGGCACCCCCAAAATTACCTACCACAACCCCCTCTAAAAGTTTTTCCTACTTTTGCATTCAGGTTTCCCCCACCACAATTACCCTCACTTGGGGTTTAAAAGGTCCTATACATTCACTTAACATCTCCCAAAATCTCTCTCTCCCCCTCTGCATTCCTCTCTTCTCCCGGTGCTTTCCGCCCAGACCCACTTTTCGCATCCAACCTTTACCCTTTTAAACCACATAAATTTTTGAATTTACAATTATATTCCCCCTTTTCCCCCTTCCTAACTGATCATTTAAACATTACTGCTACCCCTTTTCCTTTTTTCAAATCTCTCAGATACTCCCCCAATTTTAACCCTTTTTTTTTCCCCCCACTGAAACCTCCTTCCCCCTTTTAGCTTTGTTTCGCTTAGGGGCCAGGACATCCAAATTCTTTTCATTCATAACATCCCAATCATTGTTCTTTTCAAACCGCACTACATCCACGCAAAATTTTAAACATCCCAGTTTTTAAAAGTTTTTCTTCTTTCTTTTTTAGTAAGTGTCTACGGGGAAGGGGTTACTAGCCCATTGCTCCCGGATTTTAGTCGCCTCATACGCACGCATGGCTTAAAGGAGGAAAAATTCTTTTCCACTTCCCCATGGACAATAGAAAAAATAAAGAAGGGAAAAAGAGCTATTTAGAAAAAAAGGGGAAAAACCAAAATGTATGTATATTATAAACATGTGCTGTTTTTGGGAAATGTGACCCAAAAATATAGTTTATAAAATATTTATATTATAAAATATAAAATATATATTGTGGGAGTCATCAAGGTGGGAAGTATTCATTGTGGGGGGGGGGGGCGTCATCAAGGTGGGAAGTATACCTTGGGGACGTAAACAAAGGGGGGAAGTATACATTTTGGTGACGTCCAAAAGGTGGGAAGTATTTCAATTTTGGGGACGTCAAACAAGGTGGGAAATATCTTTTTGGTGACGTCATCAAGGTGGGAATATCATTGTGGGACGTCATCAAGGGGAAGTAACATTGTGGGGACGTCAACAAGGTGGGGAAATTACATTGTTTTGGGGACGTCAAAAAGGTGGGGGTATTTCATTGTGGGGGACGTCATTTAAGGTGGGAATTTTAAAATTGTGGTGACGTCCCCTCAAAGGGGGGAAATAACATTGTGGGGACGCCCTCAAGGTGGGGAAATATACTTTTTGGTGACTCTTCCCAAAGGGGGGGAATATTCTTTTTGGTGACGTCTTTTAAGGGGGGGAAGTATACATTTTGGTGACGTAAACAAGGTGGGGGAAATATACATTGTGGTGACGTCAACAAGGTGGAAAGTATACATTGTTTGGGACGTCCCCTCAAGGTGGGGAAATATAAAATTTTTGGGGGACGTCCCTCAAGGGTGGGAAGTATAAAACTGTGGTGGGCCCTCCCTCAAAGGTTTGGGGAAAAATTTCATTGTGGTGACGTCAACAAGGGGGGAAGTATACAAATTTTGGTGACGTAACAAGATGGGAAATATACATTGTGGTGACGTCATCATGGTGGGAAGTATAAAAACTTTTGGTTTAAAGTCATCAAGGTGGGAAGTATACATTGTGGTGACGTCATCAAGGTGGGGAAATATACATTGTGGTGACGGGCCCTCAAGGTGGGAAGTATACATTGGGGGTGGGGTCATTTATGGTGGGAAGTATACATTGTGGTGACGTCACAAGGGGGGAAGGGATACTTTTTGGTGACGTCATCAAAGGGTTGGGGGGGAAATATACATTGTGGTGAAAGTCCCTCCCAAAGGGGGGGAAGTATACATTGGGGTGACGCCCCAAGGTGGAAAGTGTACATTGGGGGTGACGTCTCAAGGTTTGGGGGGGGGTATCATTTTGGTGACGTCCCTCAAGGTGGGAAGTTAACCCCTTTGGGGGCGTCATCAAGGGGGGAAGTATCATTGTGGTGACGTCAACAAGGTGGGAAGTTACATTTTTGGTGACGTCAACAAGGTGGGAAGTATACACTGTGATTACGTCAAAAAGGTTGGAAGTATACATGTGGGGGACGTCAACAAGGTGGGAAGTATACATTGTGGTGACGTCAACAAGGTGGGAATATACACTGTGGTGACGTCAACAAGGTGGGAAGTATACACTGTGGTGACGTCAACAAGGTGGGAAGTATACATTGTGGTGACGTCAACAAGGTGGGAAGTATACACTGTGGTGACGTCAACAAGGTGGGAAGTATACACTGTGGTGACGTCAACAAGGTGGGAAGTATACACTGTGGTGACGTCAACAAGGTGGGAAGTATACATTGTGGTGACGTCAACAAGGTGGGAAGTATACATTGTGGTGACGTCAACAAGGTGGGAAGTATACATTGTGGTGACGTCAACAAGGTGGGAAGTATACACTGTGAAGGTAACACAGAGTTGCCACTTACTAACTCACACAAAGCAGAACTATGTTCAACACACTTGTACAGGCGTTATAAATATTTTTTTGTATCTAATTTTGCAAAATAAATTTATAGATTTTCTTGATGAACATTGCGTGGGTAAGAGAGTGTTCAAGGTATATAGTATAGCTGGTATATACCTGCAGTAAGTGTGCATATATACCTGAAGTAAGTGTGCATATCTGGAGGGTGTTGTGGGGGGTCAACGACCGCTGGCTGAGTCCATCACATACCTTGCCATGTATCAGGGCCTGATCGACCAGACTCTTACTATCGACCGCACGTAATCCAACGTACGAACGACAGCCCGGCTGGTCAGGTACTGACTTTAGAAGTCTATCCAGTGCGTATCTATGTATATACAAAGAGTTATGTATCTCAGTGAATATAAGATGAAATATATATCTTAGTGTATAAACACTGAAAGGTATCTCGCTTTATATACACCAAGAAGTGTATATACATCGTTCAGTTTAACATCTTTATGACCTCAGACCCATCCCATGGGCAGTAGTCGTAAGATTACAGAGGTACACAATGGGTCCAAGGACTGTCCCTCAACATTACAGAGGTATATAATGGGTCCAGGGATTGTACCTCAACAATACAGAGGTACATAATGGGTCCAGGGACTGTACCTCAACAATACAGAGGTACATAATGGGTCCAGGGACTGTACCTCAACATTACAGAGGTACATAATGGGTCCAGGGACTGTCCCTCAACATTACAGAGGTATATAATGGGTCCAGGGATTGTACCTCAACATTACAGAGGTACATAATGGGTCCAGAGATTGTACCTCAACATTACAGAGGTACATAAAAATTGGGTCCGGAGACTGTACCTCAACATTAGAGGAACATAATGGGTCCAGGGATTGTACCTCAACATTACAGAGGTACATAATGGGCCCGGGTTGTTTTAAAAAAAGGGG